>CM062809.1:919603703-920061452 GCA_031772625.1 Pinus tabuliformis
GCTACCTCTTTTTCATAAATAGACTGTAGACCAATGTCTTCTTCATCAAGGCAGCCAAAAACACTATTTACCTCCTCAGCCTTAGATTTTTCAAGAAAAACTTATCGCTGATATTTTGCTACCTATTTGTCAATGGGTCAACCCTCTTAGGAATCTGCAATGGAATCTTCTGTTTCTGAAGTGTAAGAGTCATAGACTGGAGAATCTACTCAAAATTCCTGGCAGGAATATCTCTGCAATAGACATTTGCAGACTCTGCTTCTTCCTTCAACTTTGGGTTCTTCTTGAAAAAATTGTTGTTGGAAGCCTTCTCCCCACTTGTTGGTAAAAAAATCCCTTTTAACCTCCGCTGACCATCTCGTCCTCCTGAGAATCATACACATCATAAATCAGAGGAGGTTCTTGATCTTGTTCTCTAGGTGAAGGAAGCGCATTGTGAACTGAAGCCTCTTTATTAACCTCCTAGTAGACCTCTTATTCTTGTGCATCTTCCCATGACTGGGACTATTGTACTTCTGCATCTCTCGACTTCCCATCGAATTCATAATCATCATAAGAAGGAGAAACATCAAATTTGGCTGAATAAGACCTCTGAGGGTTCATTTACAACTCGATGATGTTTCCTTTGTCTCTTTCTTTCCCATTGGGTGACACTTCTTGATGCGAGTAGATGTTTTCTTGGAGTGGAGCTCCAAAAACATCTTCAGTGGGGTCATCAACCTTGGGAATTTTTTCAACATTAAAATGTTTGCAACAATCTTCAAACAAAGCATTTGGTGGATATAGTCTTTGGCAATAGTGATTGAATGCTATATGAAAACATTTTAAGGAAGATTTGTTGCCATGAGGTATTGTTTTGTACCAAACTCTAGCATCCTCATCTAAAGAATACTTGAACAAATTCATTTGTATGACTTCAATAAAAATACCCTTTTGTTCCATGCATTCATGAATTTCTTTGAGGTGTTGGTCAGTTCTTCTATTTGTGCTTCCACTGAATCTAGGCAAATAGGGATACCATTCATGAAATGAAGGGACATGATTGGGTGTTATAGGCATTTTTTGGCACTGCAACCCCAATCATATATGTCCATAAACCAAGGGCTCCTAAGTCCCTAAAAGTGTTGCTTCACACCCTAAAGGAACAAGGTCATCTGGTTACATCATCTACCAGAAGTTCTCCACAGAAAACTACTCAGAAATGGTCAAATCTGGACCATACAGACTGCCCAGTGTAGAAGGTGCGATGCATCCCACTTGCCCAAAGTAAAAGGTGTGATGCATACTGGATAGCTCTTCTGCAGGGTGCGATGAGCGAGAGTGGACAAATGGTAGAGACAGTTTGCAAGGTGGTTCGACATGGAATCTTCCAGAAACTTCTCCTATGACACTTGCCTCTCTGAATTCGCCCAGGGATGAGTAAGAGATCATCAATCTCCAATTGGAATCAAGAACTATCAGAGAGAGGACACTAATCAAATCTCAAAAGCTAACTCACCTCCTTGCAATCATCTATATATGGATCCCTTATCCCATAAATCCAAGGGCTGGAATTTTGTATCTTGTAAGGAAGTGCTGTTGGTTTCTTGGCGTAACATCATAGTGTTGGGTGATCTAAGATTTTCATGAGGTGAAGAAGGGCTTCTTGCTAAGAGGATGATGCTGGGTCAGAACAATTGGTTGTAATCCTCTTTGCTATTCTTGATATTAATAAAGCTATTCAAGTTTTCCTCCACATTCTTGCATGATTAATGATATATGCATTTGTGTAGTCAATATATATCTGGTCCTATATTGTTTGTGATAGTAGATCTCTATTCTTGGATAGTGTTATGCTGCTTTGATTCCACAGGTGCCCTTTGAAGCTAGGTAGACGAGGAAGTGAGAGGCAAAGATCTATCAGAAGGGAGAGGAATCAAGCAAGGAACCAAGCACAAGATTGAGGTTGGTGTCCTCTGTTCCCCTCTTATCTACTTATCATAAAGGAAAACAAAAGTAGTTTTAGTTAGTTTGTTTCTAAGATAGCTACCAGTCTTAGTGGGACTAGCAGCTCTGCATAGACACTAGATTTCCCGATAACAAAATGGCGACTCCACTGGGGAACAAATAGCTTGTTTACTTTTCTATATTTGTTCGTTTTATAAACTTACAGACGGAGCCTGAAGTCAAGCCAACAAGCCTTCGAACTGCATTTGCTATGCAAGTGCAAAGTAGATCAATGCTACTTCAGTCTATCTCCGGGTTTTGTTTATAAACTGAACAATTGATTTGTAAACATCCTAATTGCCCTTGTGGTGGCTCTAGTAACCTCCTTAGATCTACCCCTATGATTTATTTACTGATTATCACTTGCTCGACCTAAATCCCTGAACTGTGCTACAAACTGTGATCAAGAACTGGATCAAAAGTCTTGCACTATACCATCGCACCCTCTCTTCAAGGATATCAGTATGCATTGCACTTCTCATGTGTAGTAAGTGGGATGCATACTAGAATCCCTGTGTAACAGGTGTGATGGTCAGAGAAGGCTAATTTTTCCTCCATACTTTGGTTTTTCTTCACTCTTTTTAGCTCTATTTAGGAGTTTTGTTGTCTGTAGTCAGTATACCTCTGTGTAAACCCACTTCCTTTCCATTATTCCACCTCCATCGTGCAAAGAATTGTAAATGTTTTTATGTATTGTGAGCCATTTTTGGTTCTCTTGTACAAAGAAGTAGCATAATTGAACTGTCGTTTCTTGATTTGGAAGTGTCGCAAGTGTCGTTTTCAGTCATAGAAGAGAATGTGATTGTCCTTGATAGTCGATTACACTATTACTCTTGTATTTGATTTGAATTAGTAGTTTTTCAAGTGTCGAAAGCAAGTTTTCAATTCCAAATCGCAAAGTGTCGTCATTGTCTTCATTTTGTCTTGAAAAGAAGCTTGTTAGTAATGTCACTTTGAAAAATAATTCAGATTTGCGCTTAGCTTTCTTTTTATCATTTTCACATTAACAAGGCTGAAAACAAATACATGCATGTGCATTTGCATTTAGAATGTTTGTTGGTTTGATTGAGGACAATGCATATAGTGTGCTCTCTCTGCTCTATGTTGAAAGAATATCATCTCTCTTTCTTTAGTAGCTAGGATTTTCATTGCAAAAAGAAGATTAAACGATTGTTTATCATCTTAGACTGCATTTTAGGAATTTTATATCTACATCACACGATGAACCTGAAAGGCAAATTTCTTAAGCAAGATCAACTGTAAAATAAATTTAATGAATCTAAAAATTCTTTGGAACCTAATGCACAACATTTAGAAGTCTAGGCTAGAGAGGTGTTCCAGCGTCATAAATCCTGGTAACTATTGTTTTCATTGCTGGTTGGGTGATTCCTCCACTTTGAGACGACAAGTGCCAGTACGGACTTGTGCTCCCACGTACCATTCAGTATATATTGGGAGACCATAATAGGCTATATCCTTTATCCATAGGAAGCCGTGTCTGTCGCCCTATCGATCACAATGCACTGAACACAACATTCGAGAAGATTGATTGTCGTACCGTAAAAAGTATTTTGCAGTTTTGTGATTGGTTTGGTAATCCCTCTATTTAGACTTCCATAGTAGTCTCTTTCATTCCTTTTCAGACTCCTTAAAGGAAAAGGTCCATCTGAGCACTTGTCACTTCAAGCTCATTAAAAATCGAAGGCGACTAGAGTCATCTTTTGTTTTTTCTCGACTCTTAAAAATTGAAAACACAAGTTGTGTCAAAGCATTTAAAATTTATTTTAATCGGAATAAATATCACCTTTCCTACGTTGGTATTAGGTTGAGAAAAATGGAGTCCACCAACCAAGGATTTCCCCTTGGAGGAAATCCTAGTCCTTTCTCCTCTTGGGGAGATGTTGGTGCACCCCATATGGCCACATTGTCGCTTCCAGGATTGATAATCGACCTGCTTGTATGGCTCTTCTCGACATTTGTCATTCAGAACATCGTGATTCCTGAGCAATCGAGTGAGCAACTAGATGATACCAAAGCTACCCCCCAACCTTCTACTTCGTCCGATTCTCCCTCTCCTCCTTCCTCTTCGCTTGATGAAGTTGGTTAAGCCAAAAATCAAGTAACTAGGAAGGAGAAGAAATGGAAGGAGAAGAAAGAGAAGAAGAAGAAGGAGCCAAAGGCGAAAAGGGGCAACCAAGCATCATCTATTGAAAATCCACACACTGCACTGTCGAAGCCTAAATCTCCATGTGTCATTTGCAAAGGAGATCACTATCATTGAGATTGTCCTTACATCCCTCAGATCTTAAGGGACTGGTCTCCTCATTTGCACAATCTAGTGTCAACAACCTCTGATGATCATATTAAAAGTACACCATCAACTAGTGAAAGCGGTGTGTCGGGATAGAAAAGGAAAAGTAAATTCATTTGTAAACTGTGTGAAGGCAATCACGCCGTCCACCGTTGTCCCTTCCTAGATGAGGCTAAAAGAGTTTTGGACGACCATCTGGTTTCGCCGTTACGGCTTCCTCCTGGATATAAGAAACTCTTGCCAAGTCCGTCACTAGTTGAAAATCAGACTGACACACCCTTGTGGTCAGTCGAAGCGTCTATCATTGAAGATAAACCATCTGAATCCACACCAGATGAAAGTCAAAAGGTTGAGGCAGCAGTTGACCCGGTCTTGCCTTCAGAAGGTCCATCTTCGGATGATACAGTCACTGGAGAGAACAAGAATGACACCGTTCAGATTCTCTTCGTAAACACAGACTCCGATGAACATGGGGGCAGTCTACCCATTCCTTTACCGCAGGAAGGAAGTTCATCAGAGTCATATCTGGCCGTTTATTCGGTCCCACCTCCAAGCAACCTAGTTGTTTCCTTCGATTGGAATCTACTAGGCAGACCCCATTTACCAGCTAGTGTACCATTTCGAATCATTGCACAAATATACAGAATGGTCATGGCCAGTACCATCATAGATGAAGGGGCTTCTATGAGTATCCTTTCCTCAACTGCTTGGAAAGTGCTTGGTTCGCCATCGCTTTTGCCTGAGATGAGAAATCTAACAGGCTTTGACAAAGGAACCAGTCGACCGTTAGGGATACTTCCCAATGTGCCCATAACATTGAGAAGGAAAAATATTTACATGAACATAATGGTAGTACGACGACCTCTAGATTATAATCTACTCCTTGGACCCGATTATATTTATAGCATGGGGGCCATTGTCTCCTCACTCTTTAGAGTAATGTGTTTTCCGCATGAAGGCAGAGCAATCAAGCTTGTAGACCAGCTTTAGTTCCCCGGCTCACACATAGCTAATAGTCAAATGCCATCCCTAAATGGTATTTTCACGCAAGGAATGTCTCATCAATCTCCAGTTCATCCACCTGATGAGCGCAAGTGATTTGGGAGGACATGACTGAAACCCAGGGGGCATGCACCCTAGTCTGCTTCAGCAGGAAAAACTCTGGGTATAGGGTAGGTTTTTGCGAAGGATATATGACTGGTCCGATCCCCCTCCGTATAGGAAGAGGGGATTAGACTGGATAAGATACCTCCGTTAAAATGTAGGCCTTTCTCGACGGAACAAACGTTTTGTTTGCAAATTGAGGGGTAACCTAGAAACTCTACTTCGCTATACCTGGGGGCATGCAAACCTCTTGTGAGCAAGCGAGAAATGACCAACTAATGTTGTCTCTGTGATTCCGCTGACTTCAACTGCCTAGTTCGGGTGAGTGGTCAAATTGACCATTCATCTTCGCAGGGGCCACCATGGCACTGACAAAGTAAAGGAACAAGTTTCCTACCTTACTTTGGTAGTGATCTTGATAGTTAAGTAGAGGGGCATAGTTGGTCGTTCCTAGCTTGCATGCGAGAGGCGCCAGAGCATAGTTTCGAATGGTGCAAGCTCCCTAAAAATTGAACCTATCGATGAGACATCCTTATTATATGACTGGCACGAGCAGTTTTTACGCGGAGTTCAAGCTCGTTAAAAATTTAACATAAGCAATGAGAAAACGTTCCCCCAGAGTTTAAGATCATTAAAAAATGAACCAATTTCTGGTAAATAACCATTGTGAATGCATTATCATCAGCTTTTGAGCCTTGGTCATGTTCTCATCATCACCTCCACTCTGTTTTAGCCGATCGTTCACTTCCATTTGATTGTTTACCCCTTTTGAGGAACAACTATGAAGAGTGATCCTATTAGCCATCCTTGTGACATTGCCGTGATTAGAAAATTCCAAACCTTACCTGGAATCATCTGCTACCCGAATTTATCACTCGTTCCTCAAAAAACGAGTCTCCTTTAAGCTCTTTTCATCTGACTCATAAAATATGAAAATATTGCTGAGCAATTTGCCTCTCTAGCCTGTTAAAGAGACCGGAAGTGCTATCCCTCCTCTAGATTTTCATCTTTTTGGACCTGAGGGATTATTACACAAAAAAGATCGAGTGCTTATTTTGTTCAGCTCGTTAAAATTACCGAAAATTCATCCCTTATCGTATTATTTTATACTTTTTCGGACCTAAGGGATTATATGATGAAAAAGGGTTATTGGAGTTTTCTTTACGTCCCTTTCAGACTCTCTAAAATTGAAAAGGACCGAGTTATCTTTGTCGTTAAACTCATTAAAACCGAATAGCAACAAACTTTTCCATACAGAAAAGAACGAGTTTCACTATTGCTAGGCTCATTAAAACATAGTGATGGGTTTGCCCGAAGGGAAAATTATAGAACAAGCATATGTTATCCTCCTCAAGCTTGACAAAAATAAAGAGGTACTGGTCAGTAATGACTGGGGAAAAATTGGGAAGAAAACTTGAAGAAACTTTATTGGTATCAAGTCGCTCTTGAACATGACACTCTCACTCCGCATCTGAATTGGGTTAGGTTGTTCCATTCACTGGTCATATCACCATTGCTCCATCACACCATCCACATTTGGGGTTAACGCTACCAATCCATCGTGTCAGTGTCACCGGTATGTTCAAGAGAAGTCGCTCAGAGAATTCACCTATATCTCATCCACTACAATACATTCACGCTCCATTCTTTCATGACCGCCACCCTGAACCTTATATCATCAGATCGTTTTCACCTCCATTAAAATCATTTGCTCCATTCCGTGTCGTAGATGTGGGATTCTTTAATGCCCTCCTACGACAAACCACTTCTTGTCAACATCAGCTCATTATCCAGGAAGTCGATCTAGGAACAACCCTTTCAGTACTTTGAAGCTTGCATGCCTCAATGGCAAGTTTCTCACTTCCGGCGACAGGTTTACATCAATGGCCTTCGACCGAAAGATTTTGCGTGGTGTTCGACACCAAGTACCTTTTTCACACCATGTGAATTGTACTGTCGTACCTTGAGGGTCATCATCATTATCGGTGATTCCTCTTGCGCCTGTTAACAGCTTACATCACTAGCTGGTAATCAGGCGATGTCTTTCCATGTTCGACTCTAGAACATCTTTCACATGGATCGACTTGTACTTTGAGTGAAGATCGAACGCGATTGAAGACCCCGGATCTAGTTTCATCCATCTGGGCTGCAATATATATTCAGGAAAATAAAGACACCAAATATACATCATTGTTGCATAGATAATCATCCAAACTATGGGATGATGTCTCTACCAGAATCATCAGTCTGCACACAGACGATTGTCTGTCCTATGTACATGAAAATGAATTTATAAAGCTAAGCATAGGAATGCTCGACTCAGCCGGATCATGAAAATATTATGAAGATAATTTATTTTATTGTATCTTATTACAGGTCGCCTTCCAGCTCGAAAAAACTTCAGATCCTCATGATAAAGCATTTCACTCGACATCAAAAGATTAACGACCTCATGCTTTAGGGGGAAACTATTATAGGCATTTTTGGGCACTGCAACCCCAATCATATATGTCCATAAACCAAGGGCTCCTAAGTCCCTAAAAGTGTTGGTTCACACCCTAAAGGAACAAGGTCAGCTGATTACATCATCTCCCAGAAGTTCTCCACAGAAAACTACTCAAAACTTGTCAAATCTAGACCATACAGATTGCCCAGTGGAGAAGGTGCGATGCATCCCACCTGCCCAGAGTAAAAGGTGCGATGCATACTGGATAGCTCTTCTACAGGGTGCAATGAGCAAGAGTGGAAAAATGGCAGAGACAGTTTGCAAGGTGGTTCGACATGGAATCTTCCAGAAACTTCTCCTATGACACTTGCCTCTCTGAATTCGCCCAGGGATGAGTAAGAGATCATCAATCTCCAATTGGAATCAAGAACTATCAGAGAGAGGACACTAATCAAATCTCAAAAGATGACTCACCTCCCTGCAATCATCTATATATGGATCCCTCATCCCAGAGATCTAGGGGCTGGAATTTTGTATCTTGTAAGGAAGTGTTGTTGGTTTCTTGGTGTAACATCATAGTGTTGGGTGATCTAAGCATTTCATGAGGTGAATAAGGGCTTATTGCTAAGAGGATGACGGTGGGTCAGAACAATTGGTTGTAATCCTCTTTTCTATTCTTGATATTAATAAAGCTATTCAAGTTTTCCTCCACATTCTTGCATGATTAATGATATATGCATTTGTGTGGTCAATATATATCTGGTCCTATATTGTTTGTGATAGTAGATATCTGTTCTTGGATAGTGTTATGATGCTTTGATTCCACAGGTGCTCTTTGAAGCTGGGTAGATGAGGAAGCGAGTGGCAAAGATCTATTAGAAGGGAGAGGAATCAAGTAGGAACCAAGCGCAGATTGAGGTTGGTGTCCTTTGTTCCCCTTTTATCTACTTATCATAAAGGAAAATGAAAATAGTTTTAGTTTGTTTGTTTCTAAGATAGCTACCGGTCTTAGTGGGACTAGCAGCTCTGCATAGACACTAGATTTCCCGTTAACAGTGGGATAACTATCAATAGAAGAAAAATCTAGTGGGGCAAATTTGTTGGCTAGGAATTCGGGAATGGCCATTTTGGAAACCTCCCTAGATGAGTGATCTCAATTTTAAAGGTAGGAAAATATTTCAGTTATTTTAGCATCAAAGTGAGTATGAGGCTATTTGAAAGCTAGGGTGATCAAATAGAGATATGGATAGTGGAGTCACTAGGATGTTTACCATAAAAATGAAACAGTGGAGTCGCCAAGGTGAGAGATCTTCAACCCACACTTCCCTTGCTCACCTAACAAAGGGAATGTAAAAAATTGTCGTACCAAGGGAAAAATATTCTAATATGTTCCCTGGCAATGGAACCACAAAAATGTTGTCACTTTTAATGGCACCTGGAGCTCAAGTGCTTCAGGGGACATAGAAATCTTCCTAGAGACAACCTCTAGGTTGATTGTATACTAATGCCTATGAATTCTTAAATAGAAGAGTTCATGGGAGATTTTCAATGGGGGATTTCGGTTGCACATCAATTGTCACAAATTGTATAAGGATAAAAGGGGGCTTGGTTCAATCGGCCTTCATGAAGGTAAAATCAAGCCAACACATGGATCTGAATGCTCAGGGTGTAAATCAGGCCAACCTCAAAGAGAAATGCCTTATTTTGGTGGGCGACACATAACAATAGGAAACTTTATATTGAAGTTGTAGTAAAGTGGAGAGGAGGAAAGAAAGGAGGGAACTTGATGCATAGGGCTGCCAAAATGATCCTAAGCAACAATGTTCCAGCAGAAATATGGAAGAGGGAAGAGATGAAATGGTAGAGACAGTGGAGCACTAATCAAGGCTTTCAGACCATATACCTCATGGGGACATTTGTCACTAAAAGCATAAGAAAATATGTGCACATTACAGGTACTTAAGTAAATATGTAGCTAACACAGGTGCTATCACTTCTTAGTAACAAATATACAATCTTGAACATGGGTGAAACCCACAATGGAGTGCTAATTAAGGTTTCATGCCAGATATATCATGTGTACCTTTATCACCAAACAACATGAGTAAATCTGGGCTCGCACAGGTACTGCAGGCTAATCAAATAACATATGTAAATCTATCTTGTACACAGATATTGTAGGTTACAGACTAACATAAGTAACTCTGTCTTAAACATAGGTACTGTTCGCTATTTAGCAGCCTAGATAAGTCCATGAATCAGGGAGAAACCGACAATTTCATTACACTATTTCAGATAAGGAAAAACATATATGAAATGAGATTTACAGAGGGGAAAACATATGGCGCATTGCCATGATTAAAGTCACCAGAATATTTTCATTAATCTTCAAAATGAGTCTCATTCACCAATCCATTTACATTCAACAATCTACAGCTCAAGTCCTTCATGAACAAGCATTTAGAACCAAAATGGAACCCAAGAATTTGGACCACTGATAGTGCAGAATTCTGGAACCTCTTTTAAGTGTTTTTCCCCCTTATTTATACAGAGAAGGGGGGGGCTTTGAATAAAAAATTTACAAAAATATCTTCGCTTCAGCTTCAACTGTCTCACAGACTAGCTGTCTCGGCATGTAAGGATTTGCTGCCCAAAATGCTTACAATCAGGATTTGATCCCTTCTTGGAAATAAACAGAAATTACAGAATAATGAAACGAAAAGGAAAACAAAAAGATGATGGAGGAAGTGTCCCTCTTCTATTCCTATGAAGGCCTTTGATAGAGCCACGTCTCTACCATAATGTGCTTCTCTTGCTGCTCGGTTGGTTCCTGTCACTTTCACCTTAACTTCTTGAGTAGCTCGTTCTCCAGAGTTGGGAGTGGGTAAACTGTGAATGCCTATTACGCAGTAGAAATGGAGCATGTCCCAGCAATCCTTTGCTATGTGTCAGAGTGGAGGCCCATGCCTCCATTTACTATCCAGATTCCTATGGCGAAGCAGTTGAATTCATTTCAGTGGAACGCATAGTCCTTGGTTTCTTGTTGCAGGGGCTTCTACAGTATTAGCCCATATCGCTTTGCCACTACCCCATACTTCTATTCAAAGTCTCAGCTACCAACCCATCCACCTTTGAATCTTTGTACCACGCTATCTGAGTCATCGTTGCATCGACACCTTTACGCTAAGAGGCATCATGGAACAATGAGTCCTGAGGTCCTTTATCCCCCTTGGTTTAGCCCCTTTCTGCCTTTCTTCTCATCTAACTAGGGGCTATCACGAGATGCTTAGTCTTTGGGCACTAGGGCCTTTCGACTCCCCTTCTTGGATTGTTTTTCTTTGTTGCATAGAATCCTGCACATCGGTGGTTTCTAGTGGTCACTTTTGGTATCTTCCCTTGACACCTACAATCATCGATCTGCAGGAATGGGCCAACCTGGGATATCCCAATCGTAATATAGGAGAGGGCCTTCCTACCATACTTCATAGAGCTTTCCGATTGTCGGGACACGAAACTTCCATAAGGCATATCACATAAAATATCACATCTAGGAGAGTTCCTACATATCGCAATCGCAAGTCGAAAGGGACTTCAGCGGAGGAGGGACCTTTTCTTTATGCAATCACCAATCTATGAGATCAGCCCCTATTGTGCTTAACCGTTGGTTCTTCAGACCTCCATGTGATAGTGGGCCAACCCCCTTATCAGAGCATCTTTACTGCAAATCAGAATCAGAGACTTAAATGGGAATTGTGACCTTTTACCTTCTCCGATTGTCGATCTATGAGAATTATGACGTCATTGATGCCACGTGGCACTTCCTGAGTGGTAACACATGTCGCCCGGATATGCCCCCATAGGACCCATGGAAACGCCAAATCTGCTTGCCACATGCCCTCTGCACTTCCACGCCATCTCCACACTGCCATGCCATCTCCATATTACCATGTCATGTTGATGTTATCTGTCCGTGTCATTATCAGATCCAATGGTGCTCTGCCATGTGGCCCCCTGGAAGTAGAAAGAAAAGGGCCCGTCTGCCCTTGGTTTTTCTTTAAATTTTTACTAAATGAAATCAGCCCCTCACGATGATTTAACACTGAGGGCTCGAATCTCAATGAATTTAGTGTTATCGGCAATCACAGATCGCTGGTTTTCTTTCACATTCTCTATTTGCTACTTTGAAAGACCTTGATTTGTGGGATTGTCGATATGTAGGATTTTGATCTACGATACACTATGGGCTTGTAGAAATTCCCACTATAGATCACCTGATTATGCAATGTACTAAAGAAAAATACAAGATATACTTCTACAACAAACTTTGTTAAAGCTTAATCGAATATAAGCCAAATAAAATAGAACACATATAACAGATGAAGAGAAATCAATCACACATGAAAATAGAAGAATAACTCGGGGAAAGCCTCAGCCTAAAACTCCAATTTTAGTATTATCATACAAGTGGAAATATGTTCAGATTACAAAAAGAATCAGCTCACAATCTATCTTGCTCTCTCTGTAATCAAACAATACTGCTCATAGACAATCAAAGGCTCTCACAACATTCTCCTCTGCCGTCCAAGCCTCCTATTTCCTTGTGCAGTTTCTCCTGGGTCCTCCAGCTGCCACCTGTGTGATTCTCACCTCACACACTGATTTGACCTCTGTAGTAACTACACAAACCTGAAGGAGATAATTCCTTATGCATGGGTGAGTTTCCTATATAGGAAAAATGCTCTAACTGATAGTACATTGTCCCTTCCTCTGATCTCAATTGGGCCTTTAACTGAACTGACATGCATGAGTTATTTATGAGAGAATATTCAGTTATCTGAAGTGCAACAGTTACATGCATGCATGCATTAACTAACTGAACTCACAATCAGTTCCACAAACTGTTGGAACTAATTAACTTAAGATGAATTAATTAATTATTTTACAAACAACTGCTAAGATCAAATTCGAATTTTACTTCTCATTTTTAGTTCAAGGACTAACTAAAATTGGAATCTATCCTGAAATACTATTTATATTCTATTTTTAGCACTTCCATTTTTAATTCCTTGTTTCTATGTCCAACACTGGTACCCGAACTAATATTTTTAGCACTTCTATTTTTATCATTTCTTGTTGCTATTTTCAACACTCCCTCTCAACAAGAAAGGCATTCAACTCGAACCGATCCTGAACCTTTGGAATGTTTTGCATGCAACACTTCTCCCAAGTGTTATTGCTCCAGCAACTCTAGAAACAAAAAAAAATCCAAATTGACCTCCCTGTTGGGCTAGAAACATCCTCTGATGCTAAAGCTTCCTCTACCACTGACAAGTGCTCCCTCTGCCTCTGATATGCTGCAACACTCCATGCATCTCACACCATTTCACACCTCTCTACGCCATCCTACACTGGTGCAACACTCCTGTGCCTCTCGCATTGTTGCAGCCTGCTAGCTCTGCATTGTCTTGGGATTCCTGCACTGTATCTCTCTCTGCCGCTCCATTCACATATGTCTCTACCCTCTCAGCCAGTCCTGCTACTCATCGTCAAGGCTTCCATAGCAAGGTCTAATGAAAGAGGTTGGGTACCTCAATGATCTTGCCCCTATTCCAGCCTTCTTAGGATTGTCACTCCACATCGCCCCACCTCCTACCTGGAGGTATGGATGTATGTGATCCCTCTGCTCACTTGGCTCGAAATTTACCCCTTATGGAGGTCTCTGCATGAGTAGATGTCTCTACTCAATCTCCTCTCATCTTCTCTAGTTGTGGCTGCTCCACAACCTCCTAAAGTTGCTTCACCAATTGTGGCTCCTCCACAATTGTCTAAGACTTCTTCTGTCATTGCATGTTGAGAGGTAATGTACTCTCCCTCTCAACCACCAAGTCTCCATCAGTTTCCTTGCTCCTCAAGGCTTTGCATACATCTTGAACCTCAAGAGCATATAGGTTCTTGACTCGTGAAGCAATCTGCTTCACCTGTCTCATGGTGATGTGTCTAAGGAAAGCCTTTCCCTTACTGAAGACTACATCCTAGCCTTTGTCTTCAAGCATTGCGATCAACACCAAATTTTTCCTTAGTCCTAGTACATACTTGACATCGGTCAAGGTAATGCAAGCTCCATGCTCCCTTTGAAAAACAACTGTACCTACTCCTGAGACACTATACTTTTCATCATTACCCATCAATATGAGTATCTAGAGATATTTCTCCTCCAAGGTACTGAACAGACTCTTGTCACTGGTCATGTGGAAAGAAGCTCCACTATCAAGAAACCAACCACATCCCCCCATGCATGTGTTACAGATCCATTTGGGCACATCAACCCCAACCTACAGATCAATACTATTAGGGCCTATCAAACCCTAATTCTATTGTTACATGCCCTAAAGAAGTCAACCATCAGAATGCTTAGCTTCCTAAGAAGTTTCATGACCAAAATCATCCAAAAACTGCCTCTAAGAAGATCAACGCAGGTAGGCCTTCATTAGGGTGCACTGCAATGAAAACCATACATTGACAAGGTGCTATGCAGCATACTTGGTCCCTCTTTGGCCTGTTGTGGGTGAATTTGAAAGAATTTCCATGAGGATTTAAAAGATTCCTTATCCATTGGATGCCTCTAGAAGTTTCTCAAGGTTATCTACTCCTTTGAGCTAGTATTTGGATGAGGAAGGGTGTTAAGGAACATCAATCCATTTATCCCTTCCTCCATGGAACTAAATTCTAAGTTTGGGAGCGCATTCATTATCACCATTTATGGCATAACTTCCTTCATTCACCTATAAAAAGACCAGTCATCTAAGTGATCAGGTGTTGGAAATTATTGAATTATAGGGAGATGCTGTTAGTATGAGACTTGAGTTGATTTCAAGTATTGTAATGATGTCAAAATGTCTTGCTTGTTATGAGGAGAGGATGGGATTGAACTTGAGGAGTGAAGCTGAATCGAGAAATGGGTTGTAACTCTTCCTTTTACTAATAAAATGTTCAAATATTTTTCCATATGCTTGTTGGTGGGCCCTTATATTGCAGCAATAATGCTGCAACTCCTGAGACTCCCTTCTTTAATTTTATCAACCCGATAGTTCGTAACAAACTTGGAAGTGACTGTGCTGTATAAACAAGTACTAGCTCTTGCTGCAGCTATCACTTGGTCAGCTGGCACAAGTCTGCTAGGAGCTTAAGCCAACTTCTATGAGCTCTGAGAAGAAGATTTTTAACTGATAGATGAAAGCTAACTCAAATAAGGCTAATCTACTTGCAGAAAGAAACTGGAAAGCTGAAAGGAAATGTAAACCCTAGCAAACCTTAATTTTACCAGCTAGCCCTACTGATGCAAGAAAGAGGATGCAAGCTACTGAAAGAGATGCCATTGACTTCTAGGAAGGTAAGATGCATGTGTCTAAGCTACTTCTACAGTAACATCTGGAAAAAAACATCTCTTTGTATTTTTTAATAAGTTGTCAGAATTATCATGCATGTGCTTTTAACTGGTTTTGGACTGTCTAGAGGTGGATTGGTGAAAGGAAATTCTTGCAGAAGGTTGGGAAGGTTTGAAGAGGGCCTAAGGGGTCCCTAGCACCCTTCCTAAGAGTTGCACAGTGATTGGATCTCAAGAAACCGCTTTCGTGAGCTTCTACAGAAAGTCTGCAGGGGTTCTACAGGATGTTCTGGAATTTCTACAGAATGTTCTGTAATTTTCTATAAGATGTTCATAAATGGGATTTTGGAGGATGGATGGAAGAAGAAAGATGAAGGAGTGGGTATGGAGGTGAGATAAGGGTGTGAAGAGGTCCAAAACTTGGGGAATGGAGCTGAGAAGTGGCGAGGATGGTTGGATTTTTTCAAGGAGAGGTAGAGCAATGTTGCACAACAATATGGGAATTTAGGGCAGAGTGAGCAAATGGCAAATGTAAGGCAAGGATTCTAAGTATAGGATGAAGCAGGTGGGATTGATGGAGAATGGGTAGATAAAGAAGGATAACAGGTGCTCTACAAGTTGTTTTTCAAACGAAATAAACAAGGATTTGGAAAATCAAAGACCTAGTTACGTTAGTCTATTCTGACCTAGATAACAACAAATAAATGGAACATAAGTTTATTTGCACTGAAATCAGATGAAATAACTATGCAACTAAGCCATCATAACCCTAAGCATTCAACCAAAATTGATATCAAGTTTAGAAACTATGAACCTAACACTACTAATTGCATGGTGAAGCAAAGACAGTGTTTTTGGTGGCAGCAAGGTCACCTTTGTCCCAGCTCACAATCCCACTGAGGGAGAGGTGAGATCAGAGGTGCTTGATGGCCTTTTTCTGAAGATCTTCTTTGTTATTAACCTATCAAATCAATCTAAACATAAAAATCCTTTTTAATCATCAAACTCAATCTAAATAACAAAACAAGATTTAAATCTAAATAGTAGATTTTATTCTAAGAATGCAGCAAAAACACATAAAGATAAACAAAGGAGGTACTGGGCACTTGAGATGGGCCCAACCCCAAGAGCTATAGCCTTCTAAGAGAGATTTAGAGCTGGTGCAAAGCTAGATTCATCTTTATTGATCAAAAGAATAGTTACATCAAACATTGTCCACAAGGAAAAGCTTACAAATGTGCTGAAATGCAGAGCTAAACTAGTGCCTCAAAAATGACTAAAATCGAACTACAAACTAGCTAACTTCTGCCTACAAAGTGACTAACTGAAATGAGGCCCTAAGCCCTCTTATTTATACAATTTGAGGACTCCATCAGCCCTCCTAAACTTTAGGAACCCGGCTACCAAAACTTGTAGTTAACAACACTTTTACTAGCACTTTCTCGGCTGCCCTTGTGATAATTGATTTGGTGGCCCTTGAACTCCGAGTTGATGGTGGAGAATTGGAGGTAAGGGCCCATAAATGAAGGGGACACCTTCCTACAAATCCTCTCCCTTGTTCTTCCACGAATTTGGCTGCAAAGTGCTCATTAAAACCTTTTATTTTGTCTCAAAATTGGCTAAAAATCTGCACAAAGCACCCATTAGACTTGTTGGCATAATGACTAACCCAATTCACTCTATTAGCATAAATATAATAAAAAACATGCAATAAAATAATGAGAATGAAGGATTAAGTCGAATTAGGAGGTTGAATGATCCCATATAATTATCCATTTTTGGGGCTCATCATCACCCCCTACTGAAAGTGTTGCTCATCCTCTGAGCAACTAATCTATCTCCTCATCTTTGATGGCCCTGGTGGCCTCCCTGTCATGCCAAGCTTCTGAAGTGATGCCCTCTTCTCGGTCATGAAACCATGCTTTTCTTTCTGCTTCTTCCCACTGCCTGTGCTCCTTTTCCTGTAGCAGTTTTGTTAAAGCTTCAACCTTAGCTGGCAACTCGTCATCTCCTTACTGTTCATCAGATGTTTCCTTGTCTTTCCTTCTTCCTGTGATTGTTTGGTCACATTTTCCTCCAATTGCTTGATCTCTCTTAGCTTAGCCAGTGTTTCCTGTATAACAGTCTCAACATCCTGTAGAGAGGCTGTTGTGTCCAACATTTTTGTTCTTTCTCTCGAGGTGGAGGATGCCTTTGAGGGAGACTTTTCCTTTTGTGTAGCTAGGGTGTCTACAATTGTAATTGGATCCTTTGACTGTGGTTGGGGTCTGCCAGTTTTTATCCACATGCTCCTTATTGCCGTAAAATACATGGAAGGCTCCCTCTTTTGCTGCCCTTTTTGCTTTGGAGATGTGCTAAGGGTAGCCAACACAGCTGCTACCTCCTGGCTAAAATCTCAAGCAATTTCTCCTTTTTGTTCCTCTGTTTCCATACTTCCTGTAGAAAGTCCTGTGTCGACTGTTTTTTGTCTTCCTGTAGAAATTGCTTTTTGGCTTCCTCTAGCCACCTGTTCATTGTATGACTGTACTATGACAAGACACAAACTTACTGTTCCTGTCCGGTTAATTACATGCCTTGAATGGTCCAATCCTACGATTGATTTCCACCTTACACTTATTTCATCTCATTAATCTTATGGTCAATTTTAAGTCACACCAATGTTTGCTAAACCTTCGTTTGTACAAATTTGAGCACCTTTAATTAATCCTTCTAGCTGTAGCCGGTTGTCATATGCCAATCCTGATCCGTCATAGTAAACAAATTTTTCATTCCCAGCCTGATCGCTTTTAGAAGCACTCTCAAAGTATTGTTCCCCTATTCTCGATTTAGACAGTTCCAAACTAGCTTAGATTGGTGACAGAATCTTCGTCTCTCCTTTGATGTGAGACTCTAATTCCATCGTCCAAGTTCCCCACCAACTTTAAGATTTCCATCCCTTTACAACCCTGGATCACCTGCACCAAATTCTGATATGACAATTTACTCTGTTTTAACAATTATGTTCATGCCTGCAAAAGACCCTGACCAAGTTTGTTTTTTGGTTCTCTTTTCCAGAAAACCTCCTTAATACCTGCAAAAGTCCATGTCCAAGTTTGTTCTTTTGTTCTTTTCTTTCTTTTTTTTTTGGTAGGAAGAGACATTACAAATTCTTCAGCTATCTGGTTATGAGAGGAAGAGTTTTGCTTCTATAGCCAAAGGACAGAGACTAAGTTTTCTTCTCAGGAAACATTCAGATATGCAAATTTTAAAATTTTCATCCACAGGCTGGCTCTCACAGCTGCATATTCCTTCCTTATAAGAGAATTTTAGACCGGAAACATGGAGAGGAATTTTGATGTAGAAAAACTGAGAAATTCCGTGCAACACACAATCACACTGCTATTTTTGACTTACAGGTAGACTTGTCTCTAATTCTCCTACTCCAGACAGTTCAATTCACCACCTTTCAAAATATATCATGCATGGAAGAGTGTTTTCGAGCCTACCTTTCTCGGAACTCCAAATTTGGCGAAGGAAAGCTCAGGTTTCTCTATTCCAGAAGGTTGTGCCGTACTTCCTGTAGAAGACCCACCCCCCCCATTTCCTGTAGAATGCCCTTGCACCTCTAAGTGAGCCCGATACGCTTGAGAATTTTGAACCAACCTAAAAAGCTCAGTGGAGGACGATGGGTTAATCACTTTGTGGAAGCGGAGGATGCATACTTCAGTTGAGGACGTTGCAAGTGCTAATGAACAACAAGTGGTGTTTCAGCTGAGCATTTTTAATTGTAGCATGATTTATGGTGAGGGAGTGAAGTGGCCAAGTGTACGTGGCCACATGCAGACGACAATGTTGTTTATGAACCGTATGTTTTCTACCTGTAATCACTGCCATTAATTGCACTGAGGTTTAAACGGTCACTACTAATTTTTTTTTTTTTTAAATTTACGTGAGTTAACTGTACACGCATACTGCATGATTTCCAGTGGAGCGCTAGAGACTAGAACAGGCACTGTCAGGTTACTTTGCTAGCTTCCGGACTTAATCCCATCATTTCATTCGTTTATGCACTTTCCAAATCATATTGATGTAGATAGAGGAACTGGTTTAGACGCATACATGTAAGTCAGCGTCCTGCTGCGTCCTTTTTGCTGCCGCATGCATTTGTTTCTATGGTTGCATCATGGCTTGGTTGCTGATTCATGGCTGTTTTTCTTGTGTAAGTATCCTCCAGTCGGATCCACACTGCAGGAATTTTTTTTCCACGTTTAGATCTGCACCCTCAAGCTGCTGATGTTGAATTTACACAGGACAAAAACTTGTTTTCGCCATTGCTCCTGACCGATAGATAGGATCGATCTAAAACTTTTTGAGCATGTTCCTATCATCATTATGCACCTCCCATAGCAAAATTGTGATCAATGGATGCATAGATTTCGAGAAAAATGTGAAATGGCTGAAGATTACAGAGATCAATTTCTTGGAAACCGTGCATCGGAATCGGCTGAAACTTCTTGGGTAGGCTACTATCACCCATGTGCATCTCCCCATGAAACACGTTTTGAAACAGATGCATGGATATGGAAAAAATGCAAAAATGGCTGAAGGTGATGGAGGCTGATTTCTTGGAAACCATGCAACGGAATTGGCTGAAATTTCTCCGGCATGTTTCCATCATCCCTATACAACTCCCCCTATATCAGTATTGCAAATGGATGCATGGTTTTCAAGCTAAGGAAAAAATAAATTCTGTTCTATGTATTTTTTCTTCAAAGCATTCTGCAATTTTTTGCATGGTAAAAAAAATGACCTTGGGCTATGATGCAAGCATGGTGATGATGGAGGAGGAGTTTGAAGATTTTAGGAGGACTTATGAACCCTTGAGGAATCTATCATGTTTGCCAAACTACCTTTTTGAAATCCATTTCTAGCTTTCTGTAGAAATCCTGTAATTTCTACAGGAACTTCCTGTAGAACACACAGTTTTTAGGAAAGAGGCACAATGAGATGGAAAAAATGATGGAGATGGGTGAGGGATGGAAACATGGATGCTTGCAGGTCTCATGGACAGATTCCTGGCCTTCATGTCCTCTTCATAGATCAATTTTGGCTTGTTTGTAGGCTTCCTGTAGAAGACACAAAACTTCCTGTAGAAGGCACAAAACTCTCTATGTCTTTGTTTTGAGTGATCCCCCTGACTTGCAATGTTCTTCTTGCAACCTACAATTATTCAATTGAAATTAGGTTTATTTTTCTTTTTCTTTTTCTCTTGTTTTTTTGAAAACAACTAGGGCGCCTCATGGAGGTTTTCACACTAATTGCCTGCCCTGGGCGCCTCTAAGGGAGGTTTTCACCCAGGGATCTTATTCTCTTTTTATTTTCTCTTCTTTCCAACCCATTGATCGCCTCATGGAGGTTTTCAATCAATGAGCCAATCTAAGGCGCCTCTGAGGAGGTTTTCACCTTAGACTTTTATTTTCCTCTTACTTTCATTTTTTCTATTTTTTTTTCCTACCCTACCCTACTTGAAAAACAAAATTCTTTTCAAGTATAAGAATACTTCCAATGGAGCCATGTGCACATCAATATTAGAGACAAATTGATGTGGCGGCTTGAGATGCATGCTTTGACAACTATCCAACTTTCAGAGACCCAATGCTTTGACTTTGAAGGGATCAAACATCGCTGAGGAAGAGAGTATTGTTGCAACTTAGTGACGTTTGAAACCATATTTCAATATAGCTCTGATATCCTTGGTCCTCTTGCTGATCTGGATCATTCTTCATGTCACCTTCTATCATGACCTTCTCATCTTCCTCTTTTCACTGATTTTTCTCTCGAATACATGGAGGATTTTATGGTAACCATGAGGGAACTCTCTCGATCTTTGATTTTGATGCTTTCTCTTCATCAAGTGCAGCCCATGGTTCTTTGATCTTTTCTTTTGAATCTTCCTTTGCCTTTGGTCCTTCAATGTTGTCAATATAATCTCTTTTTTGAAATACTCTTCCTGAGCTATGGTGAAGATCATTTAGCTCAAGAGGAGTCATTTGGACATGCAGTGCCTCAGCTTTGAAATTGGGTTGAGCTAATCCAATGTGCGGGTTTGGAAATGGTGGTATGGGTAGTTGAGTGGGGGTATATATTTGAGATGGATGTGGATGGGGTTGTGGTTGGGCAGGTGGTGGAGGCAAATGAGCGGGATGAGAGTTGTAATGGGGCCACCACCCCTGATGAGGTGCATTCCACTGAGGCTGTGGCTGAGCATAAGAATGAAACGAATGCGCAATTGGAGAAGCATGGTATTGAGGAGGATACAACCAAGGAGGGGGTGTGGACTAGGAAGAATTAGTAGGGGGACCCCAAGAAGGCATGGAAGTGGCTTGATAAGGGTTATAATGGGTCTGGGATGTCCCTTGCATTCCCTCCTGATAGGGTATGGGTCCATGTGGCCTCCTTTGGTTCAGATAATTGAGTGGTTCAGTGGCTCCTTTTGCCCTCTAATATGCAGCTTTGATTCTGGGTAAGGAAGGGCACTGATCTGTAGGATGGTCTTTTTCACAGACAAAACACACTTCTATGGAGTGCAATGGACATCCATTCCTAGGATGCTTTCTAGTGCACCTAGGACAAAAGATGGCCAAAGCCCTCTTGGCTTCCTCTTGCTTCTTTTGGATCTGCAAGGTATCTAGTTGCATGGAAAGAAACTACATCATCTCGCTCTTGAAATCTTCCATCTGATTTGCACATTCATTTTTGGATAAGGTACTGCTCCCAACATTTCTGTTTGCAGCCATTTGCTCTAGAGGAATGTTTTCTTCTTCTTCTCCCCTAGAGGTTCTTCAAATATGTCTTGTTGTCCCCCGAGGGGTTCTTCTTAATCGCAACCATTGAAGAAGAGAGAAGGTCGGCTGTGTGAAGCAATGGAGGGTGTTGTGAAAATATTTCTCTGACTTATCTCTACTCCTACCAGGCATGAAAGGAAATATTTTTTGTTGATTTTTGTTTCTTTTTTCCTACTTGTACCTGCAAAAACTAAAATAGATTGAACTGCAACTAACTATCTTGCTGAGATGAAAATGCGAAATTGAAATGAAAGCAGGAAAGGACTAATCTATTTTGCTCAAATGAAATTGCAGGAATGAAATGCTAGTCTACGCTTGTAGAATTGAAATTGCAGAATTGAAATACTAATCTATGAAAGCAAGAAATGGCTAATCTACTTTTGCGGAAATGAAATTGCAGAATGGAAATGAAATAAACTACTTAGCAAAAGGTTGTAGTAGAAAATAGAAGAAAAGCAGCAATCACCAATACTCTGACGCTTCCCCGGTAACGATGCCAAAAAGAGTGGTGGGCCCCAGTATTGCAGCAATAATGCTGCAACTCCTGAGACTCCCTTATTTAATTTTATCAACTCGGTAGTTCGTAACAAACTTGGAAGCGACGATGCTGTATGCAAAAGTACTATCTCTTGTGACAGTTGTCACTTGGTGAGCTGGAATAAGTTCGCTAGGAGCTTAAGCCAACTTCTATGAGCTCTAAGAAGAATCTTTTTAGCTGATAGACAAAAGCTAACTCAAAGAAGGCTAATCTACTTGTAGAAAGAAATTGGAACGCTGAAAGGAAACGTAAACCCAAGAAAACCCTAATTTTACCAGCTAGCACTACTGATGCAAGAAAGAGGATGCAAGCTACTGAAAGAGATGCCATTGACTTCTAGGAAGGTAGGATGCATGTGTCTAAGCTACTTCTATAGTAACATTTGAAAAAAAAACATCGTTTTGTACTTTTGAATAAGTTGTCAGAATTATCATGCATGTGCTTTTAACTGGTTTTGGACTGTGCAGAGGTGGATTGGTGAGAGGAAATGCTTGCAGAAGGTTGGGAAGGTTCGAAGAGGGACTAATGGGTCCCTAGCACCCTTCCTGAGAGTTTCACAATGATTGGATCTCAAGAAACTACTTTCGTGAGCTTCTACAAGAAGTCTGCAGGGGTTCTACAGGATGTTCTGGAATTTCTACATGATGTTCTGTAATTTTCTACAGGATGTTCAGAAATGGGATTTTGGAGGATGGATGGAAGAAGAAAGATGAAGGAGTTGGTATGGAGGTGAGATAAGGGTGTGAGGAGGTCCAGGAGTTGGGGAATGGAGCTGAGAAGTGGCGAGGATGGTTGTATTTGTTCAAGGAGAGGTAGAGCAATGTTGCACAACAATATGGAATTTAGGGCAGAGGGAGCAAATGGAAAATGTAAGGCAAGGATTCTAAGTAGAGGATGAAGCAGGTGGGATTGATGGAGAATGGACAGATAAAGAAGGATAACAGGTGCTCTGCAAACGAAACAAACAAGGATTTGGAAAATCAAAGACCTAGTTACGTTAGTCTATTCTGACCTAGATAATAGCAAAGAAATGGAATATAAGTTTATTTGCACTAAAATCAGATGAAATAACTATGCAACTAAGCCATCATAACCCTAAGCATGCAACCAAAACTGATATCAAGTTTAGCAACTACGAACCTAACACTACTAATTGCATGGTGAAGCAAAGATAGTGTTTTTGGTGGCAGCAAGGTCACCTTTGTCCCAGCTCACAATCCCACTGAGGGAGAGGTGAGATCAGAGGTGCTTGATGGCCTTTTTCTGAAGATCTTCTCTATTATTAACCTATCAAATCAATTTGAACATAAAAATCCTTTTTTATCATCAAACACAATCTAAATAACAAAACAAGATTTAAATCTAAATAGCAGATTGTATTCTAAGAATGAAACAAAAACACATAAAGATAAACAAGGGAGGTACTGGGAACTTGAGATGGGCCCAACCCCAAGAGCTACAACCTCCTAAGAGAGATTTAGAGCTGGTGCAAAGCTGGATTCATCTTTATTGATCAAAAGAATAGTTACATCAAAAACTGTCCACAAGGAAAAGCTTACAAATGTGCTGAAATGCAGAGCTAAACTAGTGCCTAAAAAATGACTAAAATCGAACTACAAACTAGCTAACTTCTGCCTACAAAGTGACTAACTGAAATGAGGCCCTAAGCCCTCTTATTTATACAAATTGAGGACCCCAACAGCCCTCCTAAACTTTAGGAACTCGGTTGCCAAAACTTGTAGTTAACAACACTTTTACTAGCACTTGCTCGGCTGCCCTTGTGATAATTGATTTGGTGGCCCTTGAACTCCGAGCTGATGGTGGAGAATTCGAGGTAAGGGCCCATAAATGAAGGGGACACCTTCCTACAAATCCTCTCCCTTGTTCTTCCATGAATTTGGCTGCCAAGTGCTCATTAAAACCTTTGATTTTGTCTCAAAATTGACTAAAAATCTGCACAAAGCACCCATTAGACTTGTTGGCATAATGACTAACCCAATTCACTCTATTAACATAAATATAATCATAAACATGCAATAAACTAATGAGAATGGTGGATTATGTCGAATTAGGAGGTTGAATAAGCCCATATAATTATCCATTTTTGGGGCTCATCACTTGTGTTATTCATTTAAGTTTTCATATGTATATCATGTACTTGATTCCATGTCATGTTTAATCAATAGATCATTATCATATGCTTTGATTTGTTGTTGTCTTCTGTCTGTGTGCAGGTACTCTTCAAGTGTATTAAGTACGGAGAGGAGCGATAGAATTGATCAAGGGAGATAAGCAGCAAGCGAAGGCTATAGGTAGGCTTCTTTACCTCTTATTTAATCTATTGATCATAGGAAAAGTAGAGAACTCTTTATACTATTGTTGTAGACTTAGCTATTAGTCTAGGGGTTTAAGCGTTTATCCATAGACACTAAAACTTCCCAAAACAAACTGGTGACTCCACTAGGGACTAATCATCCATCCTAGTAGCTTATCAGCCTCTTAAGACATTTATACATACTATACTTGTGGTCATTCATTGAATTTTAGTCTTCTGTCATTGAAAATTGAGCCAAAACTATGACAAATAGTCCTCAAATTTGCTTGTTGTCACCAGTGCAGTCCAATGAAGGACACAGTGCGTTGCAATGCACTTCCTGCATAGACCCAGTGCGCTTCAATGCACTTTCTCTCACTGCTGCCTGTGCTGATCCCTTGAGGGTCAGTTTCCCATCTAGGAGTTGAAGTTTTTTAGCCAATTTTCTCCTGTTTGAATGATTTCTAAATGTCAATGATGTTTTGTTTCTAAAAATAGTGTTTCATCTCCTTACCTGGCCCTACTTAGACTAGGATTAATAAATGTTTCTTATTTATTCACTTTATCATTTTCAATCTATAGTCGAAAGTTAGATCGATTGATCTTAGCGAAAGAAAGTGTCGTAAAATCGCCTTTTCCTTCAAAAATTGAATTGTCATCAAATCTTCATTCATGAAAGATCAATTAATTAATGTGTGCAAATGATTAGTCTTTTCGTTGAACGTGTTGTAATTCCTCATTTCTTTGAAAATGAAAATTTTGTAAAGTCTTCCTTTCCTTGAAAAGAAATTTTCGCAAAATCATCCTTTTTATGAAAAGAGATTTTGGATCGATTGTGCATATTTCCTTTTTGTTCTTTCACATTAAGGGAAATTAAAAAGAAATACATGCATGTTGCATTGAAAAAGTTTGTGTGTGTTGATAACAAATATTGTAGGGAATTTTCATTTAGATTGTGCTCTTTTCTCTTTGATCAAAAAGAAATCTGATTACTCTATCCCTAAGTAGCTACGATTTTCGTCGTTAAATTGAATGGAAAGAATGCTTATCATGATAGTTCCATTCCTATGAATTTCAGAATAAATCACGTGGTGAACTTGATAGGAAAATTCCTAAGCAAGATCAACTTAAAATAAACATCAATTTACCTAATGGAGCATTGTCACCTAACGAAAAACATTTAGAGGTCTAGGCTAGAGATGTGTTCCGATGTCGTAAAACAAAGCAGTTGTCGCTAACTTGTTTGCAATACATCCCGAGTGTGGTACCTCATTCCACGTACGTGAGTATATCATAGCTTGTCCACGTACCTTTGGGTATATAGGGCAGTGTTACAGTACGTAAAGTATATGGGAATGCTCTCACTGTGCGGTTTTGCATTAGACAGTGCTTATACAGATTGGGCCTCCATGTACCTTCAGGTATATATGGGAGGACAACTCTGGGTTGCTACCCATCCTTTGGTAACCAAGTCAGCCGCCTTGTACACTGTGATACATTGAACACAGCATTCGAGGAGATTTCCTGTCCATACTTCTTGGTTCTCCAAGAGGTATTTTGTAGTTCACAGTTGCTTGGTAAACCTTTTTGCCTAGATTATCCCTCTTTTGTTTTGTTATGTTACTTTGATTAAAATAAAATTAATTGACTGTGGATAACATCCTCTCTCGCTCCCTAGTTGATCTTAGGTTGAAACATATGGCAAAAAATCTGGAGTCCACTAATCAAGGAATTCATTTTGATGGGAATCCTAGTCCTTTTCCTCCTTTCGGAAATATTGGTGCTCCTTATATGGCTACATTATCCCTACCGGGATTTACCATTGGCTTTCCAGTATGGTTGTTTTGAACCTCCTTGGTTCAAAATGTCGTGATTTATTTGCAATTGAGTACTCCTCCAACTCGACAAAATCAACCTCCAGTTGATCCTAAAGTTGACCCTTTGCCTTCTTCCTCGGTTGTTTCTTCCTCCCCTTCTTCCTCTTTGCCTGGTGAAAGTATTGGTACTAGTAACCAGGTGGCTAAGAAGAAGAAGAAAGGGAAGAAGAAGAAGAAGAAGAAGAAGAAGAAGCAAATTCAGTAGAGGAGCAATCAAGAAACCATTGCTTTGAATGCAACATCTGATAAAAAACTGTCCATCAAGCCTCACAAAGTTTGATATCCATGAAAACTTTGTGCGGGAAACCATCTTCTTCGAAATTGTCCTGATATTCCTCAGATCTTAGAAGAATGGTCTTCCTGTTCACATCATCCTGTGTCATCAACTTCTAGAGATCATGTTAGTGACACACCATCAACTAGTGGTAGTAAAGTTCATGGAAAGAAGGGTAAAGTTAAGTTTCCATGTAGGTTATGTGAAGGGAATCGCCCCATTCACCTTTATCCCTATCTGGATAAAGCCAAAAGAGCGTTGGATAACCGTCCTTCTTCACCGCAACAACTTCCATTTGGTTAGAAGAAAATTTCTGATATAGCTCCAAATCTCACTCTTGATGTTTGTGATGTTGCACTCATGGCCTAGGGCAACCCCTCCTTCCAGACCTGGTCCAAATATTCAAAAAACAATGTTTTACTCCCTATACGTGACATTTACCTAAACTAAATGTGTGTGTACACGGGTCTGTGTACACTCAACCCATGTATATGTCTTAAAACACTTAAAAAAATTAAAACTCCTTAATTTCGAGCGGAGATCGCGGGTTTTACCTGTTGATTCCCTGTTAGTGCCCGTGGCCCAACTGTTCCCAACGAATTCCCAACTAAAAAAATACTTTGGGAGAAGTATAAAAGGGTTCAATGGGAAGGCCTAAAGGAGGAGAGAAGATAGAGAAAGATCACTCTGCTGAGATTATTCCTAACCAAGTCCGAAGATCCTTGTGCTTCCAGCACTTCCCCCATTTGCAGGAAACCCTTGTTTCCTTGTGTTATGATGTATTTCTACTACTTGATATATCTTGGAGTAAGTCATGGAAGGAGTTTGTTGAAGGCTTGAGATTGGACGAATCCGAAGGACGGTTTTTCTTGGAGCCTGCGAAAGGAAGGCTCAGGTGAAATTATTCCTTTCTATACTTTAGTTATCTATAATAAAAGAAACACTTGTCTTATTCCTGATATAAATCTTCTTCATGTTTATGATATCAATATTATGATTCACATATGAATGGTTGTTTTTAATTGCATAACTAACCACCTTTCAGTATACTATGAAGATGATTTCTTTATGATGCTTGGTCAATATACTGTTGTGCTTTCTGGAATTGTTTGTTTTGCAGGTTGAAGGACTAAAATGAACTCCAAGAGGGTTTGGACCCTAACTGGATCTTCTCAAATGAAGGACCCCCAAGTGCACCCCTCTTTGTGTAGTTTGTTTATATTAGCATCATGGATGTGTGGAATGTTTGTTTCTCTTTGTAGATAACCTCTGATCTACTAGGGTATCAACCCAAGACCCTAGGGGAATTTATCCCTTAACACTCTCCCTAAATCCTTCACTAGTTGATGAATTGACTGACCAAAATCAACAGTCGATCGAACCCACTCTCTCTGAAAGTGAAACCTATGAGCCTATACCTGACCCAAATCAACAGGTCAAGGTAACAATTGACCCGATTTCACCTTCAGAAAATCGTACCTTTCCCAAAGAGAGTCAAAATGATACCACTCAGGTTCTTTTTGTTTCTTCATATTCTAATGAGCTTGGGGGCAGTCATCCTATTCCATCAAGACAGGAGCAAAATCCTCCAGTTCTCATAACTCAAGGGGTTAATTCTCCCATTTCTATAGTACCCCCTCCAAGAAGTCTAGTCACTTCCTTTGATTGGAATCGACTGGCAGGATTTCGTCTTCCTTCTTATGTGCCTTTCCAAATCATAGTATAAGTTTGTAATATGATTGTATATGGCACTATTATAGATGAAGGTGCATTAGTGAGCATCCTTTCCTCAACTGCTTGGCAAGTGCTCAGTTCACCACTACTTGTGCCAGTTACCTAGAATCTGTTGGCTTTTAACAGAGGAACCAATCAACCAGTAAGGATCCTCCCTCGGTTACCTATTACCTTGGGAGGAAAAATCATTTATCAGAATGTGATGGTAGTTCTAGGCCCTTTAGATTACAATTTACTTCTTGGGCACGACTATGTTTATGGCATGGGAGCTATTTTTTGAACACTCTTTTGAGTGATTTGTTTCCCGCATGAAGGCAGAATTGTCACCCTTTACCAGCTTTCATTTCTCAGTCCAAATATGGCTTCTAGTCAACCATCTTCCCTAATTCATCCTTTTGTACCAATGGTATCATCTCCGCCACGGGTTAGTTATGTGGCAACATGTTCCATACTTACATCAACTGATGATCAATTCAGTGATGTTGTACATCATGTACTGGGGGCATTGGAACCAGATATCTCCTTCATGACTTCTTATGAGTTGTGATTGAAAGATTCAAGGATAGTTCTTTTACTGTGTCAACCTCATTAAAAATGAAACAGGTCCATGAGGATAGTTCCTTGTCTTGTGTCATCCTCGTTAAAAAATGAAACCAAGGAATATGAGGACAGTTCCTGGCCTTGTGTCAACCTCGTTAAAAAATGAAACAAGGAGTATGAGGATAGTTCCTTGTCCTGTGTCAACCTCATTAAAAAATGAAACAAGGAATATCAACATAGTTCCTTGCTTGTGTCAAGCTTGTTAAAAAATGAAACAAGGATCCTTGAGGATACTTATTTTACCATGTTGACCTCGTTAAAAGATGAAACAGGTCCTATGAGGATAGTTCGTTTTCTTGTGTCAATGATCTGAATTAGATCCATAAAGAACTGTCAAAGAACCATGACTGTATCAAGTCGGGAAAAATACCTAAAGAACCCAAAACAACGATCAAAAACACCCTAAACTAGTGGCAATGGCAGCCAACATGGAACGACAAGGACCTCAATCAAATCACATTGACCGAGGCCCATGGAGATTGCACGGGAGGTCAAAGTAGCCCCTGGGAGCCCCGAATTGGGAAATAGAGGTGATTTTTTATGGGTGAGCAGGGCCATAATGGAGGAAGCCTAAGCACATAGATGCATGGTGAGCTGGAGAACTGCAAGCGAAAAAGCAAAAGCGTTGAAAGGACAAAGGCAGGACCTGCACTCTGGAAACCGGCGGTATTGATCGGGACACCCTCAAATGGTAAGTGGTTTTGGATGAGAGCAGAGTGATTCCATTCATTAATCGATGCGTGGCAAGTGGAGGTGAGAGAAAACCATCATTGATCGCATGCTATCGGTCGAGAAAGTCAACCATGTGAAACATGTGTATGGAGTTGGATCTAGGGGACCTAGATAGGATGGTTGAGATCGCACCCGATGGGGGAAGCAAAATCGATGAAGGAATAAGCCGTGATTTAGGAGGATTTGGAGTCCATTTAACCACCACGGTGGAGGAAGACTTTATTTCACGATGTAACCGAAGAAACGAACCAAAGAAGCAGGTTGGCACCGTTTAGAGGAGTACATGTGGCCACTCCCTGAGCACTGATGATGACGCCGAATAGCGAACTCCAAGCGCAGTTGTAGAAGGTGAATCGACAGAGGCAGAAGAGGAACCAAATAGACATGGGAATAGATGGCTTCAAAGCCATGGACAGAGACAGAATACACAGTTTTAGTCAGTCCAAGAGACGACGAAAGAAGACAGAGAGATCAGAATCCCGAGAGGAGGATGGAACATAGAGAACAATGAAGCAAAAGTAGAAAGAGGACAGAGGGACGAGCTGACCAGAGGCAGTGTCAAGCACCAGAGGCTTGAGAGATCCGAGCCATCCCAGAGAGGATCTGTCCGGGCTGAGCACCACATTGGGCTCTCCACTATAGACCAGAAGGTCACAGAGCTGGTAGGAAGAAGAAGTCTGTGTACTCAAGTGGCTTGGGGAATCCAAGAACCACCCTGCCAAGAAAAACCTACTTCAGGAGAACTCACATTGAGTCCCTGCATTGTAATTCTCTACTTAAAGACATAATAAAATAAGGCCACCACTGAAAGCTAGATTGGAGATGTAGCCCTGGAGAATAGGGTGAAATCCTTATTAAATTTCTCATGTTCTTGTATTTGCTTACTGTATTTCTCTATTGTCTTTCCATTTAATTGTCTGTGTATGGGCAATCTAATCGATCCGTTGCTTCAATAACATAGAACACACACCATCACATGATTATCTAATACCTCTCTTTAATAAATCTTTAACTGATGTCACTCATAGGGTGAATATCAGATCAAGTGGTATCAGAGCTCTATGCTGTAAGGTTAGACAAGCTTTTGTTGGTTTAGCTGTTAATGCTCACAAGATCAGAGCTCAAATTAGGAGAAGGAGAGTTGGTGGAAACTGATCCTAAAATTGGGAGAGTCTATCCTTAGAAGACAATGCCAGAGGAAGGTTCTGTGGGACCATACCCTTAATTCGTAGAGAGTTTCCTAGCTATAAAGTCTATCGTAGAAGAAATGTATAGGGACTTTAGAAAGCATAAGGTTGAAGACTCCTCAGGCTCTAAACAAGATAAAGAAGAAGACGAGTCTCACTTCCATGACCACTCCAAAGGAAAAGGGAAAGAGGAAAACTTTCTCACACCTCATAATAGCCCTGTGCATAATAAGAAAGCATCTTTGATTAAGCTAGATGTTAAATTTGATTTGCCTATATATGATGGAGAGCTAAATGCTGAAAAGTTGGACAATTGGATTAGACAAATTGATGTGTATTGCAAGGTACAAAACATAAACTCAGACAAGAGTAAGGTTTAGCTGGAAAGCCTAGGCCTAGGAGGCACTGCCTTGGTTTGGTGGGAAGGAAGAACCCAACCTATTATGAAAAGACATGGTAAGACCATCTTTGTCTAGAGTGAGTTTTTTGCTGCAATCAAAAAGTAGTTCTATCCATTGGCCTACATGTAACAAGCCATGATGAGTTGGAAAAATTTTCGACAGTTGAAAGGGAAAAGTGTGCAAGGGTATACTCAAGAATTTAGAAAGAGAGCATTGATGTTGGGTATCTCATTAGACTCACCAGAGACTCCTTTGAAGTATATTGGTGGTCTACACAGGTACATGAGGAATACCATTTTCATGTTTAATCCCACTAGTATAGATGAGGTATCTGTACAAGCTACTCATCTAGAAGTTAGAGGAAACAATGGAAATCTAGAAGTTGGGGGACCATCCCAACCCACTGTAAACAAGAGCAAGGAGAAAAGAAAGTAGAAGTGGAAAGCAAGGAAGGCGAAAATTGCACAGAAAATAAAAGCTTCATGCACTCAATGTAAAAAGGATGGGAATGATGATGAGCATTGTTGGATTCTGCATCCAGAGCTAAGACCTAAGAAGTCCAAGGGCAAGAAGAAGAAGGTTGTTGCAGCTATTCAGAAAGATTTGGGATTAGACTCAGGAGATGAAACAACTATAGCAGTGACAAGTATAAAAGGTAAGAATTCTGAAGCATCTACTAGTAATTCTGCTCAATCTGTTGTTGATGAAGAAAATGAGAGAAAAAGACATGAGGTTTTCCATATTCGAGTTGTTTCCAAAAATCAAAAGATTGATACTTTGTTTGATAGTGGCTCACAAGTAAATCTAATTTCTGAAGAAATTGTAAAGAAATTGGGATTAGAAACTACATCTCATAAGAAACCATACCCATTAGGATGGTTGAATGATAAAGCACAACTACAAGTGACTAGATAGTGCAAACTCAAGTTTTCTTTTGGGTCAGTGTTTGTAGATGAGGTTGAGTTAGACATAATTCCTTTGGATATATGTGGAATTGTTTTAGGAAGTCCTTACTTGTATGACAGAAAGGCTATTTTCTATAGAGCTGAGAACAAGTATCTACTTGTTAACGATGGAATCAAATACTTTGTAAGAGTTCATAAGCTCAAGAATAATTAATACTCTCATAAACTTAAGACAAATGCAAAGAATGATAAATTCATGCAAGCAATTCTTACTGATGGTTGTAAAGGAAAAGAAACCTGATAAAACCAATGTATTTGAGGGCTGTAATGTTGAACAGCAAGCTAATATAGAAAAGGTTGTTTCAGAGTATGATGTCTTATTTCAAGAACCTAAAGGTCTACCACCCAAAAAGGGAATAGTACATGATATTATTTTGTAGCAAGATGTTCCATTGCCTAACATTGGGATGTACAGGTTGTCTGCTTTAGAGAATGCTGAAATCAAGAAGCAGGTGCAGGAGTTGCTCGAGAAAGGGTTCATCGGGCCTAGCACATCACCATGTGGGTCATCAATCGTTTTGGTGAGAAAGAAAGATGGCTTGTGGAGAATGTGCATTGATTACCAAGCACTGAATAAGATAACAATTAAAAATTGTTATCCCCTTCCTCGCATAGATGAACTTTTAGATCAATTAAAGGAAGCTATTTATTTCACCAAGCTGGATTTTCATAGTGGATGCTATCAAGTCAGAGTTGGAGAGCAAGATGCATAGAAGACTGCTTTCAAAACAAAGCAGGGATTGTATGAATGGCTGGTTATGCCTTTTGGCTTAACTAATGTGCCTGCTACTTTCATGAGATTAATGAATGATGTACTCAGACCTTTTCTTGATGATTTTGTTATTGTGTATCTGGATGACATTTTGATTTCTAGTAAAACGTGGGAAGAACATTTAAATCATGTTAAGCAGACATTAGATGTTTTGAAAAGAGAAAAACTTTATGTTAAACTCTCAAAATGTGAATTTGGAAAAACATCTCTAAACTATTTGGGTCATATAGTAGGGGGAGGTGAATTGAAAATAGATCCCTCTAAAGTGGTATTCATTGTGAAATGGCCTAAACCTAGGTCTGCTACAGAAGTAAGAAGCTTCTTAGGAGCAACACAATATTGGAGAAAGTTCATTTCTAACTTTTCCTCAATTGCAGCTCCCTTACATGTTTTAACAGGATTGAATAAGGTGTTTCAATGGGGAGGCAAACATCAGAAAGCCTTCAACACCTTGAAAGAAAAGATTAGTACAACAATTGTACTAGCATTTCCAAATCTACAAAGACCATTTGAGATCCAAACTGATGCCAATGACTATGCCATGGGAGCAATGTTGACACAGCACGGTAAACCCATATGTTATCATTCTGAGACTTTTAATCCTGCAGTAGTTAACTATCCTACATATCATAAAGAATTGTATGCATTAGTTCAGAGTGTGAAAAAGTGGAAACATTACTTAATGGGCAAGAGATAGTAATACATACTAATCATCAACCACTTCAATATCTACACTCCCAAACTAAGTTGCAGCAATTAAGACATTACGGATGGATGGGTTTTCTACAACAATTTCATTTAGTCATCAGATATAAAAAGGGCATACATAACAAGGTTGTAGACATGTTATCTAGACCCATTATAAATGCATCTACCATACTTAAGCATAATTCTATACTACATGAAAGCTACATAGAACAATATGCTTAGGATATGGACTTTAAAGATGTATATGCAACTTTGAGTCAAGGCAAAAGAGTAGAAGAATTGGACTATCATGTAAAGGACCGAATCTTATATCATTGTGGGAACTCTACATTCGACAAACCGAGAGAGTAAATATAATTAGGGAAGCACACACTTCTCTGATATCAGGTCACTTTGGGGTAAGTAAAATAGTTGCACAGCTGCAAAGGTTATGCTATTGGCTGAAAATGAATGAGACAGTTTCTAGATATGTAAGAGGGTGTGCTATGTGTGCTAAAAGCAAGCCCAGTAACAGAAAACTACGCTTGTACACTCCATTTCCTGTTCCTTCTCTCCCTTGGGAAAGTGTTTCCATGGATTTTGTTGGAGGACTGCCTAAATCTAGGAAAGGTCATGATTATTTATATGTAGTTGTGGATAGGTTCAGAAAAATGTGTACTTTGATACCTTGTAATAAACATATTACAACTGAACAGATAGCAAAATTATTCTTCGAACATGTATGGGTTCATTTTGGATTACCCACTTCCATTGTATCTGATCGAGACACCTGATTTGTGGGGAAGTTTTGGTCTAGTCTGTGGGAACTGATGGACACCAAACTGAAGAAAAGCACAACTTTTCATCTACAAACAAATGGCCAGACAGAAGTAGTAAACATGGCAGTGATCTAGTTACTGAGAGGATATTGTAGCAAACATCCTAAGCTTTGGGATGAACACTTGTGTTATGTGCAACATGTTCACAACAGAGAAAAACACTCTTCTACACATAGATATCCTTTTGAGACTTGTTTTGGTTTCACACCAAGGTCTCCTTTTGAGACTTGTTTTGGTTTCACACCAATGTCTCCTTTGGATTTTGTCTTTGGTAAAGGTACCGTGGTTGATGTACATAGTGATGTGGACAAGGAAACTAGGTTCATTGAACAAATCCAGGAGATCCACTAGGCAGTACAAGAATAGCTAGAAAAGAGCCAGGCCAAGTACAAGGCTAGGCATGACAAGCATTGGATGGAGCATAGTTTTCAAGTTGGAGACCAAGTCTGGCTATATATCAGCAAGGACAGGATGCAAGGTGAAGGTAAAAAGCTAAAGCCTATCAGGTATGGACCCTTTAGGATACTTGAGAAGATTGGTGAAAATGCTTTTTGCCTTGATCTACCAGCTTACATGCACATTTACTTAGTCATAAATGCATATTGCTTGAGATTGTTTGAACCTTCAATGGTTGAGGACCCTGAAGAGCAAATTCAACTGTCTTTTATTGATGATCTGCTGCTTGAATATCTTAATGAGTTGCAGGAAGACACAATGTTGGACAGGAAGGTGAGGATGACACGTAGGGGAGATGTGGAGTACCTCAGGATTGGGCTCAAAGGTTCAAAGCCAAGTAGTGCAAAGTGGATTGAGATTGGGAAAGTGAGAAAACAATACCCTCACTTAGACGATGCTTGAAAACCAACTTTTGGTGGTCCAAAAGCTTTTTCAGTGGGAAGGCCGTGATCTGAATTGGATCCATTAAGAACTGTTAAAGAACCATGACTATATCAGGTTGGGACAAATCCCTAAAGAATCAAAAACAGTGATCAAAATCACGTTGAACCAGTGGCAATGGTAGCCAGCATGGAACAACGAGGACCTCGGTCAAAGGGCGCTAACTGAGGCCCATGGAGACTGTGCGGGAGGTTAAAGTAGCCCCTGGGAGCCCTGGATCGGGAAATAGAGGTGATTTTTTATTTTTAATTGTGCATCACTAGGTGAATAGGGCCATAATGGAGGAAGCTCGAGCACATGGACGCATTGTGAGATAGAGAACCACGAGCGAAAAAGCAAAAGCGTTGAAAGGACAAAGGCGGGACTTTTGATCTAGAAACCAGCGGTATATCGGGTTGCCCTCAAATGGTAACCGGTTTTGGACTAGAGTGGAGCGATTCCATTCATCGATCGGCACGTGGCAAGCGGAGGTGAGAGAAAGCCATCGTTGATCACGCGCTATCGGTCAAGCAAGTCAACCGCGTGAAACGTGCGTATAGCATTGGATTTGGGGGACCTAGATCAGATGGCTGAGATTGTGCCCGATGGGGGAAGCAGAATGGATGAAGGAATAAGCCGCACTTTAGGAGGATTTGGAGTCTGTTTGACCGCCACAGTAGAGGAAGAATTCATTCCACGATGTAACCGAAGAAATGATCCGATGAAGCAGGCTGGCGCTGTTTAGAGGAGGACATGTGGCCACTCCTTAAGCACTAATGATGACACCGAATAGGGAACTCCAAGCACAGCTGCAGAAGGTGAATCGATAGAGGTGGAAGAGGAACTGAATAGACATGGGAATGGATGGCTTCCAAGCCATGAAAAGAGATAGAATACACAATTTTAGTCAGTATGAGAGACGACGAAAGAAGACAGGGAGACTAGAATCCTAAGAAGAGGACGGAACATAGAGAATAGTGAAGAAAAAGCAAAAAGAGGACAGAGGGCCGAGTTGACCAGAGGCAGCATCAAGCACCAGAGGCTTGAGAGATTCGAGCCATCCTAGAGAGGATTTGTCTGGACTGAGCACCACATTGGGCTCTCCACTATAGACCAAAAGGTCATAGAGTTGGTAGGAAGAAGAAGTCTATGTACTCAAGTGGCTTGGGGAATCCAAGAACCACCCTGCCAAGCAAAACCTACTTCAAGAGAACTCACATTGAGTCCCTGCATTGTAATTCTTTGCTTAAAGACACAATAAAATAAGGCCCCCACTGAAAGCTAGACCGGAGATGTAGCCCTGGAGAATAGGGTGAACTCCTTATTAAATTTCTTATGTTCTTGTATTTGATTACTGTATTTGTTTGCTATCTTTCCATTTAATTGTCTGTTTATGGGAAATCTGATCAATCTGTTGCTTCAATAACATAGAGCACACACAAACACATGAGTCTATAATACCTCTCTTTAATAAATCTTTAACTGATGTCACTCATAGGGTGAATATCAGATCAGTCAACCTCGTTAAAAAATGAAACCAAGGAAATGAGGATGGTTCTTTTACTGTGTCAACCTCGTTAAAAAATGAAACAACTCCCATGAGAATTGTTCATTGTCTTCTATCAAGCTCTTTAGAAAATGAAACAAGGAATTTGAGCATAGTTCCTTGTCTTGTTTCAAGATCATTAAAAAATGAAACAAGGTTCCCTAGGTCCCAAGTTCCAAGTCGAGTCTTTGATTAGATCACATAAAATCCCAGTCGAGTCTTTCACTTGCTCCTGTAAGTGAACCTTCATTCCGTCCACTTGATAGCCATGAGTAGTCTACTTAGGTGAATGTAATGAAGCTTGGGGGCATGCACCTAATGGTAAAGTTAAGTTTCCCTACAGGTTATGTGAAGGGAATCACCCCATTCACCTTTGTCCCTATCTAGACGAAGCCAAAAAGGTGTTGGATAATCGTCCTACTTCACCGCAGCAACTTCCATATGCTTATAGGAGACTCTTTATTTCATCATGTTAGGGGCATGTAAAACAATTCCAATCATAGTTTTTGATTTTTAATCTTGTGTGAAAATAAAACTGAATCGAAGCATACTTTTTTTGTTTCAAGCTTGTGTAAACATGAAACTGAATCCAAGCATAGTTCCTTATGGTTCAAGCTTGTGTAAAAATGAACCCATTTCCATTTTAACCCTTTTGATTATCATTCTATCAGCCTCTTTAGTCAAATGAGCCTTGGTTGTTTTCATCCCATCGCCACCATCCCCTTGGCCGATCATATGCTTTCACTTGGTTATTTTACCCTTTTTGAGGAACAGTTGCAATCAGTGGTCTTATTAGCCAACCTCTTCACATAAATCAACATGTTTTAAGAAGCTCCAACATCACCGGAACTAGTTGATACCCTAGACACCACTAGTTCCTCAAAATGGAGTCCTCTTTAAGCTCTTTTCAAACTCTCTAAACATGAAAAGATTGCTAAGTGCTTCTCCTTTCTAGCTTGTTAAAGGATTGGAAACGTTATCTCTCTTGTATTATTTTACACTTTTTCAGACTTGAGAGATTAACATACGAAAAAGAACTTGTGGATTTTTCTTTTTGTCCCTTTTAAAACTCCCTAAACATGAAAAGTATCGAGTTATCTTTGTTGTTAAACTCGTTAAAAACATCAAATAGCGACAAACTTGTCCATCTAGACAAGACCGAGTTTCACCTTTGCTAAACTCGTTAAAGAATAAAATAGCGATGGATTCACCCGAAGGGTGAAATTATACAGAAAGTGTATGTTATCCTCTTCAAGCTTGATAAAAAATAAAGAGGTATTGGTCAACAATGACTAGGAAATGGGAAAAAGCCGAGAAAACTTTATGGTAGCAAGTCGCTTTTGAACATGACACTTTCACATCATCACTGTGACTATGTGGGTTGGGTCATTCAGCTTGATGGTTATCACAATGTTGGTCTATCATACCATCCATTACTTTGTTGTGGGTCAATGCTACCAATTCATCTTAGTGTCGCTGACATGTTCAAGAGAAGTCATTCAGTTCAAACTTCATCCTTTGCAATACCATAAACCTTCATTTTCATGACCACCATTCCTGAACCTTGTGTCGTCAGTCGATTTTTCATCTCCAAAATAATTTACCTCGTTTCATGTCATTGATGTGGGATACATCAAGGCCCTCCTGTGATGAGTCACTTCATGTCGACATCAGCACATCATCTAAGAAGTTGACTTAGAAACACCCCTTTAGTACCTTGAGGTTTGCATACATCAATGGAAAGTTTCTCACTTCCGGTGATAGGTTGACATCATTAGCCTTTGACTAAAAGACTTTGTATGGTGTTCGACATCAAATCATTTATTCACACCATGCGAAATGTACTATAGTACCTTGAGGGTCATTATCATTATTGGTGATTCCTCTCGCATCTGTTAACGACTTACATCATTGACTAGTAAGTAGATGATGTCTTCCCATGTTCAACTTCAGAACTTCTATTCACATGGTTAGACTTGTACTTGAGTGAAAGATTGAATGAGATTGAAGACCTTGGATCTAGTTTCATCCATCCATGCTGTGATATTCTCAAGAGTACTAAATCAAATATACAATGGCCTTACATTCATGGTCATCCATTCATGGGTCTATATCTGTAGACGACTATATTTGTACATGTAATGAAAGTTTATAAGACGAGCATGGGTATGCCTTCCCTCAACAAATTCATGAGAAAAAAACAAATTATCATGATATATGTATTGTAATTGATGCAGGTCACCTTCCGCTTCGAAACCTCATCTCCACATGATAAAGCATTTCACTCGACATACATATTTACGACTTCATGCTTTAGGGGGAAGCTATTATAGATCCATTTGGGCACATCAACCTCAACCTACAGCTCGGTACTATTAGGGCCCATCAAACCCTAATTCAGTTGTTACATCCCTAAAGAAGTCAACCATCAGAATGCCTAGATTCCCAAGAAGTTTCATGACCAAAATCATCTAGAAACAGCCTCTAATAAGATCAGCGCAGGTAGGCCTTCATTAGGGTGTGCTGCAATGCAAACCATACACTAACAGGGTGCTATGCAGCACACTTGGTCTCTCTTTGGCCTGTGCTGGGTGAATTTGAGCGAATTTCCATGAGAGTTTGAAAGATTCTTATACATTGGATGCCTCTAGAAGTTTCTCAAGGTTATCTACTCCTTTGATCTCGTATTTGGATGAGGAAGGGAGTTAAGGAACATTAATCCTTTATCCCTTCCTCCATGGAACTAAATTCTAAGTTTGGGAGGGAATTCATTATCACCATTTATGGCATAAATTCCTTCATTTACCTATAAAAATACCACCCATTTAAGTGATCAGGGGTTGGAAATTATTGAATTATAGGGAGATGCTTATAGTATGAGACTTGAGTTGATTTCAAGTATTGTAATGATGTTAAAATGTATTTCTTGTTATAAGGAGAGGATGGGATTGAATTGGAAGAGTGGTGCTGAATCGAGAAATGGGTTGTAACTCTTCCTTTTACTAATAAAGTGTTCAAAGCTTTTTCCATATGCTTGTGTTATTCATTTATGCTTTCATATGTATATCATGTACTTGATTCCATGCTATGTTTAATCAATACATCATTGTCATATGCTTTGATTGGTTGTTGTCTTCTATCTGTGTGCAGGTACTCTTCAAGCAGATTAATTACGGAGAGGAGAGACATAATCAGTCAAGGGAGATAAGGAGCAAGCGAAGGCTACAAGTAGGCTTATTTGCCTCTTATTTAATCTATTTATCATAGGAAAAGTAGAGAACTCTTTAAACTGTTGTTCTAGACTTAGCTACTAGTCTAGGGGTTTAAGTGTTTATCCGTAGACACTAAAACTTCCCAAAACAGGATGAAACCATGCATGTGAAGAGGGTGAAATCCAACTCGAATTGTGAGGCCAATGCCTCACCTTCAGATCCTTCCTTGGATCCCATATTGGATTTCTTCAGTGGACAATTTGAAGCACAATGGCCCACCTCATGACAATGAAACCATTGCAATTTTGATTTGTCAAACTTCTTCCCACCATGGGAGAATTCAATTTGGGATGAGAATCCTTGTCCTTCCCTTTCTTTGCCTTACTCGCTAAGGCACAATTTTCTTCATCCTCCTTGGATGAAGAACCATCTCTGGTGCTTCTTCTTATCTCCTCCTACATCAGATCTAACCCAAGTCATTCCCAATCTGGCAATTTTTCTCTTCCATTAACCGAGTCTTGGTAGCTATGCAAGCTCTTAGGAAGATCGAGGAGAGCAAGACTCACCATGTCATCATCGGCTGTCGTGATCCCTACACTTCCAAGCTCATCCCTGTAGGTGGTGAGCTTGTTCAAATATGTAGAGATCGTGTCACCCTTTTCACACTTGATTTTTCGTAGCTTGTCTTTAAGCACCAGCTTCCTCTTATTGATGTTGTTCTGATATAGATATTTTAATTTTTTCCACATTGAAAATAGTGTCTCCTTCCCATGGAGGCTCGAGACAATGTGGTCTCAAACTCCCTCCAGGAAGATTCTCCTTGCTCTAGCCACACATTTCTTCCATTCCGCCAATTCTATAGCATTAGCTACTACCGAATTGGGGACTTCTTGATCAAGGAAGTCGCTTAGACTGTTTTCCTCTAATACTGCTTCCATGCGATCCTTCCAGGCTATATAATTCGAGCTTCCATCAAGGGCATACTTGAGTCTTAAACCGTTGAATTCCATTCATGAAATTGAGATGTGATAAGAACTCGATTTCTATATTCAGGAACCTGAAACTTCAAACTTCTCCCTTATTTGTATACTGTTCTTCGCTTTGACCACCTTTGCTTTGATACCATGTAGAAATTCCCACTGTAGATCTCCTAATTATGCAATGTACTAAAGCAAAATACAAGATCTACTTCTACAACAAACTTTGCAGAAGCTTAATCAAATATGAGTAAGATAAAATAGAACACATATAACATATGAAGAGAAATCAACCACACATGAACAGAGAAGAATAACCCAGGGAAAGCCTCAACCTAAAACCCCAATCTCTATAATATCATACAAGTGGAAATATGTTCATATTACAAAAAGAATCAACTCATAAGCTATCCTGCTCTCTCTGCAATCAAGAAATGCTGCTCATAGACAGTGAAAGGCTCTCAAAACCTTCTTCTCTGCCCTCCAAGCCTCCTATTTCCTTGCGTAGTTTTTCCTGGGTCCTCCAGCTGCCACCTGTGTGATTCTCACTTCACACACTGCTTCGACCTCTGTAGTAACTGCACAAACCTGAAGGAGATAATTCCTTTTGCATGGGTGTGTTTCCTATATAGGAAAAATCCTCCAACTAATACTACATTGTCCCTTCCTCTGATCTCAACTGGGTGTTTGACTAAACTGACATGCATGAGTTATTTATGAGAGAATATTCAGTTATCTAAAGTGCAACAGTTACATGCATGCATGCATTAACTCACTGAACTCACAATCAGTTCCACAAACTGTTGTAACTAATCTATTTGGACTTAGCTCAGTTAATTGAGCTAACTAATTACAACTCAATATTACAACTCATTCTTATATCTTTAACTAAAGGATAAATTCCTCAATCAATGGGATAATTGTTGCATGTCCTCACATAAAATTCATGTTTGATTTTCTCCAACTAATTAACTCAAGATGAATTAATTAATTATTTTACAAACAACTCCTAAGATCAAATTCGAATTTTACTTCTCAATTTTAGTTCAGGGACTAACTAAAATTGGAACCTATCCTGAAATACTATTTATATAAATGCTATTTTTAGCACTTCCATTTTTCATTCCTTGTTGCTATGTCCAACATTGGTACCCTAACTGCTATTTATAGAAGTTCTATTTTTAGTATTTGTATTTTTAGCATTTCTTGTTGTTATTTCAACATGGCTAATGACCTCCAATCACTGATTGCGATTTGTGTGGGCTTCGCCGATCGTTGATTTGACTATCCTTTACATTGTACATTGACCCTTGACCGTTGATTTGCGATTTCACTCCCGGACCTCCGTTATGCAAGAATTGTCGATAAGCCAATATGCCATGCCTTGGACCCGTCAATATTTGATTTACAATATCAACGATCGGTTGATCGTAGATTTCATTGTCTTCCCTCGCTGCTACTTTAGAAAAGCCCCAATTGTGTTTTGTGATGAGCCTAGCCCTTAGTAATTTTCTCTTTGTTTTCTGGTTTTTGAAGGGTTCCTTCAATCTGTTCTAACTTCTGATCTAGGAGTCCATTTTTGGACTTTCACCTATCATTGGAAAGATTATTCTGAGCACTATCTGGTGGAGAGGGTCCAATTAAGCTTTGGGAGCTTCCATGGCTTAGGAAATGTTTTCAAACTTCACTGTTCTTTGGCACTTTTCACAGCTAAAAACACACTTAGTAGTGAGTGAAGATAGAAGGGAAGGAAACTAAAGAGCTAGCTCAAAGGAGAAGTTTATTCCATAACATACACATGTCTAGAGGTAAGTGTTGTAAGTCCATAACTAACAGTGGTTGTATTGATAGACTAGTCTTCACTAAAATGGTTTAAAAATTGAATTTGAAGAAAATAGTACACCCTCATCCTTACAAGGTGTCATAGTCACAAAAAGGTAATCAAATTTTAGTTAATGACAATGAAAGGTATATTTCAAAAATGGAATGTATACGGATGAATTTGTGTGTGATGTGATATTGATGGATGTTTGACATGTTTTTCTAGGGAGATCGTGGAAATAAGATAGAAAATCCATCCATGATGGTAGAAGAAATACATACACTTTTAAAAAACATGACCAAAAACGCACCATGTTACCAATACCAAATGAAGAATTGATGGATGAAGAAAGTCCAAGTGTGCTTCTTATGAGTGGAAACGAGTTTTTATGAGAAGAAAAAAAAGAGGAGGTACATTTTTCCTTATTTGGAAGCCTAAGGCAATTCTTACAAATACAAATTTGAATGATTTTCTTGAAGAAATTAGAAACATTTTAAATTAGTTTGTTGGAATTATTCTCGATGCATTACCAACTATTTTGCCTCCTATTAGAAGCATTAGCCATCACATTGATTTAATTCTACGATCCGCTCTTCCAATCTATCAAACAAGGAAGCATATCCAATGACCCCACAATAAAATGGAGAAGTAAAGAGGTAGGTTTAGGAGTTGTTAGATAAAGGCCTCATTAAAGAAAGTTACAGTCCCCATGCTATACCAATAGTGCTCAGTCCAAAGAAGAATGGTGGATGTAGAATATGTACTTGCTAAAGAGTCATCAACAAAATTACAATGAGGTGAAAATTTCCATTTCCGCGAATTGATGATCGAATTAACTAATTAAGTGGCGCAAGTATTTTTCCAAAATTGATTTAAAAAGTGGATGTCATCGAATCTGAATCAAGGAAGGAGATGAATGAAGAATTTATTTTAAAACTAATCATTGATTATTTGAATGATTGGTGATGCCATTTTTCCTTACCAATGCACCTAGTAATTTTAGGAGACAAATGAATGTAATATTGAAGGAATTTATAGCGAAATTTTTATTGTTTATTTGGACAACATTCTAGTGTGAGAAATTTCTGGCTACCCAAAAGTTGTTATTAACTCAATTAGCTATTTCCTATTATTTGTTCATGAAAAATTAATTATTTTGTTGGAAGTAATGTATAACAACATGAACAACACCATTCAAAAATAAAATTTATATCGAAAAATGTGAGGAAACAATCACAACGTGAACATATGTATTTTTGGAGAAATGTCCCTAGAAAAACCATAATGTGGGGCAAACCAATTTTTAGATAAGATGGTTTACATTATTATCTTCAACAAAAACTACTATTGAGAAATTACAATTTCTTGCTTGATACTAGCACTATGACAAAAATTTCATATTCACTTCTGGCCAAATCAAACTAAGAAATTTCATTGTCACCATATGTAGATTGATCAGGTGCTCAAAATTATGCTCAAAACTCAAAGTTTTCAAAATGGTGTGGAACCTAAACGATCGCGTAGCACTCGTCATCTTGAATCTGACGCAACTCATTTCGCACGAAACGAACACCATATTCTCCCAAAAACGCAATTAGTTCACTTTGTCAAACAAGTAAAAATTTTGCAAGTGGCTAATTGGGATACTGCCTGGGCATCCGTACATCCTAAGTGACAAAAGGAATATTCTGAAGTGACAAAAGGAATATTCTCAAAATATTATTAGAATATTCTTGGAATATTATCATAATATTCTTGGAATATGCTTGTAATATTCCCAAAATATTCTCAGAATATTCCATTGAGTTGGCAAAGACCTATTATTCCAAGTGTTTAGGTTCGGGACAATCAGGAGGTGACAGGTGGCCACCACGTGGCTAAGCCGGAGGCCTCCATGTGTCCTCCTAATGGCATTATAAAATTTTGTATGGCAAACAGGAGGGAGGTTGGGCTTGACCCTGCAACCTCCCACACAATAGACCAAAGGACTCACCAATGCACCCAAGCGTTATGACTCAACTTATAATGCATGCGGGTTTGTATTAAAGTTTACTGACTACCAGGGTTTGAGGGAGGGTGGAATTAACCTCCCCACCCCATGTGAACCCTTATTTGCAGACTGTAATAGTTGTTGTAACCACCAAGGTGACCACCAAACCACCACATGTGAGCACTCCTCCTCACCACCTGCAAACAATTATGTTAACCATCATAGGGAGGTGGCCAGAATTGGGGCTAGACCCTAGGCACATGGGCACCATATGACCCAATTTTTTGTTCTAAGGCCTCAGCAGCTAAATTTATGTTCCTACAAATCGGCCTTAAATCTGGGGAATTTGTTGCTCCATTAGCGGAAAATGGGTCGAATTTGTAGGATGATGCCAGATTTGGTGCAAATTGTAGAGAAAATAGTGGAGAAACTAGGAGAGGTCATAAATTCTCCCGTTTTTGATGAAATTGGATGCAAAGAGAGGCTAGGTAGCCATTTTTGGACATTCTGGACTCATTAGAGCAGGTTTCAAAAGCATTTGAGTATTGTAAACACATATTTTTACACTTTTGAGCATAATAGAGAGCCCCAAGCCATTAGAAGCCGGACTAAGGAGACGTAGCCCAGGAGGGGTGAACTTCTTCATCATGTTCCTATAGTGATGTGTTTTCTGTGATGTTATGTACATGTTTATGTTGTTGTTAAATTTCTTATTTATGTTAAAATTGCTCATAAAATTAACATAAAAACTCATTTTTCACTTGCAAAATTCATGAATCCTTAAGCACAATGAAAGCATTTTGTTTTTAATCTGAGTAGGATCTTAGCATAGCAATCTAATATTCTAAATCAGATCATAGATCAACTTGACCCTTTCTAAAAATTCGCATAACCCTATAAAACTTAGACTGGTAGCCTCCAAGAATTTGCATTAGCAATACAGCAGCCTTCAAAAAGTCACACTACCTTTTTTAAAAATCGACACTACCACTGGAATATTGATATAGAATTCTAGGAAGCTTGCACTACCATTGGGAATTTTATCTGGTAATTCACACTAGTAAATTGGATAACTCAAACTGGAAAATTCGACCTCCTTCTGCAGAAACCTCTGTGAGAATAAATCATACAATTTTAGTATGATATTTTCATAGTACATAACTTTATGATGATGATCATTTATGGATAAATTTTTATTCTCCTTTAGGTGTCCAATGTTTCAAGTGAACACTTCACCCATCTTTAAGACTAGAAATTTTGAAAAGTTGTGCAGAAAAATTGCTAGAAGAGTTGTTGAATTAGCTTTTCTTAAGAGGTGTCAAGATGCTTCAATCTTGACTATCTTTACTTGATTTCCTCCTCAAACACAGAATTGAACTCAAATAAATCTTATTGAGAACCAGTTTCACCATTCTTTGAGCTAAAATTCATCATATCAGGCCTACTCTTTCCTTTTGATCATCTAAATTATATAACATTCATTTGAAGCTTTCTTCTATTATTAATCAAGACCTTTTGCTTACTCTTGACCATAGATCTACTATTTTTTCCTCCAATTCACTTGAATCGGTAAATAAAAGAAATACTAACAAATTTCAAACTTTATGGCAAAGGAAAAGACATCATTGCAAGTTTTCTACATTTTTCTATTTCTTATTCTTTCCCTCTCGTTTTTCCTTCATCCAACCCTTCTATATCATCTCCCATTTCTCTTTCTCCCTATATCACTTCCCAATATAATTCTACCCTCCCCATCACCAATTCCACCCCTCGTCCTTACCTTATCCTCTCTGAACATTCCTCTAAAGTGTCTTCACCAGATTCCTCACCCGCAAACTCTACTTTCAACCATTATTCACTCCCTTCCCTAACCTATAGTTATGTTAATTCACACCTCTCAAACTCCATGATATTTCCTAGTCTCTTTGTCATTGACCCTCATTCCTCTAACCCAACTCATTCTTCCAACTCTACAGAACCACCTCCTTTGTCTCTCCATGCAAAACTTGTTTCCCCTCCTCGTCTTGCTCCTCGATACCTATCTTTAGATTCCTCACCCTCCATTATTTTGATCCCATGAAAATTTCTATTGATAGATATTACACCTCTATCACCTCATTTCTTTCTCGTTTACCCAACTTATCCTTCAATTTGGCTTACCATCTCTCCTCACCTTCTAGGACTGAATCTCCTCCCTCAAAATCCTTGTTTTACATTTCAATGTCATGCATGAGCTTGTTGCCATGTTTGACATGATCACTCCTCTTATCACTCATTCCCTTATTCCAAATACTATTACCCCCCTTCTTTAATTGACTAATTCCCCCTTGGTGTGACTCTGTTGTATCCCTGTGATCAATTAACCAACATCCCTTTCTTTGATCATAATGATCTTTCTCCCTTCGAGCATAAAGACAAAGACCTGTCTAACTCCTCTATATCGATCTCTCAAATTAGTGATAATGTTGATTTTAATTTCAATTATAATTATAATTGTATTTATATATCTATCCATGATTATAATTCTATTTCAAAAGCTACTCCTAAATCTATTTTTGACTTTATTTATAGTCTAAATTCTAATCCCTTCTCTTTATCTAGGTATCATTATTCCCCCCATGCTATCCCTCTTAATTATAATCCTCACCCTCCTTCGAATTCTAATCATAACTTTAATCATAATTCTATCTCTAACTCTGATTCTAATTTAAATGTTAACTCACCTTTTTCCTATCTTAATGCCAAAGTGGTTAACTTGTCTTTGTTTAACGTCGATAGTCCTTCCTTAAGCCTTTTAGTAAAAAGGTTGTATCTTTTCTCTTACTCCTTGTAGCATTCTGTTTGAAGACATAATTTGTTCAATTGAATATATTTCTCTCCACCTTCCCTCCCATGTCACAGAAGAGCTTCGACAAGAATGTAGATGCATTATTTGAGGTTCTAAACTCCTTAATCCCAACCTCACAAAGGAGAAACGTAGAGCCCTTTGTTAGCTTAATTTCAACATTAACATTCTCATATTAAACAGTGATAAAGGAAAAACATCCATTGTCATGAATTCTTTTGATGGCCATAATAATATGCTTGAGCTCCTTTCCTCATCATCATACGAACCCTTAACCAAGAAACCCATCAAATTGGTAACCAATAAGGTCACAAAGGCCATCAAATCCTCCTCCATTAACCTTGCTATCCAAAAATATCTCTTTCCCCTTAATCCCATTACCCCCCAGGATTTATGGTTAGCCTAAAATCCATAAGAAGTATACCCCCTTAGACCTATTATGAGTGTTTTTGGTGGTCTCACTCATGCACTTTCTAGATTCCTTTCCAATAAAATTCACTCCTTCTCTGACCACTCTTCCTCTTTCATAAAAGACCCAATTTATTTCATTCATAACATCAAGGCCCTAAAGCTTGAGGAAAATGACATTGTGGTTATCTTTGATGTCGTTTCACTTTTCATCAAAATCCCTATCCTAGAAACTACTGAATTCATTTCTAAGATGGTTGACTCTAAAACCCTAAACCTTATCAAAAAATTTCTCACCACCACCTTCTTCATGTTTAATGGATTCTTCTACGAGCATACTAAGGGAACCACCATGAGTTCTCCCCTTTCCCTTACTTTTACCAACATTTTAATGAAGCATTTTGAAACCTTAGCCATTGAGATCATTCACTTAAAGTATACATTTTGTAAGTGTTTCTTTGATGATACTTTTGTTATTTGGCTTGATGTCATGATTGAGCTTCAAGCCTTCCTTTCCCATCTCAATCACATTTCTCCTTAAATCTAGTTCACTATGGAGCTTGAAGAAAATAAGTCCCTCCCATTTTTGGATGTCCTTATCTCTTGCATCCTTTATGACTCTCTTACCCACCAATTCTATTGAAAGAAAAAATCATACTGATAGATAGCTCCATACCAACTTTGACCATCACCTCTATCAAAAACATGTAGTGCTTAAAACCATTGTTAACCGAGCCATTCAAATCTCTTACTCTCAATCCTTTCCCAATGAAAAATACCATCTCACCAAATCCCTTGAAGCCAATGGGTACTCCTTTGCCCTAATAAAAAATTATTTCCATTTCTCTCTTCACCCCAAGCCTAGAAACATTTCCAAAAATCATCCCTAGCCAAAGTCTCCCTTTCATATATTCCGGGAGTTTCTAAAATCATTTCCAAAAGGAACATCAAAACCATGTTCAAACCCAAAGCAACCCTTAGCTAGCTCTTCAAAACACCTAAGGACAAGAATGACCCTATTCTTAGCTCTATATTCTATGATATCCATTGCTCCAATGGAATGTCCTACATAGGAAAAAATATGAGGGCCTTTAAAACCCACCGAAAAGAGCATATGGATGACACCTACATATTCACATCACTAAATAAACCATTGTAGAACATTCCCATAGTATCAAACATTTAATCAATTTCAAGAAATCCAAAATCCCGACATTTTTCCCCTTCCATGTGAACTATATCATTAGGAAGACTCTTGAAATTGAAAGGTGCACTAACAAATTCAATCAAGAATATGGGTTTCAGTTAATCCATCCTTGGAAGCCTACTATCCATTTTATGGCCTCTAGTACTAATTCCAATACTAACCCTTCTTAGCCCCCCCACCCTTCTTTCTTTGGATCTCTCTTATTTTGGTCTCTTCCCTATTTTAAGCCCCCTCCCTCTTTCCTTTTGTTTATATAGAATATTAAAATCCCGCACTTTTTAATTTTTTAATTTTTACTTTTTATTATTGGTGACCCCTCCCTCTTTCCTTTTATTAATATAAAATATTTAAAATTCCTTCTTAATCTATTTAATCTTTAATCTTTTGTGCCCTTAATCATAATTTTATCATGTTTTGACCCATGTTCTCTTTATAGTCCTAATCTAACTATTTTTAGGCTAAATTAATTCTAATTTACTTTAAAATCAACTTTAACCTAAAGTTATTATTCCTTATTCAATTTGAATTTTACTTAATATTTCATAGTAATCGCTAACTAATAGTGTAGTCCAATTTCCCTTTTTCTGCCCCAATATTCTACCCTATTTTCTTGTATTAATGTCAATTTAACTCTATCATAAATAAATAGAATTAATCTTATTCTAATTTATAATAAAATTTAACTTTAATTCTATCCCGTATTCTATTCCAATACCTTAAATATTCTCCAATCCTCTATCAAACTATTAAAGTAATATTAGTTGATTGTAAAATTAATAATATTCTCCTAAATTATCAATATCTAATAAATTAAACTCTCTATATCAATAATTTGACCAAATTAAAAATAAAAGAAAATCAATAATTTTACCAAATAAAAAATAAAACTATTATTTCTTTATTACTTGATTTCATATTTGGTTCCTTAATTTCAATTTATTTCCTCTATCATAATTCCCAAATCCTTAAAATAAAATAATATATAATTTCATCAATGTTCAAAACCCTATTCACTATCCCTAACGGTGATGACCTCTCTCTAATTGTCATATTTCTATCTCTATTTATTCATGGTTTGGCACACTTCATATAATCTTAATCTTTTTGTCCCTGAAAATGGTGAAGGTTCACCTAAAACATCAGAAACCTGAAGGAGAATACATAGTTATCTAGAAATCATCATCATCATCAAGGTCAAACAAATTTCTTCTCAATCACTATTGTTGAAACCCATCTGGTGTCTTTTTTAAAATTCACCATCTTGATGTGTCTCCAATGCTTCCCACTGATATTACTTTATAATCTCTAATTCACAAATGAATGACCATAATTAGAAGTTCACTTGGTCTAATTGATGGCTAAGATCATATTATAAACTTTCTGCAATCTTCTAGAGGAAAATCAATCTTATCCCAACTAATGACAATTAATTATCCACATTTCCTAAGTTTATACTTAGGAAATATTTAAAAATTCACGTGTTGATGTAATTAAGATATTTTTCCTAGTTGAAACTTAGGAAAAATTGCACGAGCTTAGAGATAATTAAATCCTTTGTGTTTCTAGTCTCAACGACACTCCTCAAGACTAGAACACCTATATGAGCTACAATATTTAACACTCCCTCTTAGCGAGGAAGGTGTTCTCCACACCACCCATCTTATCCCTGAAGGAAAAATTTTCCTTTATTTAAGGCCATTGTTAGAATGCATGCAACCTTCTAATATATAAGATCATATTATAGTCAAACAAATCCAAGTTGTACACAATCCCTAATGAAATGGTATCTGATGTTGATATGTTTTGACCTATCATGAAATACTAGATTCTGAGATAGCTTGATGCAACACTCATTATCACAGCGGAAAATGGTCAACTTCATCCTCTGACCAAACAGTGCCACTAGTAGCTTCTGAAACCATATGCCCTCACATGCAGCCATGTTGTCTACCATATACTCTACTTTTTCAAATATTAATGCTACATACTTCTACTTCCTACTGTATGAAAATAAAACCCTTGATTTAATTTTGAAGCAACACCCTGGAGTGTTTTTTCCATCCACCACATTACCTTCCTAGTCTACATTAGTATATCCCATCAACCTGACATCATCACCCTAAGTACATTTCAACCCATACTCAATTGTACCTCATAGATGTTGTAAAACATGCTTTGTTGCTATTCAATGCACCCTCTTTGGCTCCACCATATATTGACTAAGAGTGTTTACCGTAAAGAAAATGTGTGTCCTTGTGTACACTAGATACATGAAAGAGCCAATAAGTTGTCTATACAAGGTGGGGTACACTTCCTCCTGCTTTAACATATCAATCTTCTTCCAATTATTTATCATAGGTGTAGACATGGGTCTATATTGTAACATCTCGAATTTATTCAAGATATCCATTGTATACCTCCCTTGACCAAGGAATATCTACCCATCCATCTATCACACCTCGAGTCTTCTAAAAAATGCAGCAACCCCAAGTCCTTCATCTTGAACTTTGCTTCTAAGTCCCTCTTACAGGATTATATGAGTTCTAATTACCCAATTAAAAATAGAACTCTACACAAAAAACTAGAATGAGTGGTTTACCTCCAACCATGATATAGTAAAGGTTTGAATCTACCTCACTCTTCACAAATCCCATTTGTTGCAAGTAGCTATTAATCTTACCATACCATGCTTTGGGAGTTTACTTGAGTTTGTATAGTGCAATATTCAACTTTCATACATGGGTTTCCCTCCCATATGCCTCAAAGCCCTTAGGTTGTTTGATGTACACTTCCTCCTCTATGGATACATTCAGAAATATTGTCTTGACATCCATCTGATGGATCTACCATCCCATGTGTGCTGCAATTTAGATCATGGCCCTAATGGAAGTATACCTAGCTATGGGAGAAAATTAATCCTCATAATCTATTCCCTCTTTCTGAGAGAAACCCTTGGCCATAAACCCTTCCTTTAACTTTTCTACATTGTCATCTACAATGTTCTTGATCTTGTAGATATAGTAGGAAGCAACAGTTGCTCTATCCAATGGTCTAGGTACTGCCTCCCATACATCATTCAACATGATGGAGTTGTGCTCCTCCACCATAGCATCTTTCTACACCTGATGTTGTGAAACCTCCTCATAATTCGAAGTATCACTGCCAATGAGCTCACTCATCAACTTCTTATGCCATGCATATCATTCTAGTTGTATTTTGCCCTTGGTTCTTGATCTAGGAGCTCCCACAAACTCCTGCGCATCCCTCAATCTCTAAAGTACCTCATGATTCCTTCTTCTGGTTTTATTGGCTGGAGCTTCAATCTCCTTATCTTATTACTACTCCACATGTTGTGAACTCTCCTAACCAATTGTACCTATTCTTGTACTAGTCATTGTACTTGTATTAGTTCCCTAAGCCTGAAATTCTTTTCAACCCTTAGAGCCTCTACTTGCTGACTTTGATCAACTACTAGCAACTTGTGAGATCTCCTGAAGGATTTCTCCTCCTGAAAGTTAATGTATTTTCTCATAATTATCTTCATACTCCCTTGAATATAGATCAAATATTCCTTGGACGTTTTTTTGTACCCAACGAAATATCCCTTCTCTACAGTAACATCTAGCTTGGTGTACTTTTCATTTGGAATGTGACAATATGTAATACTGCCAAAAATCTTGAGATGACCAAATTTTGGCTTCTCCCTTGTAAATGCCTCCTCAAGTGTCTTCTTTCACAACACTTTATGCGGGACTATATTTTGAATGCAAATAATTGTGCTATATGCCTCTACCCAAAGATACTTAGACATATCCTAGTTATATAGCATGGCTCTTGTTGCTCCAGCTATTGTTCTATTCTTTCTTTCTACAACCCCTTTCTGTTGTGCATTGTACATAATTGTCCACTCTTTCTTAATTCTTTCCTTAGTATAAAAATCCTTGAAGAAATTCTCAATGTCCTCGCCCCCATTATTTGTCCAAAGAACCTTAATTTTATTACCTATCAAATTATCCATAATATCCTTAAACTCTTGGAGGTGATTGAAGACTTTATCCCTTGTCTTCAAGAAGTAAATCCAGGTCTTCTTGGAGAATTCATTAATAAAGGTCATGGAGTACTCGTAACCCATGAGATACTTTGTGGACATTGGACCATAAATATCATAATGTATCAAGTCTAGAACACCCTTGGTTATATTGTCACTTCTTGGAAATGTTTCCATTGCAAACTTCCCAAGTACGCACCCTTTATACATGTCATCATGTTCTTTAATCACCTCTGGAACACCATTCATGGTCTCTTTGAGAAACTGAAGTGCTCCATGATGGATATGACTCATCCTCATATACCACAAATCTTTCACATGTTTGTTATTATTGCTTCTAACTAGTGCCTTTCCAAATGAAACTTGTACAACTTGTTTCTTCTTATCCCAATCTCCTTTATGGACTTCCAATCCTAGTGTTTTACATGCATATTATGTCCTCAAAATTATATGCCATACCCCTTTACCTAAAGAGCAGAAACCGAAATTAGGTTCATTCCAAATCCTGGCACGTGTAACACATTTGTAACATGAATGCTCTTGCCTGACTCCCTCTGAAATGTGACTGTCCCTCTTCCAACTAGAGTACACTTGGACTTGTTACCCATTTATATTGAAAATCCTATCTCCTTTGCTTTGTAGTTGGATACATACTCTCTGACTCCTTTATATGACATGATGCCCCACTATTAATATACCATAATCTTGTGGTGGTTGACCTAGACACAAAATCTCTTGTGGTGGTTGACCTAGACACAAAATCTAGAAGAGAGTTCTTCATTATCTAATGAATTTGTTGTTTATTTCTTCTTCTTCTTATCATCCTTATTCCTATTCATACATTAGATGACATAGTGTCCATGTTGACTGCATCCAAAACACTTTATTTTAATCAAGCCTTTTTTTTTCTTCTCTCCCTTGGAGTTAAACCCTTTTCTTGGGCCTTTCTTGGCTTTGCCCTTACTTACAAGAGAAACATTTTCATCATCCTTGCACTTCTATTCTACCTTTTACAGTTGTTGCCATTGATAAGGCTCAACCTAAGATCTACCTGAGTGAAATCAATCCATAAATCGTCTCAATTAGGTACATATTCTCATCCATTGATCACTTGGATAAACATGTCCCACTGCTTTGAGAACCCATTTAGAGAAGTTCTCACAAGCTCATCATTATCTCAGTTTCTCTCGAACAGTTTCTAACTCATCCTTGACAAGTCTAATCATTGTGAGATAACTGATTGTGCCTTCTGCCTTGTTTTGTATGGTGTTTATTAGCTTCTCTCTAAGGATCAGATCCCTATTTATAGTAGCATTTTGGAGCAATTTCAGGATGCCATCAAAAATCCTTTTACATGTATCAAATTCCGCAATATGGAGAATGGTGTGATTTTTACCCTATATTGGATTATATGCCTAGCCTTGGCATCCTCCTTGTGCTGGATCGCTAAATATGTCAATCTTGTTGGTACAAAAACAACAAATGTTACATATTCCTTCTAACCATGTTCCTCCAACGATAGTAAAATTTTGGATTTCTAGATACCAAAGTTCGATGCACCATCAGGTATGTCCTAATCCCTTAATCTAGCTAAAGCCTTTTCTAAAACCCTTGACCAATAAAATCAAATAAATATAAAGAGATATGTCCATGTGAAAACCTTTGATTTATCCTTCAAAACCCTCATGCTTAGATAAAAATAATCTTGGAACTGTAGCCACCTAGATATCATGTGAAATTTCAGGCTAACAATAAAGTGTTATTAACCCAGTAAATTATTTCATATTATTTTTTCACAACAAATTAATTCTTTTGTTAGAAGTAATGAATAACAACATGAACAACACCATTCAAAAATAAAAATGTTAGCATAAAATGTGAGAAACCAATCACACAATGAACATAAGTATTTTTGGACAAATGTCCATGGAAAGATCCCAATGTGGGGAAATCCAATTTTTAGATCTGTGGGTTTAAATTATAATCTTCATAAAAAATGTAATAGCCCCGGGTTAAAAGTTCATGTAATAAAGTTAATAAAGGAAAAATAAGACCAAGGTCATGGGGCACATATTCCAAGCTAAATGTTGGGCAAGACATCCTATCAGGTGTTCATTGCTTTATTATGGCTAAGGGAAATTGGCAAAGGAAATGACAAAGCCATTGAAAAGAAAAAGATGCTTTAATTGACATTTATTTATGAAAATAATGGAAAATAGGAGAAAGGAAGGTGAAAGGTCATAGGTTACATGTGAGGAGGAAATTGAAGGAAAATAGTCTAAAATGAAGAAAATATAGTCCTAATTAATAAAAAGGCTTATGAGGATAAGTTCACATATTTTTTCAGTACAACCTTTTGTCAGTTTAGTTTTGAAGCTCTCTCTCTATTCTCTCTCCCTCATACTTTTGCACACTTAGAGCACTCTAGCATTAGAGAAAGGAAGGAAAAGGAAGGACAAGAAAGAAAAGGGAAGCAAAAATCAAGCAAGGAAGAGTTGGATCAAGTGACTACATTGGAATAACTTGCAGGTATCGAGTTGCATGTATGATTTCCTTGCTAATCTTGGCATGCATGGTACATGCATATGTGTATTTGGTTCTCTTCTTGTCATTGGCATGGGTTTATCCAGGTGTGACAGTGGTTTCAGCTTTACCTTTCCATTTTCTGATTGCAATGGGGTGATGGGGTTCTTTCATTTGGCTGAGCTATGTCAGGGTCCCATACTCCATATGAGGAAGTGTATTTTCACTTGATGATTTCTAGATTTGAGAGATGTAAATAATGATTCATTTCTTAAATTATTTCCATGAAAAGATTGATTATAACGTTTGGATCCTAAATATCTTGGCTATTCATCATCAGTGATGTCATCTCAAGGTACAAGTAATGAAAGAGACACCTAATCACCTGTACTATCCCCTCATCAAAGATTTCCCTCCCCTTTCACTTCACTCATCCCATCCACTCATTCCATCTCCCCTCATCATTGTCCATAAATCACTCCTCTAAATACTTTTCCCCCTCATTTCCTTTCCCTATTTCACTCCATATCCCTCATTTCCCAAGGAGAAAGTGAGCAGTGCCATCACAACAAAGAAAGGGGGGTGATTTCACAGTTTCAAGCTTTCATCGTGGTTGAATGCGCAAACCCTGACTGCGCAAAGATTCCCCCTCATCTCAACATCACCTCGACAAGAATTTTTCCATTTTTTTGAGCACCTCACCATCCACAGATTTGCCTCTACAAAACCCATGTCTTAGTTTTTCCCAAGTTGACCCCCAAGTATGAAAAGCATTAAAAAAAATTGAAATGATTGTGTAAAGATAGAGTATTTCAAAATTTTATTTTTCATTCTAATATTCTATTTGATTTAGCCTATGCTTGTTCAAATCAACCTGCATGCCTCCTAGATTCTAGCTATGACCTTTGTTTCCCATATATTTCTTGTTTAAACCTAAGAAAAGTTTGTTTCCCTTACCTTTCCTAAAGCCTGTTTTCACTGTCATCTTTGTCCGAAGATCTTTATCCATTGACCAAGAAATCAGTCCCACATTCGTTGCAACATCATCTCATCACCTTGTTTAAAGACAACTCACACCAAATCTGCCACTGTTTTCAATTTACTGCCTTCGTCTTGGTTCATTTTATTATCTATACAAGTCCCTAGAAAATTGATCATTATATGCTCAAAATTGCTCACATATGTCATCCTCAAGCATAAAATAGTGGTAAAACTCACCAACTAAATATGTCTACATCATAGGGAAAGAAAAGGATTACAACAAAACCCATCATAGTGGAACCTAGAAGCATAGAAATATTGACAAGTGACCTAGCCATTTGGACAACATTTGAATAGGTAGGATGTACAGAATTTTGCAAGAGGTGTCAGATTCAGGTTTTTCATTCCCAAGTTGCAGAACAATTTGCACATAACCTCAAAGGCAACATGGTAAAGGTGGGAAACATAGAGTTTGAAGTATCATAAGAAATTATTGCTTTGGCCACTGATATTCCTTTGATAGGAGACTACTGGTTTAAAAACATGGAGCTTAACCCTGCTTTGTACAAGACCTTCCTCAAACCTTAGCATAGGAGTAATTATGGAAAGTATTTCCCAAGGTAATATATCTTAAACAAATATGACAATAATTTAAAATAAATCCAAAGGTACTTTACATGCGACGGCATATTCATCATAATTTATCAATGCCATATTAGGTTTCACATGCATTTCACCGAGAGAAAGAGCCTTAACATGCCTTTCTATTTGTTTAAAAGTTTGGGTAAGATGGCAGAAAAAGTGCAAACAAGAGGAGGGAAACATGATGCCAGCCTATTTCATTTTTCCCTCATCTACTGGTCTTGAAGGAGTTAGAAAAGAGAGGCAGCACTTGGGAGGATTTCTTAGCAACATCAAATTTTATAAACCAGTCTGACATGTCAAAGATTCAAGAGCAGAACCCCACACCTGAGGCATCTCAGGACACACCAGAGAAAGATGATTCAGTTGAAGAGCCTATAAGGAAAAGGATAACTACAAGATCTCAGGCAAAGAAGAGAAAGGCAAGTGAACTCCAAAAGGAAAAGAAAGTTGTTGCTTTTGAGAAAATCAAGATTCCACAAAGATCCAGAAGAAGAGGTACCATCCAGCAGGTGGCAGAAGAAGAAATTCCCAAGAAAGACATCAGTTATTCTAAAAGAACTTTGACACAACAGTTTGAAGACCAAGAGATTGGAGGTGAAGGTCAAGAAGTTCATTTTGAAGAAGGACAGTCCAGCAAGCAAGATGAGAAGGACCTTATGATTGCTGAGTTACAAGAAAGACTAGGAAAAGCTCATTACACCATTTCTTTTATGCAAAAACAAAATAGAGAATTACAACACCAATTCAGTGAGGCACAAAGACAAAGAGAGCATGAAACAATGCCCAAATCACCATCATTTGTAGTTGAAGACAAAGGGAAAAAGGTGATTGATCTTGAAGAGGCTGATGTCCCTGAAACAAAGCCTAGAAGACCAAGAACTAGGGCAATGACCAGGAAAGAAAAAGCCACTCAAGACATGCCTCCTCCTCAAACCCAACCTGCCATAGAAGACACTATAAGGGTTGACTTGGAAAAAGACAAAGAGTGTTGTCTGGACAAAGTAAATGAATACTTAGAGAAGTTGTTGCACAAAGCCAATAGAGACATTAACCTCTAGAGAAACCTAGCAAGGCATTACTATGCTAGAAATCTGAGTCATAGAGAAAGGATAAGAGTGATAAAGAAGAAGCTGCAAAAGACTAGAAAGAAACTGAGAAAGATCAAGCAAGAAAACACCAGAGGGAGGAGGAGTAGCCTTGACATTTTGGTTGAAGTAGCCACTAGTTAGTTTCGTAGCCACATGTACAATATTGTCTTTTGGGAATTTTCTCATGAAGTATGATAAGATTTTGTAGTTTTGTTTTTGAACTAAACATAATAAGGTTATGGAAGAAAAACCACCAGTTGCAACATCATTTGACAACTAAAGGGACATTAGGGACATTTTGACCATGACTTCCTTTTGATTGCACAAAGTCTAAAGGGGTGTTTTAACAAATCGTATTAGTTGAGAAAGTGTTTCAGGACTAAATAAACATGATACATACTCCTAATATTCATCCATTCATCTACAAAAATGATCAATAGGCTCCTTAAAAAACAAAATTTGGCACCTAAATGCACTTTGAATGCACAAAATATCAAAGTTTTTCTTGTTTTAGTCATATTTTTGAAAATTGTTTTATGATCAACCAGAGATGAATCTTGGGAAACTGGAGGAGGTTTTTGTTCCTAATATGATAAAGTAAAATAACCTACTTCAGATTTTACACAAGAATTATAGAGTGAGAGATACATTCACCTATTCATAGCATATTGTTATGACTGCGCAATGTCCTGTTTTAGTCATCTTTCTGCAGAGCAGATTATGAAAAACTGGAGCATAATTTTTGGAAACGAAGGGAGTTTATTTCAAAAACATATTCATATACAATAAAATCCTTCATTTTTTACAAATATCATATATTTTAAAGTTATGAGGGTAACTTGGAGACCCATTTTTACAGTTTTACAGGAAAAATGACATGACAGTCAACCCACTCATTTTCAAGATTTTGAATTTTTGAAATATATGATTAGATATGAAGTAGTTGAGAGATGGAGACATATAAAAGGATGAAGTAGAAGGATGGATTAACATTAATTAGCATATATCTAGTTTTTTCAAGTCACTTTTGGTTTAGTAAATGCAATCCTTATTTTTCTGCATTTAGTTTCTAGGTGCGTTGAACCTATTCTTTTGACTTTTAAAAGAGGAATTCGGTCACTTAGTGATGAATTCGAATACCTATTATGTGTAAAGATGAGAAAAAAATTAGATTAGTTATTAGATGGTTCTATTTCTCAATATATTTTGTAAATACTCACCTATATATACTTAAAACTTTGAAGCATTATGGGTTGGAACCTATGGAGAAGAAAGACTCATTGATGTAAAGAAGCTCACATGGCCTCATTTGGTCAAACTTCAGTAATATAGTTGCAAAAATTATAGGATTCTCATGTCACTTATGTTGGTGAAGTGCATCTATCTTTGTATCTATGTTTTCATTATTTTTCATATGTTATTCATTGATTTATGGATTATTTTAAGAAGTAAATGAACAGAACTTGTTGCAAAATACACTCTACTTCCGACTTAGTATAATATTAATGTTTTATACTTGACGATTAATTATATAATTCTTTTTTTCTCTGATATGATCTGATCCCCTCACCTTTTCCTCCATATCATATCAACTTTAAGAATCCAGTAAAGGTATCTATCATGCCCTGTAAGGTTTCTGGTAGAACTTGACTTGATTGAACTCAGCTTGACTCCATTTCCCAATGGCTTATCTTACTTGTCTCAACCAAAATCAATTCTAAAATCCAAAACCTGAGCCTAATAGCTAGCTTAATATTATTCAGAAGAACATAGTTAAATTAGACAAAGAGATCCCTCTCTGGAGTTGGAAGGGCTAGCTTCCAAACTCCCAAAGCGGTTTTGTTGTTACCTCTGTGATTTTTTCTAGCCTTAGAAATTATGGAGTGATAATAAGCTAGATTTGGAACCGAGTGAGGTGGTCTCCAGAAAATTCCCAAGGGCCTTGGAATTCCTTGACTGGTAATGGTAGGATACATGGTAAATAATGAGGGTGGAGACAAGAAAATTCCTCAAGTTATTGGTGAAGAAATCTGGAGGCATCCAAGGTTGTTTAGTCCCTAGTGATCGCTTGATCAAGTTTGGCAGGATTGCGGTAAAGCCTGATATTATATGTTTCTTTGTTTAGGCCTAGGAATCCCTTGACTAGTAATGGCAAGATACACGATAAATCTTAGTTGTATAGATGAGTGTTTCGGGCCTAGAAATCATTTGACTGGTAATGGATGGATATGTGGTAAAGCCTGAGGAAGCCATGGTTGTTTTGTTGTAAGTCCTACATTAATGCTTGGAATATGGTACAAGGGTGATTGGCTGAAAGAAAGATTTGGTTCAGCCCAATATATGGTCGAGTGGTACGTGGAATTCCTTGACTTGGTTGGCTTTTCCATATGTTAATAAGAGCTATTTTTCCCTTGTATTTCATGAGTAAATGTACTTGTTATTATGTGGCTTGATGGTTGTTCTATCATTGTATTTATTCTGGTTATATGTTGGTTATACACATGGTTTTATGGCAGATTTTAGTTATGGATCTCATCTTGTTTTGATCGATAAATGAATGTATGACCTAATAGATGATATTGTAGCTACTCTGAGAGAACATCATAACTTCTTTAGGATTCTCAGATAAATATGAGGCCCCTATGTTCATATGTGTATTTATGAAATGCACATCACTTGTTCATGATGTGTTTCAAGAAATGTCTATCATGGTTGGGATGGGTCAGGTTAAGTCCTTATTCAAATTTTTCATTAAATGCTTTGTCTTTGTGTTATTTATCAATTCTGAGAGTTTCAATAAGTTTTGGGTAGAGGCTTGGGTCCTAGCCCTGAAAAAGTGGCTCAGATCTTGGGGTCACCAGCACAAAACTGAGTCAATTAGTCTACACTCGCTAGGAAGTAGACTCGTGGGAGAAACTAGAGGATTACATCCACTAGATTTCCTTGGCATGGGAGTGATTGAGAGCCTAGGTCAACAAAAAAACAAGTTAGGTCAAGGATTGGGCACCTGGAGTGGTTGATTAGCTCCTAGGGGTGTTGTAGCACTTGAGGGAGGTCAGTAAGGTTTCAATTTGTCAATTCCAATTCCTTAGTTGTACTTAGGGATTTGAGCCATATCATAGTAACTCTTCAACACATATTTTTCCCAGTGAACCGGTAAGCTTGGGTAAGTGTGGGAGGATGGTTTTACAGAGTGGTATCAAAGCTTCTAGGTTCAAACACTTGGATTGGATGGGAGTAATGTATTTTCTATGCATGCATGCTAGTTGTATATGTGAGTATATGCATGAATTGTGATAATCATTGTTTTAGTTTGTGTCATATTGATGTTGTTGGAATGTTATGAGGCTAATATGTAGGTTGAGATGGAGCCAGACATGCATATTTTCAAAGTGAGGTTGCAACATTAGACCTCAGGGTAAGAGCATATCATCATACAAGTTTATATGTTGGGCATGCAGGAATGTTGGTTAATTGTTGTCATAATAATTATGGTTATCTACAAGCTTTCCATTCTATTGTTTTTTTGATTACATGCATGATAGATTCTAGCTAATTAATGTGGCCATATGCATATGTGTTAGATATTCATGATTTATAGCAACTTGTTGTTATATGCATTGCAATCATGTGCATGATGATTATGGTCATTGCAGTTAAGATCTTGATGTTATATGTATCATGCTAATATGGATAAGCCTATGTAGACGGTTATGGTTATGATACTCATGATTAAGTCAATATATTTGTGATATTGTGTTGTACTAATTTGGACCGACTTGTGTAGATGTGATAGGCTCCCCTGAGATATAGTGAGGTATGACTTTTATTATGTTTCTATTTGGTTTATCTAGCATGGTATGTTTACAGATTGTTTGATAGTTTGATTAATTGCATGATATGATTATATGTCTATAATATTGATTGAAGGAATGATTTTGTTTTAAGACAGTTGTACTAACACATTATGTATTGAGATAATTGATATGTACTTGAGTGTAAGAGGGTGCTAGTTAGAGTATTGTGATTAATGAATGCCATTTGATTGTTGATTATGTCATGATTTTTAGTCTTGGTAAAGATTGATTTAAAATTAATAGACATGATGTCTTGATATTTGGGACATGTGATTGACATGTGTGACTAGTTTTTTTTTTTTCTGAATTGGACTAATTCTATTAAGTAAAAATATGGTACAAGAGGATACAATCGAGAGAGACAGAAAACTGGCCATCGGAAATGATAGGACTATCAACCTCGGTTCCAGAGAAGGAGTAAAACAAACAAGGAGCTACAACATGTGGCTGGGAGCCAAAAGAAACAATGACATCTACCCTGAAAGGGTAGAGGCCTCAACACGAAGCTTTTTCCCTTTCCTTTTTTTGACTTCGACCCACCCATTTTGGGGTGGATGAGAAATAACAACTTGAAGATTGGGGTCCTCCACAAGGGAGCCCTCCTTTTCTGAATCAGAGGAGGAGGACAGGTGGATGTGTTTCTGAGCAGTGGCTGAATTGGAGGAAGGTGCCAGACCATCGGTGGGAGGGACCACTGAATGAGGGGCCTGATTCAATTCTTCATCGCTATCTTCATCTTCAGAGCTGGAGGTATCAGAATCCACGACTGGAGGTGGAGAGCAAGGAGCCCATCGTTTGGACGTAGGCTTGGAGACGTTGGCCTTATTCTTTTTTGCTGGATGAGATGGGCAGGTGTTCTGCAAATGCCCAGATTGGTGCCAATGGTGGCAATGAAATGCAGTATTCTCATAATCCAGTGTCTGGGTCCAGACAAAGTCATTTATCTTGAGATTGATTTGTTCTAGAAGTCCTTTGCTCAAGTCTATCTCCACACATATTCTTGCATATGAGTAGAGACCTTTGCATTCCCGCCATAAATCTCCCCTGATGAAGCTACCCAAGGTGTCGCCTATAGCTCTAAAGACCCGAGTATTCCATAGGTGGGCAGGTAAGTTTGGAAGCCTGATCCATACAGGTGTCTTGGTAATGACTACAGTAGTTGGATCAAAATCTGGAAACCAAGGAGTCAAGAAGAGCCCTGCAGTTCCCATGAACCAAGGGCCCTCTTCTAAGGCCCTTTCATAATGCTTACTGTTATCAAACAGAAAAATGAAGTATCCTTTTGAACAAAAAAAGATCTTACAACGATGTGTCCAGTTTGCATGGATCCATGCATAGAGATCCTGAGATCGCGGCCACAGTCCATTAAATCTGCAAATGATGGCTCTTTCTGCAAATTCTTGAAGTTGGGTTGCCAGATCTTCATGGGTGAGTTCAGCAGAGGGAACTTCTTCAGTCTTGTCAACCAAGAAGGCCTTATATTTAAGGGCTTCCGGGGGTTTGGGGTTCTCAGAGTGTACTGCTTCTTTGTATGAGAAGGACCGAGCAGAGGATGACTGTCCCGCTGCGCCTCCTCTTAGACGAAAGGTTACCACCACAGAGTTGTTCCTAGAAATGTTGTAAAAAGAGAGGGGAAGAGGGTCTTCAAGTTGTTTACCTTGAAAGAGAAGTCGCTGAAGGCTTGAAGGGATCCCCATCTGGCGTTCTAGATTTAGTTTGAGTTCCTGCACCAGATCGGAAGGACTGACCCATTGCATGATGATTCTGCATGTAGGCTGAGAGATTTGGATCTGAAAGGAGTTAGAGAAGTGTCTTAACCCCATGCCAGGGATTCTTGTGCTTCCTAGAGCAGATCTGCCGAGTCTATTTCCCATCCGAGGCGCCGGACTTGCTAGATCTTGGCCGATCTGTTTGATAAGAGCCCGATCTGATTGATCAGCGGTAGATCTGGGGATATTGTACCTTCTTATGCTTGAAGTGAACTTCCCGTCCCCTTGCATCGTTCTTCCAGGGGAGGAGGTAGCAGATCCGTGAAGTGGGGTTGCCAGTCCTGCGCAAACAGCGATGCAAACCCCGTTTTTCTGATTGCAAGCGTCTGGGTGCCTGAAGGGCCACGCGTGATCAATGAGGAAGACGTTGGAGTCCTTGGTCGTGACATTGCAGGATAGCATCGGGCGCCTCTGCTTACCCTCTTCACCGAGATCGATATGTAGGAAGATGCTACCAACGGAAGTTTCCGTGGTAAGATTGTCTATTAAATGTTGAAAAAGGGTTTGGGGAATGCCTGGATCTGCTGATAAAAAGGCCTGGCCCTCTAGATCTTTGGGTGCGGACTCTGTGAGATTCACCGCATGAAAAACATCTCCGCACCTAATGACGGCAGCCTCTAAACTGCCTTCTCCCAACAGTTCCACTCGGTAGGGCTCGATCCTTTCTGCAGCGCCCGGTGTGCCCAAGAGATGGCGTATCTTCGTCTCATTCTTTGGATCGCTCACTGAGGCATGAAAATTGTAGCCCTGGTTGAGGAAGCCCTTCCCTTGCTAGGAATCCGCGAAACCAATCGCTCGCAGCGTGCACACAGAGGTTTCCTGGGCCTTGACCATTGCAGGGGCCATTCTCGTCCAAAAAGGTAGTGGGCTTGGCCCGGTTTAGACTAACTACTCGCACGACGAGCTACGACCTTGCTCGGGACCGAACACAAGACCGATCCGTCATGACGAGGGCGACTTTACCACTACGCCGCCTCCATGACCTTGACATGTGTGACTAGTTGTAAGGCAACATGATTGGTATTAGCATGAAAAGGTAACAATTAATTTTTTTTATATAATTAACAACTAGGTGATGTGATAGCATATAATAAGACTCAATTGCAGCAAGGAAAAAGTTAAAATAAGGGAATTGGGTGAGAATTCCTTTGGCTATGTTTGGAAACCACAATTCCAAACGAATGAGTGCTTGCATGAATATAGGAAATCTTCTTAACCTAGATTTTGTTTGACATTATGCAGATATGTGCTATATTTATGAACATGTATTTGATAGGTATAATAACTAGTTTCTAATTATAGTTGGATTCATCAAGGGAACGGAGTCCCTTGAGAGATGAAATTAATGTTATCAGATACAAGGAAACATGCTTGGCACAACAAGGTAATGTAACCAGTATGTTGTTATATTTATTTATGCACTGACAGTTGTGTTTATGGAAGTACGATGCAGGGAATTGTATGGAAAAAGAGACTGCCATGAAATTTTGAAGAAGGCTTTGGTTGATCTTTCCCTTGGAAGCATTAGGAATCATGGTGTCTATTGCAAGCTTTCGGCTTCCAGTCTTTTGTGATTCGCTTGTACTTGATTTTCAGTTTTTATTATGTCTAGTGTATGTCCATACCACTTTGTTTGTGGTTTTATATTTCTATTGGTTTTCATGGATTTCTTCTTGTTTTCTTGATGTTCTTTCCTTATATGTCTTGAGAGTCTTGGGAATTGGTTGGGGAAAGAGGAATGTTAATGGAATGAAACACAACAAGTAATGTAAGACCTAGATGAATTCGGTGCATGTATGAATAAAGGACAATTGAAGGAAAGAATATGACAGTCAGTTGAAATGGTTTGGTCTATTGGGGTTGAATGGACAGTGACAGGACAATCATGAGAAAGGTTATAGGAAATGTAAAATAAATGGATTTGTGGCGTTGGATGCCTTGGATACGTTGGATATGTTGGGAACTATTGTTCTCAATGTTGTGTATATTTTGCAAGAATAAAGGGAGTTCTTGTAACCTTGACTTTATGATATCTAGTAATTGTGTTGTGATTTTTAATATGTTGATGTCTATATATGTATATATGTATGTACGTATGCCATTGTCTAACAAGGTCTTGAGTGATCATGATTGCTTTAAGTTAATGTTTATATATATATATATATATATATATATATATATATATATATATATACGTGTGTTGGTTTCTGATAGGGTCATTAGGGATCATTCTCATGGAGGAATGATTGCTTATGTAGGTGAATGGCATGAACAGGTTCCTGGTTTTATGAGGAATCACATGGGAAGAGTAGCCCTAACAGATCTATGATGTTAGTATCGTGTGAATATGAATTGATATTATGTGATTATACTATGCCTATGTTTAAGATATGATAGGTAATGTTGAGGGATACATCAGCAGAATGAATATTGTGTGATCTGCGACATGTAGAACAAGCATGGATAAGTGGAAATAGACTAAGTTTCCTAGTAGAGATAATGTTGTTTTTGGATGTGCAGTACTACTATTGTTCATCTGTTGTACATGATGTACATATGGTGTTGTGTGCATGTTGCATATGCGGTGTTAGGTATAGATGGTGCTATGTACATGTCATATATGTAGTGTTATGTATAGACGGTGCTATGTACATGTTGTATATATAGTATTGTGTACATGTGGTGCAGTGTACACATTGTACATATGGTGTTGTGTATAGATAGTGTTGAGTACATGTTGTACATGTAGTTATGAGAACATGTTGTATTATGTACATGTTGTACATGAGATGTTGTGTGCATGTGGTTTTGTATACATGTTGTACATGTGGTGTTGTGTCCATGTTGTATAGGTGGTGTTGTGTACATGTGGCATTGTGTACACATTGTGAAATTGGTGCTATGTACATGTGGTATTGTGTACATGCCATACATGTTGAGTTGTGTACATGGGGTGCTATGTTATGTGCACTATGTAATCATTGTATTATGACATGTGTACTCATTGTGTTGTAATTTGTGTACGTATATGTATTGTGTTGTACACTGGGTGTCAGTGTATGTATTGTGTTGTGTTGTACATTGGGTGTAGGTGTATGTGTTGTGTTGTACACTAGGTGTAGGTGTATGTTTTGTGTTGTATATTGGATGTAGGAGTATGTATTGTGTTGTTTTGTACACTAGGTATAGGTGTATGTGTCATGATGTATATTGGGTGTAGGTGTAGGTATTGTGTGGTTTTATAAGCCATGTGTGGGTGTATGAGTGTGATGTACACTATGTGTATGTATACGTGATTCAAAAGAAGAGAAGTATGGGATGATTTTTGGATGTGGCAACTGATTCAGTGTGTACGCAACAAAAAACAAACACAGAAGAAAAAGGACTGGTTGAAGGATAAGTATCAATATTTCATTTCGTTTTATTATGCATGTGATCTATGATTCTGATTTATGATGGTTACATGTGATTTATGATTTTGATTTATGATGGTAGTGTTTTGAGCTAATCGAATGTGATATGTTTATACATGATGATTTGATCAAAAAACTAGTTTGATTTGTTTTAACATGAATTAAACAGAAATGCAAGTGTATCTTATTGAACAACCACCAATGAGGTATGATTTGAATTTATTTCGATTCATTTTGAATATTATGGAAATTATGTGTTTCGTACAGGAAAGAATGCAAATCCCTGGTTGGGTGGTTGAAACTGACTACAAGAATTAGCAACAATAACAAAAGGAATTGGTATAGGCAACAATATGTTGGTAGAGCACTTCAGGAGTAGGTCCATTGTGTGACATTGATACCCAATAGTGTCCATTGATTTCCATGAGCATGTTATGACTAGTATGATGGTATGAGACGGGGATATGCCTTGGCTTTTTGGACTTTATGATGTGAGGAAACCTTGCGAAGGGATGGATCTACTGAGAAAGGGGATGCCGAGGAACTTGGAAGATGAGTGACTACACTTACCAAATTTCCCGAGGAACTGTGTAGTAGAGAAGGGAAGTTCGGGGGATGGATTTGTTTTGGTCATTAGAATTTATAGATCAAATCGGAAGAACATTAGGAGTGTGCCCTCGAACAATGAGTTGGTAGGTGTTCACTGAGGGAATAGGTAGTGCAAGGATTGTAGTGTTAGACATCGGATGCAAGTTTGACTTTGGTAGTGGAATGCAAGGAAGTGAATCCTGGTGTTACTTTGAGGGAGGAGGTGTGAGCCTCTAGATTCCCTTGTTGCTGATATGATATATGTATCCTTCATTATTTTCTAGTTAAGGCAAAGGAGTTTTCGTCTATCTACAGATTTATGTCTAGTTATTATTGTAAATACCACAATGAGTTGTGTTATGGAGCTCCAATAAATGGTATGATTGTCATGTTTTCATAAGGATGTCATTATAAATATTGCAACAAGTTGGGTTATAAAGCTCCATAGGCAGTATGTTTTCTTTTCATTATTTTGTTGGTCATGGGTGTCATATAACACCGAGGATGGTGTTCCCCTAAGGGGGAGGGGTTTGTAACAACCTCAAGGTTGAATTCCATGTAATAAAGTTAATAAAAGTAAAACAAAACAAAGGTCATGGGACACATACTCCAAGTATTGGGCAAGAAATCCTAGTGGGCGTTCATCAATTTAATAAGGCTAAGAGAAATTGGCAAAGGCATTGGAAAGGTAAAGAGAAATTAATCGAAATTTATTTATGAAAATAATGGAAAATAGGAGAAAAGGAAGGTGAAAGGTCACAGGTTGCATGTGAGGAGGAAATTGAAGGAAAATAGAGAAAAATGAAGAAATTAGAGGCCTCATTAATAAAAAGGCTTTCGAGGATCAGTTCACGGATTTTGTCAATACAAACTTTTGTCAAATTAGTTTTGGAGCTCTCTTTCTATTCTCTCTCTCTCTCTTATACTCTTTCACAATTAGAGCATTCTTGGAGCACTCTAGCATTGGAGACATGAATGAAAAGGAAGGAAAAAAAGGCAAAGGGAAGCAAAGATCAAGAAAGGAAGAGTTGGATCAAGTGGCTTGATCTGTAAATGCAAACTTGAAGGTGATAGGAAAATACACAAGTAAACTTTTATGTCTTTTAGGCAATGGATCACTCTCAAAAAGAACATAAAACAATGGTTTTAAAACTTAGTTAACAACATAAAAATAGAGACAAATATACCATATCACAAACATAAGGCAACAAAACAATAAATGAGTTCACCCCTTTCCTGGGCTACATCTCCTAGTCCAACATCCAATGTTGGCCCTCTTTCATTAAGTGCTCAAATTTTTTGTTTACATGGATTTACAGGGCTCATAATGTAAAAATTATGTCTCCAATGGCTCCAAAACATTAAAAAACCCCGAGATGGGCTCTCGTTGGGCTCAATTTGGTCAAAAACTAAGAATTTATGCTCTAGAGAAGTTTTTGTCCTAATTGATCTACAAACTGAACTCTCTTGCTAATTGTTCTATGAATTGTGCCTTTTCTAGAACCACCAAGCACCATTTTCGCTCGGCTCTAGCAAGATTCCCGCTGGTTCAGGTGCATTTTGTCGAACGTTTTAAATGCCCTTTGACCCCTTCGAGTGAAAAAAAGGGTCATATGGGCCATATTCCTGGGGACTGTGGCTAACCACCCGCCCCCGTTGGCATAGGCCCCTCAACCTCTGTGTTGTTGGTTTTTTTGCACCACAAAACCCGAGGTTGGTGGTGAGCTCCAATATTTTAGCAATAATGCTACAACTCCTGGGGCTTCCTGTCTCTTAATTTTATCAACCCGGTAGTTCGTACAAACTTGGAAGCGACGGTGTTGTATGCACAAGTACTAGCTCTTGTCGCAACTGTCACTTGGTCAGCTGGCACAAGTCCGCTAGGGCTCAAGCCAACTTCTATAGGCTCACAGGAGAAGCTTTATCAATGATGGACGAAAGCTAGCTCAACGAAGACTAACCTACTTGGCAAAAATGTACTGAAAGCAAATCAAAACATGGAAACCCTAGGAAACCCTAATTTAACTAGTCTAACCTCTATGATGCAAAGGATGTGAAGGAAACTTCTACCAATGGTGCCATTACCTCTAATAAGTGAAAATGCATGAATCTAATCTACTTGCAGCATAAAATACATGTTTTTGTATTTTCTCTTTAAGTGGATGGAGTGATTGTGATTTTGTGCTTATTAGGGTTTGGTTGTGCAGATGTGATGCGGAAGGAAGGAAAGCTTGGGAAAGGTTGGGGAGGCTAGGAGAGGTCCCCAGAGATCCTTAGCATCAATCCACAGAGGTTCCTCACGTTCAGAGGCTCAGCAACCGAGTGAGTGGCCTCCTACATGATGTCTGCAGGGGATTCTACAGGAACTGCAGAGGTTTCTACAAGAAGTCTACAAATTGCTACAGGATGACCTACCGTGGGTGTTTGAAGTGATGGAGGAGTGATGGAATGGTAGGGGAAGATGTGTAAGGTAGGAATAAGGCTGGTGATGGCTCAGGAGTGGAGAAGTAGGATGGAGAACGAGTGTATGAAGTGGGTTGATGGATGGAAGGTTATAACAACGAAATGTCTAAAGGATGGAGTTACGTGAGGAGTGGAGGATATTGGGAGATAATAGAGCGTAAAAGAGGTCAAGAATGTGGTTGTATGCGTGATCAAGACGAAGAAGGAGGTAATAGAATGAGGAAAAGCAGTGTAAATGAAACAAATGGCTTATGACTGTCACCAAGATGAAAATTCATTAACCTAAGCTACCTGAACTCAATGAACAGCAAGATAAAGCGTGTAGAGGAATGTGCATGAAGCAGTGATGAAGGTATATGGTGCAAGAGTGAAGTGCATGGAAAGATCTATCTTGAACGAGACTATGTTGCAGCATGTATAACGTGAAGAACTGCGTATTTTGGTGGCTGGTATGGGCTGCACTCCAATCTCCAAACAGAGATGGCAGTGGAGACCTTCTCAACCTTTTTGCTGGAGCTCCAATGTATTATCAACCTGTTAATCTAACTAAACAACCGAAATCAATTCAACTATAAACCAGTCCTATCTATGCTCATGAAAAACGACTAAATGACCAAACTGTGAATTCGAATTGCATGTGAAAATAACCAAACTCAAAGTGCTGGAACGAAATGCAAACACATTACAACACTGAGGAGATCTATTGCTCTCAGGTTGGGCCCTAACCTGAGAGCTATAGCTCCTTGAGAAAAACTCAGAACTAGATCAAAATCTACCTTCTTTATTCATAATCTGATGTCATGCCAAATTGGCTTACAAAAAGGAACAAAGACCGAGCTGTGCTCAAAAATTACAATAGTAATGCGAGAGTTTCAACAACCTATCAAAGGCTACGGCCTCCATACTTATGCAAAAACGATCATCCAACAAGTGTCCTTGATTTTAGGAGCTCGGCTGTCCAACTGAAGTTTAACTTGCTGATCCTGTAGGACAGTCATAATTGCTGTTCCTGTAGAACAGTTATAACTGCTGTTCCTGTAGAACAGCTGGCTGCTTCTAAGCTTGGTGGGGAGATGGATTGGAGCTTGGAGTTCTTGGTGGGAAACACGAGGAAGGTCCCAAGACTGTGGACATCCTCTCCTAAAAACCAACAGTGCCACCTCCTTGTCTCCTTGTCTCCTTTTCACGTGGTCTTTTCTCCCTTTTAATGCAAAAACCTGAGATCATAATGCATTAGTCATGTAGATAAAGTGTCTACCCTTCTTCCTACAAACAACACGAATAAACTAAGAAATGCATGCATAAGCAGTAAAAAGTGAATGGTTTGAGCAAAACAAGTAGGCCAAATGAGCCCAAATTATACCAAAAATTGGGGCTCATCAGTTGGTCCCCAAAACTATGTAACCTGTCACTTTGGATCCTTCTGTTTGTGCCCATGGTCCTGCGTGTCACCATATGAACTCGACCTGGGTTACTCCTCAAGCGCCCCCCACCCCCCCCCCCAAATATTCACACCATCAGCAAGCACTCTGCCCTACTCACCTCCAATTGCATGGCTTACAATAGGACCTTGGACTGGGGCTTAATACCTTAGCCCCTAATTTTTTAGTGCCTACCTCTCGCACATCAATTGTATGCTGGGTTGCGGAACCTTGTGATGGGGCTAAGCCTGAGCCCTTAGCTCCCTTTTATCTATGGTCTCATGGATGGTAAGGTGACCGGGGGCGAAGGCTTAGCCCTGGCCCCATCCCAAAACATTAACCCGCCGAATTTTAAATATAAATTTTTTCTATGCGTGTTAAGTTCCACCATCAGCGTAATTATTATAGCATTACACTGACATGCATGAGGTCACCCATCAATTTCTATGGAGGATAGTTTGGCCATGAACCAAAAATTTACACCAACCCTAGATGCCACGTGGCTCCCATACATAGGTCCACATAAACCATGCTAATCAACCAATCAAAAACCATCAACTATGAAACAACCACGTAAGGCAACTTGGCAACCTACCATTGGCCCCAAATGTATAGTCAACTTGCATAGTCAGTCTGCCCAGTCAATGTACAAGCTTCCCAGTATGCAGTTCTGCATCAAACCTGCAAAACATTTTTACCTGTTTGGGAAAATGATCAGAATGTGATACCGGGAGAATACGATATTGGTTTTGAGTGATTCAAGTTGCATTGGGTTCAAGTCAGTGAGTTCTAAGCTTTGGTACCCGTTTTGATCACTTTTGAATACTCTTAATTTTTAGCACTTTAATAATCCCCTATATCACTCCTCCCAATTGGAATCTTTTCAACCTCCAAAAGATTATTTTCAGTCAACAAACAGAAGAGGGTATAATTCCCTCACCCTTCCAATCTTAATCCATTTGTATTTTCTTGGTTTTGTACCATTGAGCCCATACGAAGGTGCTTCCATTCCTTCTTCTTGAAGTTCTTGTTTTTCTATCAAGGATAGGATCTCGCTTCAATAATTCAATATATTTAGGAGAGAAAAACTCTATTGAAATAATTTAAACATTCTCTCCTTGATCTTAAATTAAAGGAGGCTCACCCAATTTCAAGTTCTTTTCACCATGAAGATTTTCTTTGTTGATGCAAAGCCTTACTTCATCTTGAGCCTGGAAAATGTGGTCAACATGATGCTTATCATGTCTAGCCTTGTACTTGGTTTGACTCTTCACCAAATGTGATAGCCATCACCATGCACCATCCTTTTTCAAAGCCAAAACATTAGGATACCCACAAGAATATGTATTATAACTAATTTTCCCTTTGTCAAGTAGCTCTGACATCTTCTTCTTGATCCCTGCATTCTCTAACACTGGCATCTTGTTCATACAAATGTTCAAAAGTGATGCATTTTTCTGCAATTGAACTTCATGTTCTTTTCCTCTTTTAGGACGAAACACATTATACTCTTGAAACATCTTATCACATTTGTTAACAGTCTCAACTAAATCATGTTTGAGTTTTACATCACATCCTTGGAAAGCTTCGTATTCCTCAACATCTTTGTGTTTAATCATTAACAATGCAAAATTCTAACTAGCATTTATAAACCTATTCATTTATCCATCATTCACAAGATACAAATTCAACTTATTATGATGTTCTCTAACAATATACTCAATCCCATTTTTAAACAAATGATACTAGTTCTCATGGCGATGAAAGATGGATTTCTTATCATATAAGTATGGGCTTCCCAAAACAATCTCGCATATGTCAAGCGGTACTACATTAAGCTCTACCTCATCAATAAAATTTGCAGTGATGGAGAATTTAAGTATGCATTTTTTTTCACTTGCAATCTGGCATTGTCACATACCCAACCCAAAGGATAAGGTTTAGGATGAGGAATGGTTTCCAAATTTAGTTGCTTAGCAATGTCTATTGACATAAGGTTTTCTTGTGATCCACTATCAAACAAAGTATCTACTTTGTTATGTTTTTTGATGACTCTAATATGGAAAACCTCTATTCTTTCTCTTTCATTTTTAGTTTCAATGGGCTTGCTAGAAGAACTATTACTTGCAATAGAATCCTTACCTTTCAATCCCATGTCTATGATTTTTGTTTCATCTCCAGAATCACATCCTAGATCTTTTTGATTTGTTGCAGTAGTCTTTTACTTCTCCTTGTTATTAAAATTTTTGGGTCTCATCTCAGGATGAAGTTTCCAACAAAGGTCTTCATCATGACCTTCTTTTGGATAGTGTTTACATGTGATTTTTCACCCTCCTTCTTGATTTAAGCATTCTTTTTATCCTTGCCTTTGAACCTCCCCTTTCCTTTGTCTTCCAACTTAAATCGCTTCTCACTAGTTTCTTTAGAAACATTCTTCCCCCTTGCTTCTAAATGAGTTTCCTGTACCCAAACTTCATCTAGCTTTGTAGGGTTAAACATGAGAATTGTGTGTCTCAAGTAAGTATGTAAACCTCCAATATATTTCAGTGGAGTGTCTTGAGAGGATAAATCTATACCCAAAATCAAAGCTCTTTTCCTAAATTCTTGAGTATATCTTTGCACATTTTGACCCTTAACTTGTCTAAAGTTTTGCCAAACCATTATAGATTTTTTCATGTATGTTAATAATTAAAATTGTATTCTTATTGAAACAACAAAATCATTCCAGGAGGATAAAAATTTACCATGTTTCTTCATGTCCTCTTGAGTTGTGGCCTCCCATCAAATGAGTGATGCACTTTCCAACCTAAGAGAAGCAAGCTGAATTTTGATTTCATCATCCTTGATTCTTTGTATCCTATAATACACTTCAATTTGATGAATTATCTAATTTCTCAGAATTTACCTTTCCATCATACATAGGTAATTCAAACTTTATGTCAGACTTTAACAAAGGAGTTTTACCATGTCCCTTTGGAGAATTTGCAGGTTTTTGTGAAGGGGTAGAAGTAGAATAAGATGAGAATGAGGATGAGGATGGATGTGAAGGTGGTGATTTTTCACCATCCCCTCCATTCCTGTTTGGAGGTTTGTCTCCATTTCCTATTGAAGGTTTTGTTACAACCTTGAGTTCCTCTCCTCATAAATAACTTTCTCCATTTCATACATTTCAAAGAAATGTTTTCTGAAAGTTCTCTCATCTTCAAAAATCCCTTCATGACCTTCTTCATGTTCCATGATTGGTGAAGATTGAGATATGTTTGTTATCCTTGAAACAATTTGAGACCTTGGTTCCACAAGCTCTCCTTCTCCTCTTTTGAGATTAAACCTTGTAAGCATCATAAAACACTTGCAAACAAAATCAAGCCTTCAAAATAGCCTTAAGTTCTGATACCAAACTAATCTGTAAATGAAAACTTGAAGGTGATAGGAAATATGTAAGAAAAATTTTATGTCTTTAGGCAATGGACAACTTTACAAAAGCACAAAAAATAATGGTTTTAAAACTCAGTTAGCAACATAAAAATAGAGATAAATATAACATATCAGAAACAAAACACAACAGAATGATAAAGGATTTCACCCCTCTCCTGGGCTACATTTCCTAGTCCAACTTCCAATGTTGGGCCTCTTTCACTAAGTGCTCAAATCTGTGTTTACATGGATTTACAGTGCTCAAAATGTAAAATTTATGTCTCCAATGGCTATAGAACAGTCATAAACCCCAAGCTAGGCTCTTGTTGGCCTCAATTTGTCCAAAAATTGAAGATGTTGTGCTCTAGAGAAGTTTTTCTGCTAAATGCTCTACAATCTGCAGTCTCATGCTAAATGTTCTACGAATTACACCTCTTCCAGAACCGCCAATCGCCATTTTCGCCGGGCATCGGCAAGATTCCTACCAGTTCGGGTGTATTTTTTCAAACATTTTAAATTCCCTCTGACCCCTTTGGGTAGAAAAATAGGTTCATATGAGCCATATGCCCGACGGATGGGGTTAACAGCTTGCGCCTGTCGGCATAGGCCCCTCAACCTCCACGTTGTTGGTTTTATCACACCATAGAACTCGGGGTTGGTCCCAAAAACTGCACGCCCATTAATTTGGATCCTTCTCCTTGTACCCACGGTCCTGTGTGTCACCATATGACCTTGAACTAGGCTACTCCTCAAGCCCCTCAAATCTTTGATCCGTCGCCAAGTGCTCTGCCCTACCCACCTCTAGTTACATGGATTACAATAGGACCTTGGACTGGGTCTTAATACCTTAGCCCCTAATTTGTTAAGGCCTACATGCCACACGTCGGTTGTATGGTGGGTTGTAGAACCTTGGGTCAGAGCTAAGCCTGAGACCTTGAATCCCTTATGCCTGTAGTCTCGTCGGTGGTAAGGTGACTACGGGTTAGGGCCAAGCTCCGACCTTGCCCAAAAATATTGACCCATCGAATTTTAAATATAAAATTGTTGATATGTATGTTAAGTTCCACCCACAATGCAATTGATAAAGTGTTGCACTAACATGCATGAGGCCACCTGTTCGATTCCTGTGGAGACTAGTTCAGTCATGAACCAAAATTTTACACGAACATGGGATGCCACGTGGCGACCTACCATTGGACCACATGGCTCCCATTCATAAGTCCACATAAATCACGCCAATCAACCAATCAAAAGCCATAAACTCTAAACCAATCACGTGAGGCCACTTTGTAGCCTTCCATTAGCCCCAAATCTACTGTCAACTTGCACAATCAGCCTGCCCAGTCAGCGTACATACTGCCTAGTCAGTAGTCCTACATCCAGCTTGCAAAATTGTTTTCCTTTTTGGGAAAGTAATTAGAACATGATGTCGATAACATATGATATCAGTTTTGAGTGAATTAAGTTGTGTTTGATTTAGGTCAGAGAGCTCTACAATTTGGCACTGGTTTCGAGCACTTTTAAACACTTTTAATTTTGAGCACTTTACTAACCCCTTAGATCACAGATACAACATAATTACTTGTAGGTATCGAGTTACATGTATTATTTTCTTGCTAGTATTCACATGCATGGTACATGCATGTGTTTATTTGTTTCTCTTGATGTCATTGAAATTGGTTTTTCCAGGTGTGATACTGGTTCCAACTTTTCCTTGCCATTTTCAGATAGCCATGGAGTGATGGGCTTCTTTCATTTGGTTGATCTGGATTTTTAGATGGTTTCAGACCCAGGTGAGGTGATCTCATGAAAATTCCCAAGGGCCTAGGAATTCCTTGACGGCAATGGCAGGATACATGGTAAGGCATGAGGGTGGAGACTAGAAAATTCCTCAAGGTATTTGTGAAGAAATTTAGAGGCATCCAAGCTTGTTTAGATCCTAGTGATCCCTTGACCAGTTTTGGTGAGATTGCAGTAAAGCATGGTAGTGTATGTTTCTTTGTTTGGGCCTAGGAATCCTTTAACTGGTAATGGCGAGATACACAGTAAATCCTGTTTGTATAGATGACGGTTTCGGGCCTAGAAATACATTAACTGGTAATGGTGGGATACACGGTAAAACCTAAGAAATCCCAGGTTGTCTAGTTGTAAGTCCCACATGCATGCTTGGAATCTGGCATGGCAGTGATTGGACAAAAAAATATTTGGTTCAGCCCAATCTATGGTCAGGTGGTATGTGGAAATCCCTGACTTGGTTGGCTTTTGCATATGTTAATAAGAGCTCTTTTTCCCGTGTAATTCATGAGTAAATGTACTTGTTATTATGGGCTTGATGGTTGTTCTACTGTTGTATTTATTCAAGTTATATGTTGGTTATAAACATGGTTTTATGACAGACTTTAGTTATGTATCTCATCATGTTTTGATTGATAAATGAATGGTTAATGAATATATGACCTAATAGATGATATTGCAGCTATTTTTAGAGGGCATCAGACCTTCTTTATGATTCTCACATAAGTATGAAACCCTATGTTCATATGTATATTTATGACCTGTACAACACTCATTCATGATGTGTTTGATGAAATGTATATCATGGTTGGGATGGGTCAGCTTAAGTACTTGCTTAATTTTTACATTGAGGATTTTTATTTGTGTTATTTATCAATTTTAAGAATTTCATTAAGTTCTGGGCAAAGGATTGGGTCCTAGCCCTGAAAAAGTGGCTCAGGTCTTGGGGTCACTAATACAAAATTGAGTCAATTAGTCTACAATCACTCAGAAGCAGGCTCATGGGAGCGAATGGAGGCTTATAGTCACTGGCTTGCCTTCTCATGAGAGCGACTGAGAGCCCAGGTCAATGAAAAAACAATTTAGCTCAGGGGTTGGGCACCTAGAGTGGTTGGTTAGCTCATGGGAGTTTTGTAGCACCTGAGGGAGCTCAGTAAGGTTTTGGTTCATCAATTCAACTTCCTTAACTGTACTTAGGGAGTTGATTCATATCATAGTAACTCTTCATCATATATTTACTTGGTAAACCAGTAAGATTGGGTAAGTGTGAGAGAAGGGTATTACAAAAAATTACTATTGAGAAATTCCAAATTCTTGCTTGACATTGGATAAGCTTTAACAAAAAAATTATCTTCACTTATCACCAAATTGAACTAAGAAATTTCATTGTCTCCCTTTTCTGATCAACTTGGTATTTTTTGACAATTCGTACTACCCTATGGAAGTCACACTAGAAACCTCCAACAATTTGCACTAGCAATCTAGAAGCCTTTGGAACTTCGCACTACCCTTCTTGGAAATTCACATGACCACTAGAAACTCTATTTTCCCTTCCCAACAACTCACAATACCTCTAGGAATTTGGTATGGAAATTCACACTAGTAAACTAGAAAACTCAAATTAACAAATTTTGGCCTTCTTCTTTCACTTAGAAATTGGAAACCCTTATGAAAGAATAAGCACCAGCAAATTTCTCCTCAATCACTCCTATTGAAACCCTCCTGGGGTCTCTCTTAAAATTCACCCACTTAATGAGTCTCCAATGATTCCCATTCATTTGTCTTTATAAGCTCACATTCACAAATGAATAGCCATGATTGTAAGTTCATTTGATCGAATCAATGGCTCATATCACTTAGAAATTTTCTACAAGCTTCTAGAGGAAAATTGATCGTATCCCAGCTAATTTGAATTAATTATCTAGTTTCCCTAAGTTTAGACTTAGGAAATATTTAAAATATTATTAATTGACATAATTAAGATTAATTTTCCCTAGTTGATATTTAGGAAAAATTACATGGTCTTGGATATAACTAAATCCTACGTGTTTCTTGCCTCAATAACACCTATCAAGACTAGAACATTTTTCTAAGCTACAATATCTAAGAGAGTGTACAACCAGACAAAAGAAGAACATCTCAAACACCTTAAGCTAGTTGTAGGGTGCCCCGTCATGAGAGAAATTACTGATAAATCTAAAGGAATACAACTTTATGAAGAGTGAGTTGGTGTATTTGGGTTTTGTAAACTTAGAGGAAGGATTGAACATGCATCCAGACAAAGTAAAAACAATCATTATTTTTCCAATTCCAAGAAATGTGTTTGAGGTAAAAGGATTCCATGGTGTTATAGACATTTTTGGGCACTGCAACCCCAATCCTAAATGTCCATAAACCAAGGGCTCCTAAGTCCCTAAAAGTGTTGTTCCAACCCCTAAAAGAACAAGGTCAGCTGATCACATCATCTCCCAGAAGTTCTCCATGAAAAACTACTCAGAACTGGTCAAAACTAGACCATCTCACCTGCTCCATGGACAAAGTGTGCTGCATCCCACCTAAATACACATAGAGGGTGCAATGCATGTTGAAAATCCCTTCTATGGGGTGCGATGGGCGAGAATGGACAAATGGCAGAGGCAGTGTGCAAGGTGGAAAATCATGGAATCTTCCAGAAACTTCTCATTTGACACTTGCCTCCCTGAATTCGCCCAGGGATGAGTAAGAGATCATCATTCTCCAGGTGGAATCAAGAACTATTAGAGAGAGGACTCTAATCAAACCCCAGAAGCTGACTCACCCCCCTTTCAAACATCTATATATGGATCCCTCATCCCAGAGATCCAGAGAAGGGAATTTTGTATCTTGTAAGGAAGTGTTGTTGGTTTCTTGCTGCAACATCATATTTTTGAGTGATCTAAGCTTTTCATGAGGTGAAGAAGGGCTTCTTGCTGAGAGGATGACGCTGGGTCAGAACAATTGGTTGTAATCCTCCCCTGCTTTTTTCTTGATATCAATAAAGCTATTCAAGTTTTCCTCCACATTCTTGCATATTTTATGATATATGTTTGTGTGTGGTCAATATACATTTGACCTTATATTGTTTATGCTAGTAGATCTCTGTTCTCAGATAGTATTGTTTTGCTTTGATTCTACAAGTGCTCTTTGAAGATGGGCTGACGAGGAAGCAAGCGGTAAGGATCTATCAGAAGGGAGAGGAATCAAGTGAGGAACCAAGCGCAAGATTGAGGTTGGTGTCTTCATTCCTCTCTTATCTATTTGTCATAAAGGAATACGAAAGTAGCTTTACTCTGTTTATTTCTAAGGTTTCTACCACCCTTAGTGGGACTAGCAGTTCTGCATAGACACTATTCCCGGTAACACATGGGCTTGCAAGTTTTTCTAAGAAGTCTATAAAAAAATTTAACAGTCTGTGTGCACTCATTGTTGAAACCATTAAAGAAATAATCATCCTTTTAAGTAAACTGTAGCAACAAATCACAACTTCAAATTCTTAAAATAGAGGATCATATAACAACTAGTTCTAGCATTGCTAGATATTAAAAAATCGTTTTAGCTTGAAACAGATGCTAGGTCTATTGTTATTGGAGCGATGTTGAGCCACGATGGACATCCAATTTTTTTCTTCAGTGAAAATTTAAATGAAACCAAGATAAGGTATTTATCATATGATAAAGAATTTTATGTCGTTGTATATGCTTTGAAGAAATGATGGTATTATTATGCCCAAAGAATATATCCTATTTACTAATAATCATGCTCTACAATTTATAACCCTCTAACCAAAACTAAATTAGAGGAATGCCGAGTGTGTGGAACTTTTACAAGACTTAAATTTTGTAATCAAACAAACCATTGGATCATCAAACAATTTTTCATATGCTTTAAGTAGGATTAATTTCATTTTACAAGAATTTAGTTCCACATTGTAGAATTTGATGAGTTTAAATAAATGTACAAAAGTGATGTAGATTTCAAAGAAGCCTATACAACATGTGAAAATCTAGTGAGCATGAACACAACTCAATTATCAAGTTAAATGCTTCAATAGGGTTTGTCTTTAAAAAAAAAGAAACTATACATTCCTAAATGTTCCATGAGGTATAATTTAATAAAGATAAAGTATAGTGGAGGATTAGTTGGACGATTTGGAGTTGATAATTTTCTTTGTTAAGTTCATTTTATTATTACCCAAGCATGAAAAATAATGTGAAAATATTGATGGAAAAATGAAGAGACTGCCAATAAGAAAAAGGGAGGAGTCAAAATATAGGATTGTACCAACCACCACCAATTCCTAGAAGATATTGAATTTCTATCAATATGGATTTTGTATTTGGTTTTGCCTCATACACATAAAGGTAATGATTCCATTTTCGTTGTTGTGGATAGGTTTTTTTAAAATGGCATGTTTTAATGCTTATACAAAAAGTATTGATGTAACTAGCATGGAAAATATGTTCTTTAAAGAAATTGGATTTTTTACAAGAATCATATTAGACAGGGATATAAGATTTGTGGGTCACTTTTGGAGAACCCTATGGAAGAAAATAAGAACCAATTTAAATTTTAGTTTATCTTACCATCCTTCGATGGATGGGTAAGTTGAGGTTGTAAACCGAAGTCTTCAAAATATTTTGAGAAGTTTGTGAATGAATGTTTGAAGCATTGGAATCAAGTGCTTTCTCAAGCTGAGTTTTCCTACAATGACTCATCTAATAGGAGTATAGGGAAGAACCCATTCCAAATATTATATGGAATGAACCCCAGGGGAGTATATGAGTTAAGGAATTTTGGAAAGCGGGAGTTAAAAAATGCATTGGGTGAATATTTTGCAAAGAGTATGCAATAGTTGCATGGAAGGGTTAAATAAAAATTACTAGAGAATAACAACAAGTATAAGCAGAGAGCACACCTAAAGAGAAAAAAATGGATTATGAACTTGGAAATCTAGTAATGGAATAGTTAAGAAAGAAATATTCCCTATAGGGACATATAACAAATTAAAGCTTAAGAAAATTGGTCCAAGTAAAATTTTGAAGAAATTTTATTCAAATACTTATGAGATAAAACTTTCAGTAGACATTGGAATATCACCAATTTTTAATGTCACATATTTATATCCCTCCAAGGAATCATGAAGTGTTACAACAAATGCACCTATAAATGATAAAAATCAAATGAACAAGTGCAAGAAGCAGATTCCAAAGTAGATAAGAAAGAAATTGAAGCCTTATTGAACCATAAAATAATTAAGAAACCATAGGTTAGAATTTGGTCAAATGGAAATAGAAACTAGTAGAAGAAGCTATATTGATGATAGAAATAGATATTATGAAGTATGAGGCAAGTCTCTAAGAGCTAATTGATAATTATTTTATTTCCCAGGAGTCTAATGCAAGAGCATCTACAAGTCAAAATTTCCTTTGACCTTCTTAGGTCAAACCCCATTTAACAAGGGAATTGGTTCCCTAAGTCATTTTCAAGAGAAGTAGTTTTCTTTATATTTGTAATTTTTTAATTATATAAAGTATAAAATGAATTTGTTAGAGGTTAATGGAGTGTTTCTTACTTTCTATATTTAAGGAAGAATATAGCTTAATCTATTTGATAGAAATTTGAGGAAATAGATTTGGTTTGTTTGAATTATGGGGTTGTCTTTAATGTGACTTTTTGGAATTTCCTGTGTCGGAATCAGGTGGAGACATTTGAGGTGAATCTTGATTTTTGTTATTTAAACTGTTTTTTTTTACTGTATATATGGATTCAGCACCCTGGAAAACCCCTAGGGCACTTCCATTGTGCATAGTTTACCCATTAATCTTGTGATTTCAATAAATTCCTATCGGATTTTAGAGAAATTAGTTCAGAAAAACCCACCAAAAAAACTTCCAAAAGAATCACTTATAAATTACGTAATGAGAAAATGAGTCTCATATATAATAAAAGAATAGATCAGATATTAGAGAGTGTGGAGTGCGAGAGTGAAGAACATATCTTATACCTTAATCTGGGAAATGGGACTATATGAAACAATAACTATTACTTTCCCTTTTCATTTTCAAAATGACCCATCTTTATCGAATTCTATGTTTACGCATTAGTCTTTGCGTGTGCGTTTTAGTTGGATGTCAAAGTCTTGATTATTTACAGGGTGACATAATCTAATCGTGTGAAGTTTTAGTTCATGGTTGTCAAAGTCTTGATTGTTTGTAGGGCTTCATAATATAATCGTATGTAAGTACAAGGCAAGAAAACAAGTGTAGATTATGGTCCCACTCTTACATCGGAATATGAGATCTCTCAAACACCCATTGTGATCCATCCCCTTGATTTTGAGATGATGGATAGTACCACTGTCATTCTCTACCTATCGTCATCCATGAGATCGATGCGTTGGAACTCCCTTGATGTCTCCTATTGTGATTATGTTGATCCTTCTTCAATGAAAAACCCAATATCAACATCGGTGATATACTTTTCATATGTCTTCTAACCTTGACGATGCGTATGTGAACCTTGTCTCTCATGAAGATGCCTTCGGTAGATCTTCTCCATCTTGTTGTCCCTCTTCCTCTAATCTTCCCATCTTCCATTCTGTTGAATACATCATGGAAACTATGACCACTCTTGATTATCCTTGGAATCATATACACCATTGTGCATACCTCCTTCCACAGCAAACCCATGACCAATATGTTGTGGAGTCCAAAGACATCATTCATAGTGAAGTTGATTGGTTTAGAAATCCCATTCTTGAACTAGATGCTTTTGAAGAAGGAAATTTAGCTAACATTTCCCCTACCATCAAAACATTTCAAATAAACCAGGGATTGAAAAAAATACTGTCTTGGGGCCACAATGCACCCCAAAAGAAATTCATACTTACATAAAGTTATTCAAGTAATTTCATGACTTTTTCTCTTTGTCTTATTCTAAAATGCCCGAACTTGATCCCACCATTGTTGAACATCACATCGACACTTTGATTAATGCCATTCCTGTCCCCCAAAAGAAAATGCATATCCATCCTTCCAAACTTGAAGCTATTAAAGATGAAATTGATAAGAGCAAGTGGGTTGGTTTCATCTATCCAATTTAATACACCATATGGGTGTCCAATCTTGTTCCCATTCTCAAGAAATAAGGCAGCATTTGTGTCTGCACGGACTTTCACAATCTAAACAAAGCTTGTCCCAAAGACAACTTTCCCACACCCTTCATAGACCAAGTCATTGATGAGTGTGCAAGCCATGAGGTCCTATTCTTTATGGATGGATTATGTAATATAAATAGATACGTATCCGTTATGCTGATAACCTTAAAACCACTTCCATTAGTCCGTGGGGAATGTTAGGATATTCTGACACCTAGGAAATAATTAAGTATAAATTCGTCTAGTGTAAAGTTAGGTAAAGTCTACTTCTTTAGTATGTAATTTTCGTAACTTACAATCCAACGGTCACGATATGTTCTAGACATGAATTGATTTGGCGGTTCATTCTCTCCTTGGTATTACCAATACTTGATTTGTGGCTTAACACCCGATTGGTCCATGATCTGTATTTGAAGAGCATGGAGGGTCATTTGTACAGGATCGTTTATGAGAGAAGCTTATGTAAATTTTATTTATTTTACATTATAATATTGCCTGACGTGGCCACGTTGGCTCAGGTTGTGGATTGTTTCCCTCTTTGATGGTTTTAACCATGTCAAGAATACTGGTGCATTTATCTGTGATCTGTTTGTGAGTGGTGTCCTTTGGTGTTCAATTTAAGGAACTTACCGTGCAAATTCCTATATGGTATCTTAGTTAGATATAGCCTCTTCTTTTCTGGCTAAAGTTTCAACGAATTATGATCCTGACACCTTTATAGAAGCTTCAGGCCATCCAGATTGGGACGTGACTATGATTGAAAAATATTGTTCATTATTGGCAAATGATACATGGGACCGTATTCCTCTTCCAAAGGGATGAAAACTTGTTAGATGCAAATGGGCTTACAGAACCAATATTGGACCAGATGGAAAAGTTGATCAACATAAATCTCATCTTGTTTCTTGATCCAAGATCTTTTACTTACATATGCATCGGAATTACATGTAACAGAGTTAATTAACCATGTAACTTAAAAGCACGTAAACAATGCAGAAATAATCGAAAGAACACAAAAACGATGACACAATGATTTGATCATGGATTTCGTCCAATTTGTACTACGTCTCTAGGCCCTACTCAATAGTGGGGAGAGCTTCATTCAATTAGTGGCATAAAAAAGATAAAAGTACAAGCAACAAGCAATTACAACCCATATACCTCCAAGCTCAAAGATGGCAGAGAATGGAGAGCCCAGCTTTAGAATCAGACAGTACCATTGAACTCTTGGCAAAAAACAGTGCAGAAACGCCTATCCAAACTCCCAGTTTGGATAGTTGAGCCTTATGTAACCTCTCGGAACCTCCCTACTGCTCAAGGCGAGGTCTAACCTACTACTAGGACCAGGGTCTATTATCTGCGTCTGCTTCTGAACTATTCAGCTGACTCCCTCTGCCTTTTTTTTGACACAACAACCGTATATATCTATATATATATATATATATATATATATATATATATATATCTATATATATATATATATATATATATATAGATATAGATATAGATATCTATAAGCATGGTGGCATCACTCGAAACCCAAGCAGTTTTAAACCAAATTAGGCATGTGGGATCGGGCCAGAAGGATATATGGCAACAACCTTATAATAACGGTGAAATTGCGTTCAAACATAACAAAACCCATTTAACTGCGCATGAGGTTAGGCAACATGTTTATCAATGCTTTTAACTATCGGCGAGCAGTGCAAAGCCATTACAACAAACTCTTATGCGATACACGGACCTGCCGACTCATAGAACACAACATATAACATATCACATCCGGTGGTCCCCATCACACATCACAATCGGTGCTTTGAACCATCGGCACATTGACCCATACAATGTGGTAATTGTGGACCCGATGGGGATATACAATGTAACATATAGAAATATTGTGTTCTTCACTTGATCACAAATCCCAATCGACACTCATGACCGAAACCGTATCATGAACAACTTCCTGTTTCTGCAATTTCAACATCATCGCAATTTTTATGCACCAGGGCCAATTCTTCAACACTCGTTCCACCCCGATTTGTGATATGCGATATTGCAAATTGCAAATCAGCACTATTGGGGGGGATGATTCTTGACTTGCGACCTCAGTTTTTCTCGATATGTAATATGCAGGATCCAATGGAAGCTTTCCACTTGGCACCTCCCCATTCACTAGAAATTTTGCCATGTCATCTTCTCCTACCACCTGGACAAGTCAAACTCAAAATTTGACTTGTTCTAACTTCTTTATCTGGACTCGGATTTGACTGTCGTTCGCACCATTTCAATCAAGATGAAGAGAACTTTGATCCAATGCTAAGTTTATCCAGACTATTCAACTTTTATTTTTTAGCCTTTTACCATGCCACTGGTACTTTTATGAAGATCCACCTAGATCAATCCTCCCCACTAAGAGATTTTGGACCACCAAAATACTTTTCAGTCAATTGGAAAGTGAGGAAATTTCTCCCTCACTTTTTCCTTCTCCATCCATCGAGATTTTCTTGGATGCATTCCTTTGAAGCCAACACAAATATATTCTACATCTCCTCATCATGAAGTTATAGTTTTCTAGTCGAGTGTGATATCTCTGGGAAACTTATCTAGATACTCTGGTGCAAAATAATCCATTGTAGGAATTTTTTCAACCTCCTCGGTATCCATAATCAATGGAGGTTCATAAAGCTTCAAGTTTTCTACATTTACCAATGAGTACATCTGCATATAAGCAGGCAAGTCAAGACCTAAAGCATTGTCTCCAATATTTGCCAATATGGTGAAGGGACCATATCAGATGGGTCTCAACTTCTTTCCTTCTCCCTTCATTCTATCCTTGTTGATATAAAACCATACCTTGTACCCAACTTAAAACTGATGGTCAACTCGGTTCTTATCATGTCATGCTTTAAACCAAACTTGACTCTTCTCAATCTACTCCTGCACTACCTGATGAATCACCTATATCCACTGAATGAAATTCTTTTCTTTGTCCCTATCATCTCGTCCATTTCTATCCTCCACTTTCCCAAAGACCATGTCCAAGGGATCTCTAGATAGATAGCTAAAACATGTCTCAAATGGTGATCTCTATGTAGATGAATGTGTTGCTCGATTGTATGCATGTTGCACATAAGGAAGTTGTTCATCCCACAACTTGGGATGTTTCTCACAATAGCCTTGCAACAAGTGTACCACGGTGCATTTGACAACCTATTTTTGTCCATAAATCTGTGGATAAAATGTCGTACATCTTTTTAGCTTAGTTTCCATCATTCTCCATAAGTTGGTCCGAAACTACCTAGAAAGTGAGAGTCTCGATCTGACGCAATAGATGTGGGCAACCCAAAATGTACCCAAACATGTTGAAATAAAAGAAAAGAAGTCTGCTCAGCAGTGAACTGCTTTTTACAAGGCATTAAAATACATATTTTACTAAACCGATCCACAACAACATACAAATAGTCATGACCTTTCCTAGACATAGGAAAACCTCCTACAAAGTCCATGGACACACTTTCCCATGGTCGACTCAGAATATGGAGTGGTGTGTAGAGCGCAAGTTTTCTACTAGAGGGCTTTGAAACATAACACAACACACAACCCTTTACAAATCAAGTCATAATGTTTTTCATATGAGGCCAAAAACAAAACCTCTACAAATGACATAAAGTTTTCTCAATTCCAAAATGACCAGACACCAGAGAGGTATGAGCCTCTCTGATTACATGAACCCTTTCATCACTAGGTATGCACAGTTTGCCAAGGTGGTACAATAGATTTCCCTACAAGTAATAATTGTTTGCCTGCGATCCACGAGTCAATTTTTCATAGATTTCTTTAAAATCACTATTGCTAGCATATTTTTCAACATAACATTCTAATGATAAAGAATTATTTTGCAAAACTACAGATGCAAAAATAGGAGGGCGAGAAAGCATATCTGCTACTTTGTTGTTGGTGCCCTTCTTGTATCTTATTACCAAATGAAATTGTTGGAGGAATCCCATCCATATTAAGTGGCAAGCTTGATGAAGCTTGGTATGTGACTTAAGATACTGCAAGGGCTAATGATCTATATAGATGATGATCTCCTTGCTGATCAGATAATGTTTCCACTTCGTTACACTCTAGACCAAGGCGTACAACTCCCTGTCATATGTGGGATAATTCACAACAGCCTAGGAGAAATTATTTGAATGGTACCATACAGGCTTTCTTTGCTACATCAATACAACACCCATGGCATATCCGTTGGCATTTGTTTCAATTTCAAAAGGTTGTTGAAGGTCTGGTAAGGCTAGCACTGGTGCTATGTTGATCTTCTCTTTCAGTGTGTTGAAGGATTTATGTTGTTTTCCTCCCCACTAAAAGGCCTACTTCACACTAGTCAAGGCGTGCAAGGGGGCTGCAATAATGGAGAAGTTCACAATGAACCTTCTCCAATATTGTACCATGCCCAGAAAACTTTGAACCTCTGTAACATTTGTGGGCTCAAGCCAATTCATAATCACCTCCACTTTAGAGGGATCTATCTTCAATTGTCCATTGCCGATAATGTGGCATAAATAAATAAGAGAAGTATTCCCAAACTCACACTTTGACAATTTCAAATATAGTGTTTCACTTTTCAGAACATCAAGCACTTTCTTTATATGACACACATGTTCATCTCATTTCCTATTGTACACAAGAATATCGTCTAGATATACAAGAACAAAATGATCAAGAAAAGGCCTAAATAAATCATTCATTACCCTCATAAGAGTGGCCGGAGCATTGCACAGTCCGAATGGAATCATCATCCATTCAAATAGCCCCTATTTGGTTTTGAACACAATCTTCCAAATGTCCTGCTCTGCAATTCTAAACTGGTCATAACCATTATGCAAATCCAACTTTCTAAAATAGAAAACACTTTTCAACTAGTCTAGCAATTGATCAATGTGAGGGAGAAGGTATCGATTCTTCACCGTGATCTTGTTCAGTGTCCTGTAATCTACTCACATTCTCCATGTTCCGTCTTTCTTGGGCACCAACACAATCAATAAGCCACAAGGAGAAGAACTTGGTATGATGACTCCCTAATTTAATAGTTCCTACACCTGTTTCTTGATCTCCTCCATCTCAATAGAAGACATCCTGTACATGCCAACATTTGGTAAAGGAGCATCCTATTGTAAATGGATCTCATGTTGTATTTCCCATTTAGGGGGAAATCCTCTCGGTTCCTAAAACAATCCATCATAATTAGAAACAATTTCAAACAATTCTTTCTTATGATCAAGATTATAGCCTTTGAAAGCATCAGCCATCTTGGCCTCTTTCGCTCTCACTATCATGAGCATGCACCCTTTGCTAGAATTAACCAGTCATTTAATATGTCCTATGCTTACAAGGCTAGCATTAACTTTTGTACAATGAATTTTGACTATATACTCTACCCCATCCTTTGTGAGGTAGTATTTGTTTTCATGTTGAAAGAAAATGACCTTTCTGTCATATAGATATGGGCTTCCCAAGATGATTCCACATATGTCCAAAGGAACTACATCTAACTCTACCTCATGAACTAATTTAGAAGCAATAAAAAATATGTCCCTACAGTGCTTGTTGACCTACAATTTGGCTTTATCGACTACCCAACCAAGCTGGTATGGGCTCAAATGAGGCTTAGTTTCAAGTTCTAACTTTTTCACTAAGGACTTTGAGATTAATTTTTCTTGGGAACCTTGTTAAGTTATGGTATGTTCTATGCTTATGACAATTTACTTCTTTTTCTTATTATATTCCACAGATTAGCAATCACATATACATAAAGTAAAGTGCAGATAGAACACTAAACGATCGACAGAAAACAAGCCAAGACAAGAGACACAAGATGTGGCGGCTAGCCAGGGACAAACCCCACAATGTGTGGGGAAACCCTTTGATAAAATCTTATTTTATCTTCAATAATTCAGCAGAGAAAAATAGTACAATAAATCTGATTCATATCAGCAGTAGCAAACCCTAGATCAGCAGCATCAGCATTAGCGGCTTCATTATCAAACTAGGGCAGACGATATCTCACAAACCGACCATCGGATTGACTTCATTCCACCACCAAAAGTTTCAGCTTCTAGAGGAGGTTCAGATGAACCTATAGCGCAATTTAGATGGGGAGATCTTCTAGGCCACGTAGGTCAATCTTTACTTCTACAGTTGCAGCTTCAGTTTCAGCAGTTTCCGGTTTCAAACTAGGGCAGACAATATTTTGCAAACTATTCATCGGATTGACTTCATTCCACCACCAAAAGTTGCAACTTTCAGACGAGGTTCATATGAGCCTACAGCACAATTCCAAAGAGGAGATATTCTAGGCCACGTAGGACAATCTTTACTTCTGCAGTTGCAGCTTCAGTTTCAGCAGTTTCCAGCTTCAAACTAGGGCAGTCGATATCTTGCAAACCGTTCATCGGATTGACTTCATTCCAGCACCAAAAGTTGCGGCTTTCAGAAAATTTCTAGATGAACCTATAGAGAAGTTCCAAAGAGGAGATCTTCTAGGCCACACAAGTCAATCTTTACTTCTGCAATTGCAGCTTCAGTTTCAACAGTTTCCAGCTTCAAACTAGGGCAGTCAATATCTTACAAACCGTTCATCAGATTGACTTCATTCCACCACCAAAAGTTGCAGCTTTCAGAGGAGGTTCAGATTAACCTACAGTGCAGTTCCAAAGAGGAGATCTTCTTGGCCATGCAAGTCAATCTTTACTTCTACAGTTCAGCTTCAAATTCAACATCTTCCGGCTTCACAAGTGTGAGAGAGACACATTCAGCGCAATAGAGAAGAGACTCATTTCTGCGCAGTAGAGAGAGAGAGAGATGTGATGAGATGAGTGAGTCCAAATGAGGAAAATTCCTCTTATATTTATACACAACGTTGTTGGGTGAAGATATGCGACTGTTGGGCTTCTGAGCCTACATGAGTTGTACGTCGGCTTGATAATAATTCCATAATCAAAATAAATTCATATCTCCATGAATACTTATCGGAATCGGATGATCTTTATATCAATCCTACACCTCTCAATGAGAGGAATCTAATAAAAATATTATCAGCCATGAATAAGATGACCCACATGAAGTTTTTCCCTGGTTTCCAATTTTAACACTCCCTCTCAACCATGGAGAACTTCATCTGCAATCTGTCTATCGGTCGTTACTATTCATCCATCAAATGCACTGCCCTGTACAGCCTGACCCTTGCCCTGATCTGCTCAATTCTGCCTAATCTGCTTTGACTTGTCCTGCCCTGCACTAATTTGTACTGTTTTGCTCTATTTTTCTCTGCTCTTGCATTGTTCTGTTCTGCTTTGCTTTTGTCCGAATTATGAAGAAGAAGAAATGATCAAGGATGTATCATACTGAATCAAAGTCAGTCTCAGAGTATGTACCACTGGTCCCAGACTAGTCTCAACCAACCCGAAGTCAGCGTCATTGTGAGTACAACTCCACTGGTCATAAACCAATATCATCCTCCACTGACTCAAAGTCAGTCTCAGAGTGCGTACCACTAGTCCCAGACCAGTCTCAGCCGACCCGAAGTCAGCATCATAGTAAGTACCACTCCTACCACTGGTCCCAGACCAGTATCGCAGTCTCAGAGAGTGTACCACTGTTCCCAGACCAGTCTCAACCGACCCGAAGTCAGCGTCATAGTATGTACCACTCTCACTGGTCCCAGACTAGTACTGCACTGACACGAAGTCAGTCTCGGAGTATGTACCACTGGTCCCAGACCAGTCTCAACCGACCTGAAGTCAGCATCATAGTATGGTACAACTCCAACCACTGGTTCCAGACTAGTATCATTGATCCTAGATCAATGGAGGTAATCCTAGCGTAGGGAGTATGGTAGATACAACGATGCGTCCATCGGTACTACTATGGTCCCTAACTGCATTTCCCTACTCATTGATCAGATGAGAGGTACTTCCCATGAGTCCCAGACTGCATGTGTAGGATGCCTCGACAGGAGAACTAATCAATCCTGTCCTCACAGGAGAACACATCAATTCTGCATCAATCAGAGTGCGTACCACTGGTCCCAGACCAATCTCAGCTGACTCGAAGTCAGCTTCATAGTAAGTACCACTCCTACCACTGGTCCCAGACCAGTATCGCAGTTTCAGAGAGTGTACCATTGGTCCCAGACCAGTCTCAACTGACCCGAAGTCAGTGTCATAGTATGTACCACTCTCACTGGTCCTAGACCAGTACTGCACTAACACGAAGTCAGTCTCGAAGCATGTACCACTGGTCCTAGACCAGTCTCAGCTGACCCAAAGTCATCTTCATAGTAAGTACCACTGGTCCCAGACCAGTATCACAGTTTCAGAGAGTGTACCACTGGTCTTAGACCAATCTCAACCGACTCGAAGTCAGCGTCATAGTATGTACCACTCTCACTGGTCCCAGACTAGTACTGCACTAACACGAAGTCAGTCTCGGAGTATGTACCACTAGTCCCAGACCATTCTCAACCGACCCGAAGTCAATGTCATAGTATGGTACAACTCCTACCACTGGTCCCAGACCAGTATCATTGATTCTAGATCAATGGAGGTCATCCTAGCGTAGGGAGTATGGTAGATACAACGATGCATCCATCGGTACTACTATGGTCCCTAACTTCATTTCCCTGCTCATTGATGAGATGAGAGGTACTTCCCATGAGTCCCAAACTACATGGGTAGGATGCCTCGACAGGGGAACTAATCAATCCTGTCCTCACAGGAGAACACATCAATCCTGCTACAATCGCCCCGGAGAACACATCAATCCAGGCCTCACAAGGGAACTAGTCATCCTGCTACACAGGAGAGGGAATCATCATGTTCCGCAAGAGAGCGAATCATCTTGTTCCACAAGAGAGTGAATCATTTTGTTCCAGTGCGCACCAAACAAGGGACGGTGAGTCACCCTGTGGTCATATGTTGCTCTAGTAATAACCGCAAGCCCTCAGAGCTCCCAGAGCTCAATGTATGCAACATGTAGGACCCTTATACAAGGGTTTCTTGACGACTCCAAGTCGTTTGGGAAAATCAGAAATTAGATCTTTCCTCAGCGCTTTGACAAGGTGTATCAACCTGTACATCATCTTAATGCAATGTAGCCTCCCTGCTCATCAACTTACCATATCCCAGATGATGTCTATCTACTGGAGCAATCGATGAATACAGGATTCCTCAATAATCGAATCCCACCTCTGGTTGTATAGAGAATCACAGTGGTATCCAATGTGAATCCAAACAGCTCATTGAAGAGCTTTCGCAACTAGATTGCCTCACATGAGGTCATGCTAGCAATAGTATATCCTGCTTCGGTGGTGCTCAAAGCCACTGACTCCTACTTCCTGCTCATCCAGGATATCGAAGCAGATCCCAAGGTGAAACAGCACCCGGAAGTGCTCTTACGGTCCACCACACTGCCTGCCCAATTAGCATCAGTATATCTCACATCTCCAACAGTGTATCTTAACCCATTGTGCCACAAAGATACCTCAGAAGATTCTTGGCATCAATCCAGTGAGGCTCAACCAAATATTAGCTCACAATCCTAACTGCAAAACATATGTTCGGATGGAAGTTCACCAAGAACACCAATGTGAATGAGTTTATGAAACTCAAAGGCATTTCCCAAATCTGGTCCGACATCACTACCATATAACTTCTAAAAGTTAAGATCCTCAAGGTAGTCACAAACTTGCAGCCCATCATACCGAATCTTTCCAATACCTTTACCACATATTTTCCTTAAGATAGGAAAATTTCCCCTGGCTTCTGCCACACTTCAAGTCCTTGGTCCTTCATTTCAAATTCAGAAGCCATCTCCCTCTTACATTTGTGAATGAGAGGGTTTGCACCTGTTAGAAAGAGGTCATCCACATACAACACCAGTATGAGAGGCTTGTCATCTTCAACCTTAAAGTAAAGGTTAGGATCGGCTTCACTCCTAATGAATCCCAACTTCATCAAGTAGCTATTGATCCTCTCATACCATGCTCGGGGTGCTTGCTTCAGCCCATAGAGAGAGTTCTTCAACCTACATACATGAGATTTTCAATCATAAATCTCAAATCCTTTAGGTTGCTCCACATAGACCTCTTCTTTGATAGAACCATGCAAGAACGCGATCTTGACATCCATCTGATGTACGTTCCATCCTTGTGACGCCACAAGGGCTATGATCAAGCAGATGGTCGTATATCTGGTAACAGGTGCAAATATCATAGTGTATACCCTCCTTCTGGGATAAACCACGAGCAACAAAATGAACATTATACTTTTCCATACTTCCATTTGCTGCATGCTTTATCTTGTAAATCCATTTTGAAGTAACATTTGTCTTGTCCGGGGTCTGGGAACTACTTCCCAGACATCATTCTCCATAATAGACTCATATTCTATGGTCATAGCATCCTTCCATAGTTAATGCTTGACAACATTTGAGAATGATGAAGGCTCATTTTGTATGATCGTGCTCATGATGGTCAAGTATCCCTCATACTTGTTAAGTTTCTTACTTTGACGGAAAGTTCCTCAGGGCGCAGCATGTCCTTCAGCATCATCAAGTATCCCCTTAAGCCTGAAGGCCTCTTCCTAGAAGAGGAAGGCTCATGTGGATGAGGATCAATTGGATCCATGGGTTCTTCTACATCAGGCATTGATTCATCATCTTTTTCTTTCGGTTCCCTGGGGTCGGCTTCTTGAGAGCTCCTCAAATTCGGAAGATTGTTCACCATGCGGTGAACTTTCCTTCAGGAGTCTTGGAACCCAATGCTTGATGAGGGCATCGAATTTTGTACATATACGGCAGTGTTTGTAGTTTTATCCCATAGAAACTTCGGAAGTCTTTAATCATGTAGCATGGCCCGGACAGCTTCCACAATCGTGCAGTTCTTCCTTCCCACCACACCATTCTGCTCAGGAGTATGTGGTGTAGTAGTCTCCCTCTTAATGCCAACCTCAGGTATGCTTGAGTGAACCAACTGTAATATATCGGAGGTCTTGCTTTGGCTTGAGGGGAATGGTCCCCTTTTGAGCTTTCCTTCGGCACATCCCAGACATACATCTTCTTTCTCTACTTGGAATTCAAGCATCCCTGTTACCATCTCTCTTACATCGGGTAGAGATTTGTAATGAAGGTGGGAAAACCTCTAATGCCAAAGTTCGGATTAAAGAGTTGTGTCACAAGACATGACACCTAGTGGACTTCCATTGACCTGATATAATGAATCAACATTAAACCCAAGAGTAAAGGCATCTTTAACATTATTTTTCCATATACATACCTTGCCATTACTGATGGTTACCTTGTAGCCTTTGTCTTCCATTGCTGAGATGGACACTAGGTTCTTTTTGAGGTCAGGTACATCTGGACTTTCTAGCCTTCTTGAATGGTTGTCCTCTTCCTCGATCCCTAGCTCTCCTCTTACCTTTGCTGTTGAATTTTTCATTCCTTTGATTTTCCATCAGAGGGATTTTGATCATCGTCCCGGTGTGAGTCCTTTCTATTGTTTTGACTTCTCCATTTCTCCATTTGTTCCAGGCAGCAGCAGATGCATTTGATGGAGGCTCAACAATATTGCCTCTCACATGATCCAACACTCCTTGATTCTCAAGGGTTAGATCAATAGACATCTTCCATCTGTGATAGTCAACTTTCTCGCAGAGCTTGTCTTCAGCAAGAAAGAGTGTTGAGGACACCATAGTTCTTTTAGGATAGCCTTGCCAATCTTCTCTTCGATGATTTCTCTTGCTCTTGCTCGGGCTTTGTCTTTACCTCAGCTCTGAAACCATGTTAAGTTATGGTATGTTCTATGCTTATGACAATTTACTTCTTTTTCTTATTATATTCCATAGATTAGCAATCACATATACATAAAGTAAAGTGCAGATAGAACATTAAACGATCGACAGAAAACAAGCCAAGAAAAGAGACACAAGATGTGGCGGCTAGCCAGGGACAAACCCCACAATGTGTGGGGAAACCCTTTGATCAAATCTTCTTTTATCTTCAATAATTCAGCAGAGAAAAATAGTACAATAAATCTGATTCATATTAGCAGTAGCAAACCCTAGATCAGCAGCATCAACATTAGCGGCTTCATTATCAAACTAGGGCAGACGATATCTCACAAACTGACGGTCGGATTGACTTCATTCCACCACCAAACGTTTCAGCTTCCAGAGGAGGTTTAGATGAAACTATAGCATATTTCAGATGAGGAGATCTTCTAGGCCACGCAGGTCAATCTTTACTTCTGCAGTTGCAGCTTTAGTTTCAGCAGTTTCCAGTTTCAAACTAGGGTAGTCGATATTTTGCAAACCGTTCATCGGATTGACTTCATTCCACCACCAAAAGTTGCGGCTTTAAAATGAGGTTTAGATGAGCCTACAGAATAGTTCCAAAGAGGAGATATTCTAGGCCACGCAGGTCAATCTTTACTTCTGCAGTTGCAGCTTTAGTTTCAGCAGTTTCCTGCTTCAAACTAGGGCAGTCGATATCTTGTAAACCATTCATCGGATTGACTTCATTCCACCACCAAAAGTTACAACTTTCAGAGGAGGTTCAGATGAACCTACAGTGTAGCTCCAAAGAGGAAATATTCTAGGCCACGCAAGTCAATCTTTACTTCTACTGTTGCAGCTTCAGTTTTAGCAGTTTCTAGCTTCAAACTAGGGCAGTCGATATCTTGCAAACCGTTAATCGGATTGACTTCATTCCACCACCAAATGTTGTGGCTTTCAGAGGAGGTTCAAATGAACCTACAACACAGTTCCAAAGAGGAGATATTCTAGGCCGCACAAGTCAATCTTTACTTCTGCAATTGCAGCTTCAAATTCAACAGCTTCTGGCTTCACATGTCTGAGAGAGAGACCCATTCAGGGCAATAGAGAAGAGACTAATTTCTGCGCAGTAGAGAGAGAGAGAGATGTGATGAGATGAGTGAGTCCAAATGAGGAAAAATCCTCTTATATTTATACACAACATTGGTGGGTGAATAGATGCGACTGTTGGGCTTCTGAGGCTACATGAGTTGTAGGTCAGCTTGATAATAATTCCATAATCAAAATAAATTCATATCTCCATGAATACTTATCGGAATCGGATGATCTTTATATCAATCCTACACCTCTCGACGAGAGGAATCTAATAAAAATATTATCAGCCATGAAGAAGATGACCCACATGAAGTTTTTCCCTGGTTTCCAATTTTAACAAACCTGAATCAAACAAAGTTTCCACATTTGTATATTGTATGACAACTCTAATGAGGAAAAACTCAATTCTCTTCCACTCATTACTTACAGGCTCATTCAAATAACTAGTACTTGCAACCGAATCAGAACTATCATTAATAGAAATAGTACCTCTTGCACCCATGGTTGTGATCAATGTCTCATCATCGGAATCTGATCCAAGGTCTTGCATTGTTTCCACTATCTTTTGCTTCCCTTTTCCATCGAATCTCTTTAGTCTCAACTTCGGATGTAGCTTCCAGCAGTGGTCCTCATCATGGCCATATTTCTTGCAATGAGTGTAAGATGGTGTTGCTATGTCCCCTTTCTTGGCTACAATAGTCTTCTTATCCTTCCCTTTTCCTTTCTTCTATAATTTTCCATGGTGATGTTTTAATGGTGTCATTTTGGCTTAATCATCTCGATCATTCTTGCCTCAAATTTCAATATGAATAGCCCTTACGTTGGCCACATCAATTGTAGTAGGCTTGAACAATAACAATGAGTGCCTAATGTAACTATGTAGCGCACCTATATACTTATTTACAGTCTCAGGCACATATAATGAGATGCTCATATTCAGTGCTTGTTTCTAAAATTCTTTAGTGAATCTTTGCACGTTATGGCCCTTACCTTGCCTTAGATATTTCTAGCCCATAAGTGCCCTTTACTTATAACCCAAAGGGTATAATTGGTTCTTTCAATGCATAAATAAAATTAGACCAAGAGGACAGAAGGTTATCTGACTTTGTGCTGCCTTTCTGCAACTTTATCTCCCACCAAACGAGAGCAGTGTCACTCAGCCGAAGAGATGCTAACTAGAATTTCACCTCATCTTCTTCGATCTGCTATATTCGGCAATAAACCTCTATCAGTCTAATCCAATTATTGAGTTTTTCTACACTACAATTTCCATTGTAACTTTACATCTAACTTGAAGAATGGTTTCTTATAGGTATGATTGGTATTTCACTGAGAGTGATCAAAACTATCACTGGAAGAAGGAGAGGAAGGACGATAGTCTCCACGATCTTCCTCATTTGGTGATCCTGATCATCGACGTCCTTCTTCTCATGCCCAAGTGCCTTCTCATACTCTGCGAACAACTTGTCCACTTTTCCTCCCATATTGCAGAATACCTTTCAGAAATTTCATTCATCTTCCCAACGAGCTTGTTCATTGGCCATGTTTCTTCTTCCTTGTGCACATCCTGCTTTAGGATCAAAGGAATTAAGCGTTCCTTCTCCTTTTTGCAACTTGTTCTGGGTTAGCGTAAACTCATGCAATTCGCATCTACAAAGACCTTACCCGATCATACCAAACTTGATCCAATATATTTTACTTACAGATGCATCAGAATTACATATAACAAATTTAATTAACCATGGAACTTAAAAGCACATAAACGATGTATAAATAGTCAGAAGAACACAAAAACCATGGCACAAAGATTTGACTATGGAGTTCGTCCAATTTGGACTACGTCTCCAGGCCCTACTCAATAGTGGGGAAGCCTTCATTCAATTAGTGGCATAAAAGAGATAAAAGTACAAGCAATAAAAAAGTACAACCCTTATACCTCCAAGCTAAAACATGGGAAAATAATGGAGAGTCCAGCTTCAGAATTAGACAATACCACTAAACTCCTGGCGATAAATAGTGCAAAAACACCTATCCAAACTCCAAATTTGCATAGTCGGGCCTTTTACAACCTCTCGAAACCTCCTTATTGCTCAAGGCAAGGTCTGGCTTGCTACCAGGGTCAAGGTCTACTGTGTGCATGTGCTTCTTAGTCAAAGAAACATTCTCATAACTTATTTCATGTTTTTTATTACATTTTGTTTATGAGGTGAGTGAGAGTTGGATATTATGCTTAGTGGACTAATATGCATTGAATGTAGGATTAAAGGAGAAAACCAAGGAAGTTTGGCAAAGAATAAGGTCAAAAATCGAATGGGACAAGGGAGAGGGATTGCAGGAAGTAAATCATACTCATTTACTACTCCTCCATTAGAATATTCCTCCATTCATCACATCAACTCGGAGTGGAAACAACCAAATTATGAGGATTAGAAGGCAGCCAAGCAAGTGAGAGACAAAGCATAAATTTATCTCGAGTTTGGGAGCCGAGCCTCTCTAATTTTAAGGAATTTGTTGGGTACTTCATTTGTATAAGTAGAGTGGCCTAGGACCTCAGTAGGATTCAGATTTTTGTTGTAAAACTCTAAGTTATTTTCGAGCTGCAATACTTGTGAAAGTTTTATTGATGTAATTTGTCGTTTTGGTAATAAGAATGAGTTTTGTTTTGAGCCAGCATTGAGTTACTCAGAGGGCTAAATCTCTTGGGTTAGGGTCCAACCCTATCAACCAAGTCTCCTCTTTATTGTACATGTATGTTTAGTGTAGAATCATAGCTTCATTGTTAATTTGCTCTTTAGATGCATTTCCAAGTAGTGTAGATTATATTGGTTGTTTATTAGTTTTCTTCCATTTGTGCCTTACTTCAAGTAGCATGTTAACAAGGAGAGAAAGGATCACCACAAGGTTGTCAACAGGTCTCTCACCCTTACTTCATCCCTCTGGGATCATGACTTGAGGAAGGGACCCTTAAGCAACCCCAAAAACACAGATTTATAGTTCTTTTATGAGCTTTGGAGTTTGTTGTCTTTAATTTAGTATCTGGTTAGTTTTGCAAGGTAGATTTCCATTGTCATATTTTTTATCTCCATTTCTGCAGTAGATCTCATCCATGCTTTCTTTCCTTTCAGCGACTTTCTTCATGCATAGTATAGGCAGTTGATTCATTAATTTTGCTTTTCTAGTTTATGAAAATGTATCTTGTTGCATAGCTTTTTGGAAGAAACACATGTTTTATGTAGAAAAGGTGCTTCAAGAGGAGACTAAGACTTCATAGCCAGCATCCACCTTCGACTCCATCCACCTTAGCCATCCCTTGTTTTCACCATCACCTTCACTAGTTTTTCATCATTTTTCATAGAAATTCTTCCAAGCACATTGAGTGAATCCAGGCATCTACTATCTTGGATATTGACTCATGAGTGATCCTAGACCTTATCCCACTCCATTCCACCCATCACAAACCTTTCCTAAGCCTCCCATCATGTCCAGCACCTCACATTTTGCTCTCGGTTGTATCATGTAGGTTTCCTCTAGTACATCCTGTAGGTTTTCCTGAAATGGCCTGTTTTGAGGCCGAATTGATGGAAAACCTCTAGGAAGTCACCAAAAGCCTCCCAGAGGTCCTCCACACCATCTAACCATATCATAGCCCTTCCAACCATCCTCAAACATCCTTAATTCACCTGCCACATCCACAAAATCAATTAGTTGCATACTTGATTTTGCATAAAAAGACAAAAAAGAAAAAACATATTTAGTTCAGTCTCTTTACTTGCACATTAGTGTTTTTTGATGCTTCTTACTCCTACAACTTAGATAGTAGCATTTGTTTCATGTTGATTTAGCATTTAAACCTAGCATAGTTTCTTAAATGGTTAATTAGGGATTGGTGTGATTTAGCATTACATGTCGACCTTCTCCATTATTGTAGGAGAGTAACTCTCTTAGTGTATATTTACCTTTATTCCATTAAAGAATAAAGCTTCTTCTGACTCCATAGAAGTCTGGCTTGGAACCCTAGTGGTCTCTCACTAGATGAATAGTGGGAACATGCAGAACCATCACTTTTACTTGTGCATACAACAGTGTCACCTCCAAGTTTGCACGAACCCCGGGTTGATAAGAAAAATTGGTAGCCCAGGAGTTGCAGCATCCTTGCTACAATACTGGCACTCATTACTTTTTGGCACCGTTACCGAGGAGGTGTCTAAGTAGAATGTGATTGCTGCTTTCTTTTCTTCTATTCCTTGTCTTCAATATTCTGCCATTAGTTTATTTCTGCAAAAATAATCTAGTTGTTTCCTTTCTTCCATTTTGCATTTTCTGCTTTCCTTTCCATTTCGCAAGCAAGATTTCAATTCAGCAAGTAGCCTTTTCATTCTATAACTAATTTTCATTCAATCACCAATTTCAATTCTACAAGTACTTTCTAAGTTCAAAAAAAAAAAAACAAAACCAAACCAAAAATATTTCCTTTCATGCCTCATAGGAATAGGGACAACTTAGGGAAATTTTTGCCAAATACCCCCACTGCATCAAATATCCATCCTTCCCTCTTCATCGGTGGTTGTGAACTGGAGGAACCCTTAGGTGAGAAACCTAACATATTGAAGAACCTACAGGGGAAGAAGAAGAAGAAGAACCCGTTCCTACTGAACCAATGGCTGAAAATAGAAATGACAGAGGGAATAAAGAGAGAGTTGAGGATACCTTTCCCATCATGGAAACCAATGGGGACACTAAGTTGAAAAATATAATCCCCTCTGCCCTACCTCATTCCATGTCTTGACCATAGAGGACCTCGACACTTTCCTATTTGAATTTGTTGTTATATGCCGAACCTATGAGTATACATATGATGAGAAAAAGTTAAAACTATTTCCATCTACCCTCAAGGATGTAACATTGTGCTGGTTCATGGGTTTACCTAGAGATAGCATCACAACTTGGGCTCAGATGCAGCAAGCCTTTAACAAAAAATATCGGGACTATTGTCGATCAAAGGATACTAAAGAAGAAATTTTTGGGATGACCATAAGCAATGATGAATCCCTAGAGGATTACGAAGAAAGATTATAGCTTAGTTACAAAAGTGTTAGGTGCACACTTGACCCTAAGTCACTAAAGTTTCTCTTGCTTAGGGGAGTAAGGTAAGATCTTCTAGATACCCTACATTTGTTAGAAAAAGGGGATATCTACAATTACCTATGAAGATATCAAGACTATCTTTAGAAACCATTCTATAGCAACTAGGAAAAAGGGTAGGGGTAGTCAGTTCCTATGGTCAGTACATAGTCTTCCAACTCATCCATCAAGGGTAAAATTGGAAACATGCTGGAAGATTTCAAACGTGTGATGCTACAAACCCTTTCCTTGCAAGTGGACATCTTGCACATTAAGAGGAAGGAGGAGGAAGCAGAGAGAGCCTTGGCCATTTTTTGTCTTAGATGCACGTGGAGGCATCCTAGGAATGAATTTCCATTGAACTCTATTGAAATTTGCTCAATCTGTGAAGAAAACCACTCCACAGAAAATTTCCCTTCTTTTCGTGGACTCGAAGCTGTATATCAAGGAGCTAAAGGGGTCACTAAGCAGCTCTGCTACATTAACCAAAGGAGAACTCATGGGCCTAGACCATACCAGTAGGGCATGCAAGGGTCATCCCATGCATATTACAACCCCAACCAAACCACATCCATACCTTCTTAAGGACCACCTGCTCATCCTTCCTGGTCTACACCCCCTCATTGATCCTTTGCATCTCAGTATCACTCCTAGCCAGTGAGCCAGTCATTTCAACCTTACGCTCCACCACAACCTTAGTGGAATGCACTGCCCCAGGCGTGGAGGCCCCAATACAACAATGCTCCAGCTCTATTTCCTCCACCACCTACCCAACCACAGCTCCTACACTCTTCTCCACCCAAGCAACCCCAGAATCCTACCCAGCCAAATCCGAACCCAAACAACTGGTAGGCTCAGCAAGTATACACGGAGAGACATCATATCTAGGTTATGTTGTGGAAATCCATGAGATTAACTTGAGATATGGGAGAGTTCTCCTAGATAACCAACCTCCACCTCCACCTAGGGAGGTTGAGGAAAAGAGAGAGGAAAGCAATCTTAAAGTAAATCCACCCTTTCCTGAGAGAGTAGCCCAACCACTCAAGCCCACCCCAGAAGAGACTGAACTTCTGGGAGAATTGAAAAATATATTTGTAAAGATTCCACTTCTCCAGGCAATGAAAGATGTTCCTATTTATAATAAGTTGAATAAGGAGAAGTGCTTCAAGAATACAGGGAGGCAAAGAAGGGATGCCCCTACCATTAATGTTATTGGGTAGTTGTCTGACTTAACGCTGGGGCAAGTAGTCTATCCAAAATATTTGGACCCTGGAAGCCCTGTAGTAGATGTGCACATCAATGGCACCATTTTCCCACACACTCTGATCGATCTTGGGGCTACCATTAACATGATGACCAAGGACACCATGCTCAAGCTCAACCTCCAAGGTTCATTGAGGAAGACCACAACAGTTCTGCAACTTGCAAACCATTCCACAGTAACCCTTGAGGGGATTGTGGAGGATGTGATGATCTCCATTCACTCTTGGGAGTACCCTATAGATTTCCTAGTTCTCCAACCTAAGGCTAAGCTTACTGGTTAATCTCTCATCATTAGGAGGCCATGGTTGACCACTGTCGATGCTTACATTAGCTGCAAAGTTGGGAATATGACCATCAAGAATGGGCATATGTCCAAGCGGTTAGTTCTATACCCTCCTCCTCAACCTTATCTAGAGCTTGACTTACCTTTATGGTTGGAGGAGGAGGAAGAAGATGAAGTTTATTCCACCCAACTTTATACTTTAGAAGCAACCATGGGAGGAGGACAGCATGATGAGGATGACTTGATTGAACACCTACACCAAATTCCAACTCCAAGTTCATTTCCCTTAGAAGAAGCAGTAAAGGAAACCCATAAAAATCATCCAATTGACTTATGCTTGGCCGATTCCAACCCACTCTATTTCAAAACCATAGAATTCGGCCTAGAGAGAACCTTGAAAATCAATTCATCTCTTTCTTCTCTCCAAGAAGAGAAGTTATGTAACATGCTAAAGAAAAATCTAGAAGCCTTCACTTGGAGTTACAAAGAAATGAAGGGAGTACACCCCTCAGTGTGTACTCACCTCATATACATCAAAGAAGGTTGCAAGCCCATTCGGAAACCCCAAAGGAGGGTGAATCCAGCTCTTAAAGATATAGTCAAAGAAGAACTACAAAAAATTCTAGATGCAGGATTCATTTACCCTATCTAGTGAGTGGGTCTCTCCTTTGGTGTTAGTTCCAAATAAAAATGGTAAGTGGAGAATTTTTGTGGATTACAGGGAGTTGAACAAAGACACAAAGAAGGACCATTACCCTCTACCCTCCATTGACCAAGTGTTATATGGCCTGGTAGGGAAAAGGTTTTTCTCCTTCCTAGATGGATTAAGTGGGTACAACCAAATCCAGATCTGCCCGGAAGACTAGGATAAAACCACATTCACTTGTCCTTGTGGTACTTTTTCCTATAGGGTCCTTCCTTTTGGCTTATGTCATGCTCCTGCCACTTTCCAGAGAGTAGTCCCAAGTATTTTTGCCGAATTAGTCCATGATGCGATGGAGATTTATATGAATGATTTTACACCTTATAGATGTGATTTTCAAGAAGCTCTATCTAACCTAGGCAAAGTACTGCACAAATGCATTGAAACAAACCTATCTCCCAGTCCCGAAAAATGTGAATCCTTGATGACTACAGGAATCGTGCCAGGTCATTAAATATCTCAAGGATTGCAGGTGCACCCAAACAAAATAGCTATCATCCAAAGGGTCCCATCTCCTCAAAAGTAGAGAGATATCAGAAGTTTCCTAGGGTTAGCTAGATACTATCAAAGGTTCATAAAGGACTTCAGCAAGTTGGCATCTCCTTTATTTGGTTTTTTGTCCAAAGACTCTGAGTTTATATGCTCAAAAGGTTGTCAAGAGGCCCTAGATATCCTAAAGGACAATCTAACCACTACACCAACTCTCTGAGGCCCAAATTGGGCCCTCCCCTTTCATATACATGTTTGCCTCACAAAAAGCCATAGGAGCAGGCCTAGGTCAGATAGATGAAAAATTGCCTTATTCTATCTATTTTATCAGTAAGAATTTGTCAAACACTGGACTAAGTTACACAGTGACCAAAAAGGAACTCCTGGTTGTTGTGCATTCATTGAACAAATTCAGGCACTATATTACAGGCTATCAAACATTTGTGCATACTAACCATGTTGCAATCAAATATTTAATGAACAAACCAAATGTGAATGCTTGAATTATAAGATGGTTACTTTTATTACAGCAATTTTATCTTACCATTGTTGATAAGCCTGGTAAGGAAAATGTTGTCGCAGACTTTCTGTCTAGAGTAAATTTTCCTGCAGGTGAAGAAGGAATGGTTGATGACCAGTTACCGGATGAGAACTTATTTTCTATTTCAATTCTCTCTCCATGGTTTGCTGATATAGCAAACTATTTGGTCTCATCACAGTTCCCACCAAACTTGTCCTCTAGATAAAAGAGAAAGATAGTTAGGAAAAGCGACGCCTTCACTTGGATTGGGGGCAGTCTCTTCAAACTTGGCATAGATCAAATCTTGAGAAGGTGTGTCAGGGAGGAGGAAGTATTTGACATCCTTCTAACCTGTCATGATGGGCCTTGTGGAGGTAACTTTGCAGCAAAGAGGACATCATTCAAAGTGTTACAAGCAAGCTATTATTGGCCCAATCTTCATTAGGATGTGAAAAAGTACACTCGTTAGTGTGATCGGTGGCAAAGGATGGGAAGGCCTACTCCAGGAGATGAAATGCCTCTGCAGCCTCAAGTGACTTTCGAGCCATTTGACAAGTGGGGCACGTACTTCATTGGGCCTTGTTGTGGGGAAAAATGCCTATGCAGGACGATCCTATCCACCTAAGGTGTGACAGCGCCTTAGCAACAAACGAATACAGCTATCATGATTACTTCCTTTATGAAATATGAAAGAGAGGAGATCGGCAGACTTACCGTTGTCCTCCGGTTGTCCCTCGAACTAGGTCCTCTTCTCTTTGTGTGTCCACAGCTACTTGCCTCCTCGCTTGATCAAGAGAACAGCTACTTGCAACAAGAGAAGAACACAATACAAAGGCAAATACACATATTCATAATGATTCAGGATTAGAAGTAAATCAAATATACTAATGCAATCATACAAAATACACCAGCATATAGGAAAGAATCAAGATAGCTTTATTGAAAGTAACAGGATTCAGGAAGAGATACAACCCATAGGGCTCCAATCCAGCATCTCCTTCCCAGCAGAATGGAATTCCTTCTTCAGCTCCTTTCAAAGCATAACACACCCAATGTTTCTAGCCACAAACCAACAACAATTCTTTGCAAATACCAAATTCCAACCTCCCTTGACCTCATGGAGAGAGATATATATATATAGGGATATTGGAGAGAGGATGAGTCAGCTTGAGACTGGTCTGAGACTGACTAGTGTCCTCTCCCACTTCAGTTCTTGAGTCCACTTGGAGGTTCTTGCTTCCACTTGGAGTTTTGGAACCTCTTACTCATCACCAGTCGAATTCCTTGATCCAAGTGTCATTTTGGAAGCTTCCTGGGAATTGACACCTTGAGGAATGACTCTGCCACTTGTCCAAACTCACTCAGCGCAGGTAGCCTTCTTTGCAGTTGAAATTCAATGCAGGTAGACAGTGGAGCAGTTGACATTCAACGTAGATGCTCAGTGGAGCAGTTGACATGATCTAGAATTGCCTTGTTTTTTAGTGTTTTCAGGTGGAGAACTTTTGTGAATTGTTGTGGTTACTTGGCCTTGTTCCTCTAGGGGTAGGAACAACATGTTTAGGGACTTTGGATCCCTTGATTATTGACATTTCATGCTCAGTGATGCCAGGCACAAAAATGTCTATAACAATTGCCCCCTAAAGTATGAGGTCGTTTATCGGGTGAAATGCTTTATCCAGGAGGGTCCGAAGTTCATCCATCTGCTGGGAGGAGACTTGTAATAAAATACAATACAATACATTATGATTCATACTGCATTCATGATCTGGCTGAGGCGGGCATTCCCATGCTCAACTTTATAAATTCATTTTTGTACATAGAACAGACGATCGTCTGATGGTAGACTGATAATTTTGGTGAAAATTATCATCCTTTGAGTAGGATGATCATCTGCTGCAATGATGTACATGTCAAATGTCTTTATCTTTCCTGAATATATATCGCAGCCCGGATGGATGAAACTAGATCTGGGGTCTTCAAACTCGTTCGATCTTCACTCTAAGTACAAGTCGATCCATGTGAGAATTGCGCTGAAGTCGAACATGGAAAGACATCGCTTGATTACCGGTCAATGATGTAAACCGTTAACAAGCGCGAGAGGAATCACCGATAATGATAATGACCCTCAAGGTACTGCAGTACAATTCACGTGGTGTGAATAAAGGACTTGGTGTCGAACACCACGCAAAATCTTCTGGTCGAAGGTCATTGATGTATACCTGTCGCTGGAAGTGAGAAACTTGCCATTGAGGCATGCAAGCTTCAAAGTACTGAAGGGGTTGTTCCTAGATCAACTCCTTGGATAATGAGCTGATGTCGACAAGGAGCGATCCGTCAAAGGAGGGCCTTAATGAATCCCACATCAGTGACACGGAACGGGGCTAATGATTTTAATGGAGGTGAAAACGATCTGTGACATATGATTCAGGGTGGCGGTCATGAATGGATGAAAGATAATGTATGGCAGTGGATGGGACCCGGTTGACTCTTTCTGAATGACTTCTCTTGAACATATGGTGACACTGATGCGATGGATCGGTAGCATTACCCCAAATATGGATGGTATGGCAAGACCATGGTGATGTGACCGGTGAATGAAACAACCCAACCCGAATTGTGATACGGAGGAAAAGTGTCATGTTCAAGAGCGACCTGCTACCATCAAAGTTTTCTTGATTTTTCCCAATTTTTCCCCAGTCATTGCTGACCAGTACCTCTTTATTTTTGTCAAGCTTGAGGAGGATAACATATGCTTGTTCTATAACCTGCCCTTCGGGCAAGCCCATCGCTATGTTTTAACGAGCTTAGCGATAGTGAAACTCGTTCTCGTCTAAAGACAAGTTTGTCGCTATTTAATAATTTTAACAAGTCTAACGACAAGGATAACTCGGTCCTTTTCATTTTTAGAGAGTCTGAAAAGGTACATAAAGTTAACTCCAAAATTCCTTTTTCGTCATCTAATCCCTTAAGTCCGAAAAAGTATAAAACAATACAAAAGGGATGAGTTTTCGATAACTTTAACGAGCCGAATAAAACAAGCGCTCGACCTTTTTGTGCAATAATCCCTCAGGTCCAAAAAGATTAAAATCTAGAGGAGGGATAGCTCTTCCTGTCACTTTAACGAGCTGGAAGGCCAAAACTTGGCAATCTTTTCATATTTTACGAGTCAGTTGAAAAGAGCTTAAAGAAGACTCGTCTTTTGAGGAACGAGTGATAAACAGGGATAGCAACTGATTCCAGGTACAGGTTGGAATTTTCCAATCACGGCAGTGTCACAAGGATGGCTAGGTGAAATCACTCTTCGCAGTTGTTCCTCAAAATGGGTAAACAATCATATGAAGGTGAACGATCGGCCAAATGAAAGTGGAGGTGGCAGGTGCAAACACGACCAAGGTTTTTATGGCTGATAAATTACATTCACAGTGGTTATTTACCGGGATAGGTTCATTTTTTAGATAAAAATGAGCTTAAACTCTGGAGGAAACATTTCTCACTGCTTATATTTATTTTTTAACGAGCATGAAGACCGCGTTAAAACTGCTCGGTTCTTGCGTTTATTTTTTAACGAGCATGAACTTTATGCTAAAACTGCTCGATTATATAGTCAAATTTTGATTTTTACCATAAATAGCTTTTCTCTTTTCAAGGATAGTACTGCATTCTCAATTGCTGCAACAAACTTTGTTAGAAATGAATAATATTTGCATGAAAATGAGATTATAACCCTAATATTTCGCTTCGAACTACGTAAAAAGCCATTAAAAGGTGTTTTTACCTCTCATTTTACCATTTCATTTGAATTTGGTTTGTTGGAGCTCTGGAGGTGCCTCTTCCCCCTTGATTTTCACCAGCCGATTCTCGGAGATTATGCGGACGATTTTCAGCGCCGTCTGGACCAGGTAGGAGCTAAACCCTAGCTCTTTCTTTTCATGGTTTCCTTTTTCAGTTTTGTGCCTGTTTTCCTGCCCCCATGAGCCCCTGGGGTTTTACTAGGGCGCTCTGGCATCAGCGCAGGCAGTCCATTCGAAACCTGCGCTGAATGTCAAGCTGCCTTAAGGCAGTTTGACCTTCAACGCAGGTAGGACACTTTCCAACTGCGTTGATCTCAGAAAAACAGCTCTATGCACATTTTTTGATGAAAATTTGCCAGTTTCTCATCAAACTCAGGAACTTACTCCTTCTCTTGTTTGTTTTGCAGGGATCTTTGAACAAAATGTCCCTTACATGGCGAGAATGAGAACATGAAGAGGAGGACATGATTGCCCTCCATGACCCTGTCACGGTGAACGCGCTGCGGAACTGTGGCCTGCTGAAGTTTTTTCGTATCTCTAGCATGAGAGCACGGATCTCTCTACTGCAGTATATGCTTGATGCTTGGGATCCCATTAACCAAGTATTCCAGATTAGGGGAAAATCCATCCCCTTGACCATAGAGGACATTTACTTCTTGACTGGACTGTCAAGGCGGGGTGCCCCAATTTCTTTGTCAGGTTCGGCCCAGGGGAATGACTCCGTGAGAGATTATGTCCGCCAGTATTGCAGGGAAGCTTCCCAGTCGAGCAGAGACGGCAAGGTTGTTATCCGTGAGATCACTAACAGGTCTCTCAGGTCCATTCTGTATACCATTGGTAGGATGGCCGGTAGCGCATCTCTACATGTTGCCAACAGATCTTATGTGCAGCACACCTTGGAGTGTCTCCAACCGAAAGTATTCAACTGGTGTGATGTAGTTTTTGCTCAGATGAAAAGTCAATTGACCAAGGTAAAGGACGGGAAGCTGAAGAACTTTGGGTATGGTTCTATTCTGACTGCCTTTGCCTTGGAGAAAATACCACTGATGCAGCCTCAGTATATTGCACTCGACTTGCGTTCTCCTACCGAGCCACGCATGCAGAGATGGGTTGACCACATGTCTAGGCACGCCGGTCAATCTCAAGTTACTTTCACTGATACCTTTTTCAAGTGGTTCGAGCGCCAGGAGATGGTCTATTCTGAGTACCCATATGTTGGCATGGATTTCTGAGGTGATCCGGACTTGTTACTGCCGGAGGTGAACAGTGGGGCACTATTGGTAAAATCTTTGACTATATTACTCTTTACTGTTCTTCTTCATAATGTTGTTGTGCTTTATTCTATCAAGACTTATACTCAAACTCATGTGTGCATGCAGATGTTGGTCCTGTTTGCCCAGCAGCTCTCCCGAAAGCGCCAGTTGCTGCCCCAGCAGGGGAGACTGCTGGGAGGGTTATTCTCCGCGATCTTGATGTGGCAGAGACTCTTACAACTGTGCAGGAGCAGGTTGAGAGCCTTACACTCGGCATTCCCGATGTGAGGATTGATGAGATACCTTTACAGTTGTAGTGCCATACTACTGGTGTGCCTAGACGATGGACTCGTCTCTTGCGCATGATTGCACAGGCCGTGACGTGCTATCATGAGCATCACTAGACTAGAGTGCCCCCTAGCATTTTGAGTTTTTGGGTCATATGACCAATTTTGTCTTGGTTACAGAACATTATGTATGAACGATAAACAGCTTATATATATTTTGATTTTCGAGTTTTATTCTGGTTGAGTTATATGATCCATATGTACAATCATTGATGATGTATCCCTTTTTACAAATGTCGCAAATGTCTATCTAACACATGTTAGACTCACTCATAAAACAATAATAAATCCACAAATTAATTAAAAATTCCAAGTTAGGAATTTGTGCCTAACTCTTGGGTTGTTCCTCTAAGATATGAGTTAGTTTAGGCAACTCCTATATTGGTGTGTCTGGTGAGAAATTATCTCAACCAAAGGAGAAATTATTTCAACCAAAGGTGTCTAAGATAGCACGCACTATCTTGAGAACACTGTCTCTCATCTATTTATTTGTAACACCATATTCAATTATTTTTGTAATGTGAGGTATGAATGAGAGAGAATACATGAGGCTTCAGCCTTTTTCAGCCATATTGTGTCTCTGGTTTTTATGTGTGATTTATATATATTTCTATGAGTTAATTTCTCTTTTCAATATGTGGTATCAGAGCAATTGGCCTGTAGACAGCGTGCAATTCGCCTTATCTCAATGCTGCTAGCCTCTGTTCTCAATTGTTCCGTCATTACATGAATGTCTCAGACTCCGTCGTTATCTTCTTCTAGGTACTCAAGAGTGGGCTTGACCTGGGAAACGAGTCTGTTGAGGTTGGTGTACGTGGGTCTCTCTATGTCTAGAGAACGCCTGCAGATATCATAGATTGCCTCGTTGTCAAGCATCACTGCCACGTCAGTGTGCTCCAGGAGGGAGTGGGTGGATAGCACGCTGTTGTAGGGCTCCACCACGGATGTGGACACCTGAGGTGAAGGGTATACTGTGAAACCCAACTTTGATTTCTTTCCATAATCTACTGAAAGCCTCTCCAGAAGAAGGGACCCTAGGCCGGATCCGGTTCCTCCACCCACTGCGTTGAATACCAGGAAACCTTGGAGGCCAGTGCAGTTGTCGGACAGCTTTCGGATGCGGTCCAGGCAGAGATCTACAATTTCTTTTCCAACGGTATAATGGCCTCAGGCAAAGTTGTTGGCAGCGTCTTCTTTGCCACTGATAAGTTGCTCGGGATGGAAGAGTTGCCTGTAGATTCCAGTTCAGACTTCGTCGATCACAGTGGGCTCTAAATCCAGAAATATAGCACGAGGGACATGCTTTCTTGCTCCTGTCTCGCTGAAGAACGTATTGAATGCATCGTCTCCCCCTCCCACTGATTTGTCACTTGGCATTTGCCCATCAGGCTGGATACCGTGCTCAAGGTAGTAAAATAGACCTTGCTTGATTACGGATCATCAACAGAGACAGAGGTAACTTTGGCCCAGATTACAACTTTAGTTTTCATCTTAATACATTTCGTAGCATATCTTAAGACAGAAGAATCCTTAAAGCCTACCTCACAGATAGATGGAATAAATACTGTGAGCTTGCCTGTCTCTTCATCAAATTCATAATTTGTAGCATTTTGGGGAAATAGACCTTTAGGTAGATGATACTCCTGTAAGAGATCAGGTAGTGGCTTTTGCATCGATCCTTTCAGTTTGTTGATCAGCCATTTTGTTCCTCCTTCAACACTGTTTGAAAAAGAATTAATATCGTCCCCGAAAGATGAGATCTCCTTGTTAGCACGACGACTAAACCAGAAAGACCCAGATTTTGCCATAAATGCATCCATTATGTGCCCTCGATGTGGTCAGATGATCCTCCCTGGTCTGTTTGACAAATATTAAAGCCAATATTGATATTTGTTGTGTTTAAAATGCATTTTGGCGTTGGAGCAGACCGCTTCAATGTTTTGTTTTCGGAGTATTATTTCCAGTTTATAGTCTGAACAGGAGTGTTGGCATAATTTTGTAGAACCTCGTAGTTTGCTGATGTTTGTTTCCAGATCAGAGATGCTTGTTTCCGGATTAAAGTTGCTCACGCTGATCTGGATCACCAATGCGCTGGAGTAAAGCGCCAACAATGATTGGCCCTACGTTTCTTGTGTGTTGAAGTTGTTGATGAGTCGAAGGCCATGTCTAGCGCGATCTTTGTGACCTTTCACGCAGGGCAGTCCACAGCCGAAGCCGAAGCCAGCTAAGCCAACCTGCCAGCAGAAGCCAGCCAAGCCAGTCAAAGCCAGTAAAACTAGCGGAAGCCGGCGTGAAAACCAACGACAGTTAGTCAGCAACCCACGTGAAAGTTGCCAGCCTGAAAATTGAATGAAAAAAAGTGAATGAATGTGTTTAAGATTTTCACAAAGTTCTTTTAAATGAATGAGTTTAAAAGAAATTAAAAAAGAAATAAGAAGTGTTTTGATTTGTATTTGGAGCGATAAGGTGCATTACATTTTTGTAAATTTGAAGACTATTTTGTGGAGATATAAGTGATTTTGTATTTGGAGTGATAAGGGAAAGGTGTTGTAATTCAAAGTATTGTCGTGTCACTATCCATTCAGATTTTGAAGGCAAGTTGTTTCAAGCATTTGTCAGCTTGGCATTATCATTGCTTCAGATGTACTCAATGATTAATAAAGATATCATTTTTTTTTGGTGTTGATGTGTCCTAGATCCGCCCGAAATTGAATAAGGGGATCTTAGGTACACGAAGAGTGAGTTGATGATGGTGCATGCTTCATGTTTTTTTGCTTATGATTTGTGTCTAGTTTTGACACATAAATGATCTCATTTCATGCACACATAAAATACAATGCCAGCAAGCACAACACCTATATCAAAATAGTTGCAAGAAAGGATAATTAAGCTCCACAAATACAACAACTCATCAAAGTTTTCAACATCGACATTCTACTTCAACAAGCAATTTCAATCAAGTTAATGAATTTGTCAACTTCACTGTTTCAAAGCAAAGTCTACATCAACATTCTTGCAAAGAAATTTAAGAACTTGTGAATCAAATTCCAATTACATTGCATTGTACGGGTGCATTCTCGGTTGAAACCGACACCCATGTTTTGATTTGATCAGCAGTCAAGCACGTCAATTCTCTTCAACTTAGTCAAATTAAGACAAGTGAAACGTTTCAGCGCACATTCTACATCAACATTGTTGAACTTGTAATCAAACTCAAATCACATTGAATTGTAAAGGGTGCATTCTCGGTTGAAACCGACACCCATGTTTTGATTTGATCAGCAGTCAAGCACGTCAATTCTCTTCAACTTAGTCAAATTAAGACAAGTGAATTCCTTGTTTTATGTGAGTCATTACAATCATTGTAAGCCTTTTTGGGTGCATTTTCGACAGTGTTCGACACCCTTTATTTAAGCAGACTCTATTGAATGTACGAATTTTAATTCTAAAGCAAATAAGAAACAAGTTCACAATCGTCATCAAGCGAGAGTGGTTAGTCATTCAAGTGTGCGTTCACACAAACGCAATCGTCATCAAGCGAGCGTTCCAGTCAAGTCCCATAGCAAGCAAGCCTGTCATTTAAGTAAAGTGAAACAAAAATCAAGTGCACGACATCTACAACAAGAGAGCCTGATTTCAAGTGAGCAATATGGCGCAACATATTCAGTTGTTAAACATTCTTCACAGTTTGATCATCTCCAGTGATGAAGACATGGTGCACATCAGCAAAGAAACTCTTGCTAATATTTCACGGCATCTACAACAAACGCATGAAACCATTGAGTTTCTTCAGCTTGAGTCGCAACTAAAAAGAGATGAGCTGCAACAAAAGCGCGCTTCTTCCCAGTCATTCAACCATACAGATGAAGATAAAAATGTTGATTCCAAGTCATTCATCCCAACAACTTCAAGTGTCGAAGTTGTTCATGATCAAAGTCAAATTTCTTCCAAAGCCATCATCAAGCCCTGGGAAGAAATTCAAAATAACAAGAATAGACGTGGCTTAGGATATGTCCCTGATGACACCAACTTACAAATCCCAGATTATTCCAAGCCCATTAAGTTTGTGAGTGCAGGATTTCTTGAACCACTCACCTCAGCAGATTCTGAGAAAGTTGTAGACACACGAAATTGCATGCAACCTGAAGTTCATGTTCAACAGAAATGCTCTCATTGTCAAAGAACCGGTCATATGGAAGATCAATGTTTTGATCTCCATCCATGTTGCCATTGTGGCAAGCCCAATCATTCCTCAGAAAAATGTCACAACCAACAAAAATCAGCCAGATTGAAGATACATTATGAATGGATTGATCCTTGGGAATGGTCATCCACAGTCAAACGGTTATCTCAGTTCTACAACCGACTACAATCATACATAGTGCAGCCAGCAGTGAACAGATGATGGTACTCTCATACAGTTGAATGAGGGAGTACAACAGTGAAACTCTCCTACACCTGAAGGGGGGGAGTTCAAATATATTTTGGAGAAGATTGTCTCTCCTTTCAGCTGACAAAGGGGGGAAATGTCAATGAAATTGACAAGTGGTTGTCAGACTGAAAGTCTCGACAACATCAGCAAAGCAGCCAGTGGGCATCTTCATCAGCCAGTGGGCATTTGTCATCAGCAGTGAGCATCAGAAAATTCGCCAGTGGGCGATCGACAGCCAAAGCAGCAGTGAGCAGCTTTCATCATAGCAAAAGCAACATTGAGTTGTTTTTCGACATCTTCAGCCAGTGGGCAATCATCATCAAATTGTGTCAGTGGACACCGGATGCTATTTTCAAGCAAAGGGCAGTTGGATCCTTTTGCGGCTTGGCACATGATGGAGTTGTCAAGCGTCCTTCAGAGATGAATCAAGCATGCAGCTGATTCATGTTCTCTTCAGATTTGAGTTTTTTTCAGCATCCAGTTTTTGGCGGTTTTTTCAGGCAATGTTTTTGAGGATCAACATGAGAACTTGGAAGATGGTTCTCGTTTTTGGATTTATCATTGAGGGGGGGAATGTTAGACTCTCTCATAAAACAATAATAAATCCACAAATTAATTAAAAATTCCAAGTTAGGAATTTGTGCCTAACTCTTGGGTTGTTCCTCTAAGATAGGAGTTAGTTTAGGCAACTCCTATATTGGTGTGTCTGGTGAGAAATTATCTCAACCAAAGGAGAAATTATCTCAACCAAAGGTGTCTAAGATAGCACGCACTATCTTGAGAACACTGTCTCTCATCTATTTATTTGTAACACCATATTCAATTATTTTTGTAATGTGAGGTATGAATGAGAGAGAATACATGAGGCTTCAGCCTTTTTCAGCCATATTGTGTCTCTGGTTTTTATGTGTGATTTATATATATTTCTATGAGTTAATTTCTCTTTTCAATAACACATAATTTTCTAATGAGTCGGTTAATGTGTTTAAGTTTCTGGAAATATGCTGGTATTGAATTGAATCAAACTGTCTTTCCAAAATCTTAACCTTTAGGAACATGCGATAAATAGCTGGATTGCGAACGGAATATATACCATTGAGTTGTAGTATTACGAGCTGTGAGTCTAGCCTGACAATTAGTCGGCGTATGCCACGTGTGATGGCATCAGAGAGTATTTCTATCAACGCGCTATACTCAGCGATGTTATTCGTTGATTGCCCAATACACACACCTCTGAAACTTACTAACTCGCCGCTTGGATAAAAAATGGCCCAGGCTGCGGAGGATAGGTTCCGCGTACTACGACTCGCTCCGTCGGCATATCCAACACATGTCTCCAGAAGGTTTGACATCTGCAACAAATGAAAAAGGTGGATCACTTGACCAGGACAAATACTTTAGCGAAAACAAAATACAACAAAAGCATACAGGTTACTATTAAGCATAGTAACGCTTGAGGTACAACCCGTTGCGGGGCTGCGCCAGTGGAATTCCGTCATAATCCATTAACTCGTAGGCTCCTTTTACTAACACCCTTTTAACAATATAGGGGCCCATCCATAAGGAATTAAATTTACCTGCTCCCAATTTATCGGATTCTTGGTCATAAAGCAAGACCAAGTCACCTTCTGAGAAGACACGGGGTTTGACATTTTTGTCGAACTGAGCCTTGACTCGTTTCTTATGGGCTTCGTTAGCCAAAGCGACATCACGACAGGTTTCATCCAATTGGATTAATTCCAAGAAACGAGCCTCTTCTTCTGAAGTCCCGGGGAGGAGATCAATTGCGAGTTTGAGCGATGAAATTTCGCACTGGATGGGCAAGACTGCTTCCAGGCCATACACCAGTTGAAAAGGTGTGAACCCGGTCGCGTTCTTTACCGACGTTCGGTAAGCGCACAAGGCTGAGTACAGGATTAGGTGCCACCTTCTTTTATGAACCCCGATCATCCTTTTCAACATACGCTTCAGGACCTTGTTGATTGCTTCAACTTGTCCATTGGCTTGCGGATAATACAGGGTAGAGCTGTCGTGAGATAGCCCTAGCTTGGCAGCTAATTCGACCATCATGTGATTGCGAAAATGCGATCCATGATCTGTCACTATAGCCTGTGGTACTCCGAACCTGGCAACTACATGATTGAAAAAGAAAAGGGCAGTTGTTTCACTAGTGTTATCCAATGTAGGCATCGCCTCGGCCCATTTGGTAAAATAGTCAACAACGACTATAATATACCCATGCCCCCAGGTCGAGGTGGGGTTACATTGCATGAAATCGATGCCCCATTTGGCAAAATGCCTAACAGCAACTATTGGCTGTAAAGGTGCGGGTGGTCTTCTGGTTTTGCTATCGAAAATTTGACAAGCATGGCAACTTCTGAATGCGATTATGCAATCTTTGAACATGGTTGGCCAGAAGTATCTTGCTCGTAAGATCTTTTGTGCTGTCGCATATCCAGATTGATGCCCCCCACACGCGCCTGAATGACACTCATTCAGGGCTTTTTCGGCCTCCTCATGGGTAAGGCACCTCCTCAGGACTGTATCGATACCACGACGGTAAAGCGTATCACCGACGATCATGTAGTCTTTAGCTTGGTATCGTATACGTTTTTGTTCTGAGTGAGACATGTTAGGCCTGAATTTTTGGGTTTGGAGATAAACTATGATATCTCCATACCACTCATCGCTTGTAGATATCAGAAACAAACTTTCGTCCACGATTGACTCTTCTGATGTTTCGTCGTTGGACGATGATGGGAGATCACACAATAATTCTGCGAAAACTAGAGCTTTCTTTGATTTGGATTTTACAAATTCCAGATCAAACTCTTGAAGGATCGCTATCCATTTTGAATATTTGCCTCCCAGCAACTGTCGCGACAGTATATAAGTCATGGGGTTGCAATCTGACAAAATGGTAGTTTTCCGAAAGAGGACATAATGTCGAAACCTTTGAATCGCTTGAACAGCTGCAAGCACTAGTTTTTCAACATAAGAATATTTACTTTCTGTATCATTTAAGTTTTTACTTAAATAATAGATAGGATGTTCAATTCCATCAACTTCTTGAACTAAAACCATCGCAATGGTCGTATCTGCTGCAGCCAGATACAGGTTAAAATCTCTTTGATAGTCTGGGGCGTACATTAATGATGCTTTTACTAGGCAATCTTTCAGAGCATCAGAGGAAGCTTGCGCCACCTGGTCCCAGACGAAAGGTACATCCTTTTTCAAAAGGCGAGTATAACCTTTAGCAAGTTTTGCGTAATTTGGAATGAACCTCCTCAGAAAGTTTGCTTTCCCTTGGAGTTTCTGAATCTGAAGCAAATTTGAAGGTGGAGGCAAATTAATGATTGCCTAAACCTTGCAAGGGTCGAGACGAATCCCATCCTTAGAGACTACAAAGCCAAGTAAACGACCAGAACCGACGCAAAACACACATTTGTGTGGATTGAGTCTTATCTTGTAGTGTCAGCAACGTAGAAATATCGCTCTTAAATGCTGCGGATGATCAGTCCGCTTTCGCGAATGAGCCGGAAGGTCGTCGAGATAAGGTTGAACAATTTTCTTGATTTCATGGAAGGCATAATTCATTCCCCAGTGGAGTCGCCAATTTGTTGTGGGGAAAAATGCCTATGCAGGACGATCCTATCCACCTAAGGTGTGACAGCGCCTTAGCAACAAACGAATACAGCTATCATGATTACTTCCTTTATGAAATATGAAAGAGAGGAGATCGACAGACTTACCGTTGTCTTCTGGTTGTCCCTCGAACTAGATCCTCTTCTCTTTGTGTGTCCACAGCTACTTGCCTCCTCGCTTGATCAAGAGAACAGCTACTTGCAACAAGAGAAGAACACAATACAAAGGCAAATACACATATTCATAATGATTCAGGATTAGAAGTAAATCAAATATACTAATGCAATCATACAAAATACACCAGCATATAGGAAAGAATCAAGATAGCTTTATTGAAAGTAACAGGATTCAGGAAGAGATACAACCCATAGGGCTCCAATCCAGCATCTCCTTCCCAGCCGAATGGAATTCCTTCTTCAGCTCCTTTCAAAGCATAACACACCCAATGTTTCTAGCCACAAACCAACAGCAATTCTTTGTAAATACCAAATTCCAGCCTCCCTTGAACTCATGGAGAGAGATCTATATATAGGGATATTGGAGAGAGGATGAGTCAACTTGAGACTGGTCTGAGACTGACTAGTGTCCTCTCCCACTTCAGTTCTTGAGTCCACTTGGAGGTTTTTGCTTCCACTTGGAGTTTTGGAACCTCTTACTCATCACCAGTCGAATTCCTTGATCCAAGTGTCATTTTGGAAGCTTCCTGGGCATTGACACCTTGAGGAATGACTCTGCCACTTGTCCAAACTCGCTCAGCGCAGGTAGCCTTCTTTGCATTGACATTCAACGCAGGTAGACAATGGAGCAGTTGACATTCAGCGCAGATGCTCAATGGAGCAGTTGACATGATCCAGAATTGCCTTGTTTTTGAGTGTTTTCAGGTGGAGAACTTTTGTGAATTGCTGTGGTTACTTGGCCTTGTTCCTCTAGGGGTAGGAACAACATGTTTAGGGACTTTAGATCCCTTGATTATTGACATTTCATGCTCAGTGATGCCAGGCACAAAAATGTCTATAACATGCCTATTGACCCTCCTTCCAAGAAAAAGCAATATATTATTGTGTGCACTGATTATTTGACTAAGTGGGCTGAAACCAAGGAAATTAAGGCAGCAACAAGGTGGTTGAGTTCCTAAGGGAGAATGTATTCTACAAATTTGGGTACCCTAGAGAGCTGGTCACAAACCAAGGCAACCAATTTACCTCCAACATGATTGAAGACCGACTTAGCCATCACAAGATCAAGCATAGAACCTCCACTCCCTATCATCCACAAGCTAATGGGCAAGTGAAGGTGACCAATAGAGCACTAGAGGGCATATTGACCAAAGTGGTAAGCAACAACAGGAAGGATTGGGAACATAGACTAGTTGAGGCCACATGGGCCTATAATACCACATGGAAGACCACCACTAGATTCCCACCCTATGAGCTGGTCTATGGGAAAAGACCTTGTTGTCCATAGAATTTTATTATAACACATTAATGATGGCAGCCCAATTAGATCTGGATCTCAAGAGTGCACAGAAAGAGAGATTGTTCTAGTTGAATGGTTTGGATGAATTCAAAATGCAGGCCCTCCTACATACAGAGGTAGTTCAACTTCAGAGGAAGATTTGGCATGATAAAAACATCAAGGAGAAGAAATTTCAAGAAGGCGATTGTGCATTGCTATATGATTCGAGGTATAAAGACTTCAAGGGAAAGTTAAGGACAAGATGGCTAGGACCTTATGTTGTGGAAATATGCCATGATAATGGTTCAGTGGAAATCATAACCATAGATGAAGAGGCCATTCCTTTGTTTGTTAATGGACAGTGATTGAAAATTTACAAGAGACCTTTATCAAAACAAGATTTCATTGATGATATCAATAAAACAGTGATGATAGTGGAGCAAGTTCCAACTCCTCCCTCATCAAATCACTAAGAAAAAGAAAAAAGAATAAGGACTCAGGTGAAAACCTCCATGAGGCACCTTAGTCCCATCATTGGGTTGAAAACCTCTTGAGGCGACTCAATGGTGTCAAAACAAAAAATCAGAAAGAGAGAAAAAATAGAATAAGAAATATCCCTAGGTGAAAACCTCTCTTGAGGCACCCAGAGAAAACAACTAGGGTGAAAACCTCTCAGAAGCAGCCTAGTCATTTTTCAAAAAAAAAAAAGATCATGAAATTTCCATTTGCAGGACAACAAGAAGGACGATCAAGGAGCAAAGGAGGATCAAAAAGAGACCCCTGCCACTCACATATTTATTTTTCCACTCATTACCATCAATTCCTCCACCATTTCTGTCATTTTTCCACTCCATTGCTTCAGTTTACAAAGGGACTGTGTTTTCTACAGGATCCCCTGAAAACCTACAGGATGATCCTGTAGGAATTATAGTGACCTAGAAATCCTACAGGAAGCAGTCCTAAGGAAAATGAATGAATTTCTAGGAAAATAAATTTCACCCCTTCATCATTCAATCACCATACCTTGTCCACCATCATCACCCCTGCACTCACCATTAAAAAGAAAAAAAATCAGTTTCAAGAGTTTTTTTTTCCAGTCTTCGAAAAAAGGGAAACAGGGAGGAATAAAGAGAATCACCTGAATATTCCTTGCTCTCCACACTCCCATTCTTTCTCTCCATCCATGTCACCATCCTCATAACCCCAACAAAAATAGTGATCAAGAGTTTTGAGGGAGAAGCAGCTACAGGACATCCTATAGTAGCCTATCCCACAGAATACCAATCATACCAGCAACAAGCCTCCAGCATGATGATCCAGGAGCTCCAAAACAGAAGCATCACCATCTTCAACCACAGGTACCTACACAAACAAAGAAGTCATTAGCAAACAACAAGAGGAGGAAGAAGAATAGCATGTAGCAAATACACACAACATCACCTTTGGTCTTCAACAAATACAACATAGCATTGGAATCATAGGTAAGTATCCCGCTCACTCTCTCATATGCATCATGTAGTCAAAAAAATGTAAGGGTTACGAGATAGTTTATTTATAAGCAAAAAGGTGGCCAGTTAACTTGGCCAACTTCATTCATTCAACACATACACAACAGGGTTTCCTCTCAGAAATGGCTACAGTCAACTCAAAGACAGAGAAGGAGTAGGACAAAAGTGATTAAAACACCAGATGCATAAGGTGGGAGCTAATTACGAGGAGTGGGGAATTATGAGGTGGTAGTGGGGACCAATGGTCCAAAAATGGAGATGTACCTTTGCTGAGAGGAAATAAACATCGTTCCCATGCATTCATGCATTTCACTTCCTCGAAACTCACTCTCTCAAGTCACTCTCATACCTAGACAACCCACCAAAAGCAAAACTCCATCGTTTTACTGCATATGAATTCCTACAAGATACACAAAGACAGTCTATAAGATTGGCCGAGAAGAGTTTTATAGGGGATAACATGGGATTTTTCCACTGCAAACAATATAAATAGGTAGGCTTTGTAATTACATCCCTCTTTACAAGTAATTGAACCAGAAATGCTCTAAGTTTAAGTGAATTTGGCCACTGTGTAAGGGAATTACAAACACAGTCATTTATGTTTTAGTTCTGCATTTGAAATTGTCTCAACCCTCTCATCTCCTCAAACTTCACCAACCAAGATGAAATGAGGGTTCAATAAGAGGGATCCCATCAACACTGTAAGAATCCAACAACTCCCCCAAGTGCTTGAAATATTCACAAGACATAATTGGATGGGTTTTTTCGAAAAAATCAGAGGGTATGATGATGAGGTGGCTCGATAATTTGTTCTCTTCCTCATTCCACTCAAAAAAATCCATGCCACTATTGTGATAAGGGGCCCCTCTATAGAACTCACCCCTGAGCTCATCAGCAAAGTCACCACACTACCCTTAGGAATACCATGGAGGAAAGAAGACAAAGCAGATAGCCAGGTTGCCAAAAGGAAATTCTTTTTAGAAGGTGAGGAACCCACTGAGGAAAAAAATGGAGTAAGGAGGGAAAGTTTGCCATATCCATGGAATGAGGTAAGCTACCAACTGATAAAATACATTTCATGTGAGGGTAGGTATAGTGTGGTCTATGGATATCATTTTAGGATCCTTGAAGAATTGAGATTTGGAGCAGAAACACCCCCTCACCAAAGGCTCAGCATACCATACTTCCTGCTGCAATCACTAATAGACTCAAGCATCAAAGTGAAGGAGGGAAATTCCCAACAATTAGCTCACCATGGGTTAATTAGGATCCTTATAGAAGATTCCCTCCAAAACCTCAGAATTCCTATAACATGGTCAGTTTTCAAAGACATGCCAACAGAGGATGACATCAAATCTCTCACATATGATGTTAGTCCTACTATCAGTGAAGAGGAAGAGATAAAGAATAAAGCAGAGGAAGAATAAGTAAAGCAAGAAGAGGAAGAAACATAAGGAGATGAGGATGATATGGATGGAGAAGGAGATGAAATAGAAGAAAATGAGGATGATGAAGAAACAGAGGAGGATGTTAAGGAGGAAATTGATAAACATGATGAAGATATACAAGAAGAAGAAGACATGAAGGACATAGAGGAAGAAGGAAATGGAAAATAGGGTACAGAAAACTAGGAGGAGCCACCTAGGGTGTCTCCAGAAGCCACTGAGAGAGAGGCATCAGCTGCCCTCACTACTCTTAGCACCCCCATCAAACAAAGAGGAAAAAGACACAGGAAGATCCCATTATATTTCAGGACAAGAAAAAGCACAAGAATAAGATAGGGGAAAACCCAAACATCGGCCAAAATTCCTATTGTGATTGAAGACTCCCTTACAAAAAAAGATAAAATGCCTTCCCCTGAGTCTCCTATCAGCTCTGTAAGAAGGCTTAGTACTAGATCAACCTCCTCCAAGGGAAAGGAAATCCTACATGATACACAACAAAATCTACAGGAGGCACAGAAATTGGAAAGGAAGGGGGGGAGCAGCAAGAAACTAAAGAAGAGGACCCAAAGACATAAGAACCAGCCCCCAACCTAACCTGGACTCCTATTACAGGTTTATTGAAGGAGGCAGGGTCAAACCTCAAGAATTTTCTATCCCACTTTTCTTTGAGCTTGAGAAGGAGAGGGCTAGAACTCACTGATGGATGTAGATCGCCAAATCAAAGGGGGTGGAAGACATTGGGCACATGGAGGAGAAACTCAAGGAGATGGGTAGAGAGCTAAGTGGCTTGAGAGACAGAGAGGCCATAATGAGAAATCAACTAGAGATAGAAAATGCATGGTTGAGGGGATAGCTACAGGAAAGAGAGAATCAATTGACATGTATGGTTAGTCTCTCTTTGGAAGCAATCCAATGTAGGATTCCAGCTAAATCCTATTTTCTATACCTCAAAGAATAATGGCTGCAATTCCATATTAAAACCCCACAAATAGGCACCATGCCATTTCAGGACTACAAGCAGTTCATTGATCTTTGTGATCAAAGTACACTAGAATATAGGGCCAAAATGGCTGAGTTTTATTTGCACAACATGGCCCTAATAGACATGAATGTATGGGACCCTAATACCAACCTAGGAGATTTACAATTAATGGCTTTGGCATCATGGATGAACCATGAGGAGTCATGGGCTGCAGAGATGAAAAGGATATTGACAAGAGAGCAAACTAAACCTCTTGTGATCAAAGTTGAACAATCAAATCCCATGGCCCTCATCAGTACGCATAATTTGATTGCAAATGATCCTCAGGTGGTACCTGTAGAATTTTCATTGTAGATCACCTGATATATGCAATGTCCTAAAGCATAATACTAGATCTACTTCTACCATAAACTTTGTGGAAGCTTAAACAGATATGAGCATCATCAAGCATGAATAGATATAACTGAGAATGAGAAGTAATCAACCATAACACAGAAGATATATCATTGGGGAAAGCACCAGCCTAAAACCCCAACTCTGTATTATCATACAAGTGGAAATCTTGTTCAAGTTACAAAAAGAATCAGCTCTCAAGCTATCCTGCTCTCTCTGTAATCAAACAATACAGCTCACAAACTCAATAGACATAGAATATATCTTCCTCAAGCCCTCCAAGCCTCCTATTTCCTTGCACAATTTTGATTGGGGTCCAATGATATCACATGTGTGAATTGGCCTCATCACACTCACTGTAACCTCAGGTCCAACTGCGCAATCCTCAAGGAATAATATTCCTTCTGCATGCAAGGAATATTCACCAAGGAATATCCTAGCAACTGATAGTACATTGTCCCTCCATCTGATCTCAACTGGGTCTCTGACTGAACTGACATGCATGAGTTATCCATGAGTGAATACTGTTATGAAACCAGCTCACAAAAAGATAGAAAAGAGACATAAACGCCTTAGAATTCAGCCTCTCCGAGGGGTAAACCTCCTTTACATTACATAAATGAACATTTCTTGGATGATACAAATGACAAGATCTCCTTTCTATATATAGGAGTATAAGGGGTCATAACATAATCAGAGCCAACATAACAATAATATGTAAGGGCATAATAATAACAATAGTGGGTTTCTATGGGGTACAATAATAACAATATGGGGACTACATGGGTACAACAGTATAATAAGGGGGTTCTACTAATAACAATAAGGGGTTACATTAGTAGTATAGGGGCATAACATGCCCCTCTCCTTCAAAAAGTGTTGTCCTCAATGCTTGAGTAGTTTTTTATGCTTCTGTATAAAAAATTTGTCCTCCCATGTGGAATATTCAGTAGGTAAGTTCTTCCACTTGATGAGATACTCTGAAATTGATCGATTTCATAGCTGTTGGGTTCTTGTTTCTGTGACTACTCCAGGTTCCAATATGATTTTTCCTTCCTATTTAAGTTCTAGCAATAGTGTTTGAATTGGGATCTTCTGCAACTTTTGAATGAGTGGCCATACTTCTTCGTCCTTCTTCCATTCATCCCTTTCTTCGTTTATCCAATCTGGTTTGATAATGGAAATAACACAAAACAATGCTTCCACATCCTAATCCTTTCTTGAGAGTGCATCTACAACAAAATTTTTCTTCCCTTTTCTATAAATGATGTCAAAGTCATAACCCAACATAATTGTGGCCCATTATTTTTCTTCTTATAAAGATAATAATTGTTCTAAAAAGTATTTAAGACTATCATGATCCATTTTTACCTTGAAGTGTCTTCCCATTCAGTAAGGTCACCATTTCTTAAGTGCATGTAGTATTGCCAACATTTCCTTCTCATAAATAGCTTGCTTGAGATGTAGCAGTAAAAATACCCAATCACCTACATCAAAACATTTTTCACTAGATGTTGATCTACCTATTGTTTTATTCGATTTTGCACCAAATTGGCATTATCCTTTAAAAGTTGGAGAACTTGTTGTTGATGCTCGATGTGATCTTTCACTACTTGAACCTTTTTCTTCTTGATATGTCCTTCTATATTTAGAGTTTGAGGAGTGGTAATTTCTTCCAATGATTTACAAGATATGGTTGGATTCATTTCTTGATGCTCGATGTGATATTTCACTTCTTGAACATTTTTCTTCTTGATATGTCCTACTATCTTGATAGTTTGAGGAGTGGTAATTCCAGTCAATGCATTACAAGATATGGTTGGATTCATTTCTTCTTTCTCAATGTGATCTTTCACTTCTTTAACCTTTTTCTTCTTGATATGTCCTTCTATCTTGAGAGTTTGAGTGGTAATTCTTGCCAATGCTTTACAAGATATGGTTGGATTCATTTCTTCTTTCTCTAGGGTTGGGACCTGGGGTATATCCTCTTCTTTTGATGCTTTTTGATCCTTTTCTTCCTCATATTCATACTCTATGTAAAATAATTTCTTCTCAGCACACTTATGACCTTTAGTGCATTTTCTATCACAATTGTAACAAAGCCATTTTTCTCTTTTTTCTTCCAATTGTTGTGGTGTAAGCCTTGTTGGTTGTGGAAGGCTAGGAGAAGAAGCACTTCCATAATTATAGTCATGAGTGGTGGAATTCCTTGTTTCCATAATTTTGTTTTCAATTTTTCTTTCCAACTTGAATGCCTCCTCCAATGAATCAGGTTCCCAAAAATGAACCTCATGTTGAACATTATCCTTTAAAGTCCCTATGAAGACATCAATCCTTTGCTTCTCTGGAATATAATTTACCCTTCTATTCAATTTTTGAAAGTCCTCAATGTTCTCTTCCATTGAACCCTTTTGTTTGAGATTTATCAATTGGATAAAGAAGGAGTTTCTCTTTGTATCCTCATAATGTGCTAACATTTCCTTCGTGAAAATTGACCATGTAACAAGTGGTTTACAAGAACAAAGCCCTTTATACCATAAAAATTTATCTGGTTCTAAATATGAAGATGCAATATGTACCTTTTGTAATAGTTGCACCTCATGTAGATCGAAATATTTCTCCATCAGTAGTATCCAATTTATGGATCCTTACCATCAAACTTCCTCATCTCGCTTTTTCTTAATTTTAGGAGCTCGATCTTGAAACGATTGTAACTCTGTACTTTCGGATCTTTAAGTTCTAAAATTGTGTTCTACAATAGCCCTATGTGTCCTCTTTCCAATTCCACCAGTCTGATAAAATTTAGATTCTCCAAGAAGGAGTTATGCACAATCTCCTAAGATGACCTGATTATATACCTTTTCAGAAGAGCGAACTTGTATGAAATTCCACGTGTCCCTGTTTTGACCTTTGGATCTAAAAAATATGTATAAGAAGCTACAGCCTGTCCTCTTCCTACAAATTCTTATGAAATTTCAATCTGATGCTCAGAGAGATAGTTATGACGATTTTCCCAAGGTGGCCTATTTGGAATGTAATTCGAGGGTCTGCAAAAACCCTAACTTCCTCATACTATATCTCCGAAAATATAGCAAGACAGGATTTGAATTTTGGAGTGAAGGTTTTCTCAAATGGGTTTTTTTCATAGCTTCTGAAACATCAAATCAAAAGAGATAGCGAAAATTCCATGATGACCTGTTTTGGCTTAAATTCTAGAGCTTGCAAAAACCCTAACTTCCTCAGATCATATTTCTGATAATATAGTGAGACAAGCTCTGAAATTCGGACCCAAGCTTTAGCGTGACTTCTTCTCAAATGGGTTTTTGTTTTGGCATCTGAAAAGGCGCAGAAAAATATTTATAGCGAAAATTCCACGATGGCCTGTTTGGAGCAGTGAAACCTTGGAATCCAAAGCTCTAATACCAAATGTTATGAAACCAACTCACAAAAAGATAGAAAAAAGATAGTTGTACGCCTTAGAATTCAGCCTCTTCGAGGGGGAAACCTCCTTTACATTACACAAATGAAAAATTCTTGGATGATACAAATGACAAGACCTTGTTTCTATATATACGAGTCTAAGGGGTCATAATATAATTAGAGCCGACATAACAATAATAATGTAAGGGCATAATAATAACAATAGTGGGCTTCTATGGGGCACAATAGCAACAATGTGGGGACTACATGGATACAACAATATAATAAGGGGGTTGTACTAATAATAATAAGGGGTTACACTAGTAGTATAGGGGCCTAACAAATACTGAGTTATCTAAAATAGAGTAGTTACATGCATGCAAGCATTAACTAATTGAACTCTCATTAATTTAACAAAGTCTTAAATTAATATAACTGGACTTGACTAAGTTAAACTAATTCAACTGATTACAACTCAATATTACAACTCACTCTTATCTCTTTAACTGATGGATAAATTCCTCAATCAAAGGAGAAACTTTTGCATGTCCTCACATAGACTTCAAGTTTGATTTTCCTTAACTAATTAACTCAAGATGAATTAATTAATTAATTTTTAAACTACTATTGATATCAACTTCGAATTTTACTTCCTCTGTTTAGTCCAAGGACTGACTAAAATAAGAAGGGATCCTGAAATGATATTTTTAGGAAAGTTATTTTTAGCACTTTCATTTTTCACCCATTGTTGCTAAGATCAACAATGGTTGAATTGCTATTTATAGTAGGGCTATTTATAGCAAGGCTATTTATAGCAGTGCTATTTTTAGCATTTCTTGTTACACATTTAAACACTCCCTCTCAACAAGAAAGGGATTATCAGTAACCCCAATCCTGTCTCTGTGGAACTTGAACTTGCATTTTGACAATGCCTTAGTCAAAATACCTGCATCCTGCTCCTCAGTCGAAAAATACTACAACATTATGATCCTCTTGACCACACAATCCCTTATATGATGGTAATGGATATCTATATGCTTGACCTGTCATGAAACACTGGATTCTCAGAGAGTTTTATGCAACTCTGATTATCACAGTATATCACTGTAGGATCCATCATCTAACCAAAAAATCCCACTAGAATCTTCTGATCCAAATGGCCTCACATGTTGCTTGACTGGCAGCCATGTATTCAGCCTTTGCTGATCTAAGTGCAACTGATCTCTATTTCCTGCTATACCAAGAAACTACAGTTGAACCAAGGTTGAAGATTCCTCCAGAAGTGCTCTTCCAATCTGATGGACTACCTGCCCAATCCGCATCCGTGAAGCCTTGCAGCTTCACTCCCTCTATTAGTCTGTACCACAATCTGTGTTGTGTAGTGCCTCTGAGATATCTCAACGCATGCTTCGCTGCCTTCCAAAACATCTTGGTAGTCTGAACCATAGATTGACTCAGCTGGTTCACCGCAAAGAATAAGTTGGGTCGTGTGTTCACCAGATACATAAGTGAACCCACCAGCTACTGATAAACAGTAGTAGCTACTACCTCACCTGAAGTAGCATCCTCCTTCCTCCAGTTTCTAGCTAGAGGAGTCTGCATGGGCTTGCACTTCTCCATGTGAAAGCGCCTGAGTATCTCATTGGCAAACTTGCCTTGAGACACAAATACTTCCCCATCTTTCTGCTACACTTCCATGCCTAGAAAGTAGTGCATGAGGACCATGTCCTTCATCTCGAACTCTCTTGCAAGGTCCTCCTTGCAAGACTGTATCAGCTAGTCATCACCTGTCAAAATCAGATCATCGACATAAAGTACAATAATCAATGGCTTACCATCTACCATGATGTGGTATAGGTTCGCATCTGCTTCGCTCTTAGTGAATCCCAACCCAGTGAAATAGTTGTCGATCCTAGTATACCAAGTGCGGGGTGCTTGCTTCAACCCATACAGTGCTCGCTTGAGTCGGAAGACATGTGACTCGTGATCGAAGGTCTCAAATCCTTCAGGTTGCTCAATGTATACCTCTTCCTCAATCTTCCCATTTAGGAATGTCGCCTTCACATCCATCTGATGGATCATCCAACCCATCTAAGCTGATAGAGCTAGTATCGATCTGATAGATGAGTACCTTACTACAGGAGCAAAGGTCTCATCGTAGTTGATCCCCTCAACCCGTGGGAAACCTCAGGCAATAAACCTTGCCTTGTGTTTCTCAACACTGCCATTAGTTGCATGCTTTACCTTGTAAAGCCATTGGGAACTAACCATTGGCTTGTCCCCAGGTCTAGGGACAACATCCCACACACTGTTCTGTATGATAGAATCATACTCTTCTACCATTTCATCAACCCAGACTGGTTGTTGCACTGCCTCCTGAAAAGAAGAAGGTTCAGTCGCTACACACTCCCCAACCAGGGTCATGTAGCCAGTGTATATCTCAGGAGATCTCCTCTGTCTGTGCTGAGAGGATGGATGCCCCACATTCTCTCTCGTATCTAGCACCAATCTATCAGCTTCCAGCAAGTGTTTCCGCCCATCTCTGGAAAACTCTCCAAAAGTGATGGTCTCTACTACTAGATCCTCTGCATGTGGCTGATCCACATCATCAGGAGGCTCCTCCTCCTTTGGAACTAAAATTTTCTCATCACCATGCAACTTGAGCTCCCTCTCAAGTGACACTTGCATGGCTCTCTGCTCGTCGAATTGCAGATCCCTGCACACTATGGTCATCTGACTGGCAGGCAGAAACACACAATAGTTGTGGGGTGTATCTGTGTGCCACACAAGTATCCCCAACTTAGCTGTTGGGTCTAGCTTCTTCCAATCATATTTGGTCACATGAGAGTGAACTGATGATCCAAAGATGCAGAAGTGACTCACATCTGGTCGCTTCCCCAAAAGAGCTTCCATAGGTGTCTTCATCCCCAAGATACGATGAGGACTTTTGTTCTAAAGATACACTGCTATATTTCATGCCTCAACCCACAGATGAAGTGGTAGGCTTTGGTCATGCAACATCGCTTGAGCTACTCCCACAATAGATTTGTTCTTCCTTTCGGCCACCCCATTCTGTTGTGGGTTATAGGGTGTCGTTAGTTCCCTTTTAATTACTTCTGCAGCGCAGAAGTCTTTTAACTGCTGGGAAACATACTCTCCACTATTGTCGCTAGGCAAGGATTTTACTTTCTTCCCAGATTATTTCACTTCCGAGGCTTTAAACTCACAAAACCTCAAGAAGGTCTGATCCTTATTTTGCATAAAGTAGATCCAACATCTACGAGAAAAATCATCAATAAAAATAACATAGTACCTTTGCTTAGTAGTGGAGGCTGTAGAGAATGGTCCACATACATCTGAGTGAACTCGCTCGAAGATTGTTCTAGCTCTACTATCCTGATCTTGAAAAGAAGATTTCACATACTTACCCAGGGTGCATCCTTTGCATGTGTCTATTTTCTCCAGTTTTCCCTTTGGTAAGCTAGTAGATATTTTATGCATGATCTTCATGTCCCCATGATGCAAGTGGCTCAGTTTTCTATGTCACAGCTCGTCAACATCTTGGCTTTGCACCACCTCTGCTTTGGAACTCAGTGCAACACAGTCATCTACCTCCATCTTATAGAGATTCTTTACACGAATCCCAATTCGCTTGATCTGTCCGGTGTCGATATGCCTCAGGAAAAATTTTCCTTTACTAAAAACTACATCATAGCCTTTATCTTCTAGCATAGCAATAGACACAAGATTCCTTTTCAGACTTGGTACATACTTAACAACAGATAGGGTGATAGGATCACCATGCTCCCTCTAAAACACAACTGTACCTTCACCTGAGACACAGTACTTTCCATCGTCGCCCATCTCCATCCACATTTGGAGATCCTTCTCCTCCAAGGTACTGAAAAGGTTCTTGTCACCTGACATGTGGAAAGAGGCTCCACTATCCACGTACCAAACACATCCTACCATGGATAAAACCATGCATGCGATAAGCAAGAAATCCATCTCAAATTGTGAAGCTAGTGCATCACCATAAGATCCCTTTGAGGAACCCTTCTTGGATTTATTCTGTGGACAGTTCATAGCATAATGGCCCACTTCATGATAGTGAAAGTATCACACCTTTGACTTGTCAACCTTATTCCCACCATGAGAAGATTTGGATTGGGACACCTTCCCTTTCCCTTTCTTAGCTTTACTCGCTAAAGCTAGATTTTCTTCATCATCTTGTTTTGATGAAGATCCATCCCTGGTGCTTCGCCCTATCTCCTCCTGCATTAGGTCCGACCAAATTCGTTCCCAATCTGGTAATTTCTCTCTTCCATTAACTAGTCCTTGTAGCTATGCTAGATCTTAGGAAGACCGAGGAGTGTTAAACTCACCATGTCGTCATCAACAGACACAACCCCTACACTTGCAAGCTCATCCCTGCAGGTGGTGAGCTTGTTCAAGAACGTAGAGATTGTGTCACCCTTTTCACACTTGATCTTTCAAAGTTTTTCCTTCAGCGCCAAATTCCTCTGATCGCCGCTATTCTGATAAAGATCTTTTAATTTTTTCCACATCGAAAATGAAGTCTCCTTCCCATGGAGGCTTGAGAAAATGTGATCTCGAAATCCCTCCAGGAGGATTCTCCTTGCTCTAGCCACACACTTTTTCCATTCCGCCAGTTGAGTAGAATTAGTCAGATTTTGGACTTCTTGATCAATGAAGTCCTTGAGACCATTATCTTCCAATACTACCTCCATGCAATCCTTCCAGGCTATATAATTCGAACTACCATCAAGGGCATATTCGAATCTTAAACCACTGAATGTCATAGGTGAAATAGATGTGATAAGAACTCAATTCAGAAACCAAAATTCTTACTTCTCCTGCTTGTATATTGTTCTTCCTTAATCACCTTTGCTCTGATACCATGTAGAATTTTCACTGTAGATCACCTGATATAAACAATGTCCTAAAGCATAATACTAGATCTACTTCTACCATAAACTTTGCAAAAGCTTAAACAGATATGAGCGTTATCAAGCATGAATAGATATAACTAAGAATGAGAAGTAATCAACCATAACACAAAAGATATATCACTGGGGAAAGCACTAACCTAAAAACCCAACTCTGTATTATCATACAAGTGGAAATCTTGTTCAAGTTACAAAAAGAATCATCTCTCAAGCTATCCTACTCACTCTGTAATCAAACAATACAGCTCACAGATTCAATAGACATAAAATATATCTTCCTCAAGCCCTCCAAGCCTCCTATTTCCTTGCGCAATTTTGATTGGGGTCCAATGATATCACATGTGTGAATTGGCCTCATCACACTCACTGTAACCTCAGGTCCAACTGTGCAATCCTCAAGGAATAATATTCCTTTTGCATGCAAGGAATATCCTAGCAACTGATAGTACACTATCCCTCCATTTGATCTCAACTGGGTCTCTAACTGAACTAAATGCATGATTTATCCATGAGTGAATACTCAGTTATCTGAAATACAATAGTTACATGCATGCAAGCATTCACTAACTGAACTCTCATTAATTTAACAAACTATTAAATTAATCTAACTGGACTTGACTAAGTTAAACTATGTCAACTGATTACAACTCAATATTACAACTCACTCTTATCTCTTTAACCAATGGATAAATTCCTCAATCAAAGGAGAAATTTTTGCATGTCCTCACAGAGAATTCAAGTTTGATTTTCCTTAGCTAATTAACTCAAGATGAATTAATTAGTTAATTTTCAAACTGCTGTTGATATCAACATCAAATTTTACTTCCTATGTTTAGTCCAAGGATTGACCAAAATAAGAAAGGATCCCAAAATGCTCTTTTTAGAAAAGTTATTTTTAGCACTTTCACTTTTCACCCATTGTTGCTAAGATCACCAATGGCTGAACTTCTATTTATAGCCAGGCTATTTATAACAGTGCTATTTTTAGCATTTTTTGTTGCACATTTCAACAATACCTAGATATATTGCTACCCAAGAGCAAGCAATTTCACATTTTGAGGACATGTTTAGGTTGCTAGGAGATGATAGCATACATGCTTGCATGAGGAGATGGAACACACTGCCATACAACTTAAAGATAAGAGAGTATCACTCTCCACAAAGGTTGAGAGAGACAATAAACAGGACACCTATCTATAAGCAATCTATGCAAACGTTGAAAGTCAATTGGATTGGCCTAAAACTCAGTCCACCACTACTCTTAATGATGCTAGAAGGGAGAAAGGAAGAAGAAGAAAAGAGGCAGAGGGAGGAGGTAGAAAAGAAAGCAGGCTTCTATGAACAAGAAGAGGAGAACACAGCAGAGGCATGGGATGTCAGAGAGGCAACTAGAGCCATGAAAGATATGGATATTGATTAAGTTTCTTAGAGGATGAGCAAGACTTTTAGTAGGGGGGTGATGATGAGCCTCATCATTAGGTAATTATATGGGCCTTAATTCACCTCCTACCTTTGTCAAACCAAATTTTCTCATAACTTATTAATGGCTTTGATTATATTTTGTTTATGAAGTGAGTTAGAGTTGGATATTATGCTTAGTGGACTAATATGCATTGAATGCAAGATTAAAGGAGAAAATCAAGGAATGTTGGCAAAGACTAAGGTCAAAAATCTAATGGGACAAGGGAGAAGGATTGTAGGAGGTAAATCCTCCTCATTTACTACTCCTCCATTCATCACATCAGCTCGAAGTGCAAACAACCAAATCATGAAGATTATAGGGCAGCTGAGCAAGTGAGAGACAAAGCACCAGTTTATCTCGAGTTTGGGAGCTGAGCCTCCCTAATTTTAAGGAAGTCGTTGGGGACTTCAGTTGTATAAGTAGAGAGGCCTAGGACCTCAGTAGGATTCAGATTTTTATTGTAAAACTCTAAGATATTTTTGAGCTGCAATACTTGTGAAAGTTCTATTGATGTAAATTGTTGTTTTGGTAATAAAAATGAGTTTTGTTTTGAGCTAGCACTAAGTTAACTCAGAGGGATGAAGCTCTTGGGTTAGGGCCCAACCCTAGTATCCAAGGCTCCTCTTTATTGTACATGTATGTTTAGTGTAGAATCATAGCTTCATTGTTAATTTGCTCTTTAGATGCATTTCCATTACAAGTAGTGTAGATTAGATTGGTTGTTTATTAGTTTGCTTCCATTTGTGCCTTACTTCAAGCAACAGGTTAGCAAGGAGAGAAAGAATCACCACAAGGTTTTCAGCAGGTGTCTCGGCCTCACTTCCTCCCTCTGGGATCATGACTTGAGGAAGGGACCCTTAAGCAGCCCCAAAAACACAGATTTCTAGTTCTTTTATGAGCTTTGGAGTTTGTTGTCTTTAATTTAGTATTTGGTTAATTTTGCAAGGTAGAATTACATTTTCGTCTATTTCATCTCCATTTGTGTAGTAGATCTCATCCATGCTTTCATTCCTTTCAGCAACTTTCTTCATGCATAGTATAGGCAGTTGATTCATTAATTCTGCTTTTCTAGCTTATGAAAATGTATCTTATTGCATAATTTTTTGGAAGACACTTGTGTTTTATGCAGAGCAGGTGCTTCAGGAGGAGACTAAGACTTCATAGCCAGCATCCACCTTCCACTCCATCCACCTTAGCCATCCCTTGTTTTCACCATCACCTTCACTAGCTTTTCATCATTTTCATAGAAATTCTTCCAAGCACATTGAGTGAATGTAGCCATCTACTATCTTGGATATTGACTCCTAAGTGATCCTAGACCTTCTCCCACTCCATTCCACCCATCACACACCTTTCCTAATCCTCCCATCACCTCCAACGCCTCACATTTTTCTCTCGGTTGTACCCTGTAGGTTTCCTATAATTCCTACAGGATCATCCTATAGGTTTCTAGTAATCCTATAGGTTTTCCTGAAGTGGCATTTTTTGAGGCTGAATTGATGGAAAACCTCTAGGAAGTCACCAAACGCCTCCCAGGGGTCATCCACACCATCCAACCATCTCATAGCCCTTCCAGCCATCCTCAAACATCCTTAATTCACCTGCCACATCCACAAAAGCAATTAGTTGCATACTTGATTTTGCATAAAAAGACAAAAAAGCAAAAACAGATTTAGTTCAGTCTCTTTACTTGCACATTAGTGTTGTTTGATGCTTCTTACTTCTACAACTTAGATAGTAGCATTTGTTTAGTGTTGATTTAGCATTTCTACCTAGCATAGTTGCTTAAATGGTTAATTAGGGAATGATGTGATTTAGCATTACATGTCGACCGTCTCCATTATTGCAGTAGAGTAACTCTCTTAGAGTAGATTTACCTTTCTTCCGTCAAAGAATCAAGCTTCTTCTGACTCCATAGAAGTCTAGCTTGGAACCTTAGCGGTCTCTCGCCAGCTGAACAATGACAACAGGCAGAACCATCACTTTTACTTGTGCATACAGCACTGTCACCTCCAAGTTTTCACGAACCCTGGGTTGATAAGGAAAGCTGGTAGCCCAGGAGTTGCAACATCCTTGCTGCAATAATGGCTCTCATCAATAAGCATGGTGACATCCCTCAAAACCCATGAAGTTTTAAGCCAAGTTAGGCAGGTGGGATCAGGCCAAAAGGATATATGGCAACAACCTTATAATAATGGTGAAATCTCGTTCAAACATAGCAAAACCCATTTAACTATGCATGAGTATAGGTAGCATGTTTATTGGTGCTTTTAACTATCAGTAGACAGTCCAAAGCCATTACAACAGGCTCTTCTGGGATACACGGACCTACCGATTTATAGAACACAATATATAGCATATCGCATCCAGCGATCCCCATCTGCATATCGCAATCGACACTTTGAACCATCGCCGCATTGACCCATACATTGTGGTAATCGTGGACCTCATGGGGATAGACAATGTAACATATAGAAATATCGCATCCGGCACTTGATTACAAATCCCAATCAGTTCTCACAACTATAACCATATCACAAACAACTTCTCGTTTCTGCGATTGTGATTGCATCGCAATCCGTCTCTGCCGGGGACAATTCTTCAACACTCATTCACCCCCGATTTGTAATATGCAATATTACAAATCGACACTATTGGGGGGGGGTCGACTCTTGACCTACAACCTTTGTTTTTCCTGATATGCGATATGCAGGACCCAATGGCAGCTTGCCACTTGGCGCCTCCCCATTCGCTGGAACTTTTTCCATGTCATCTTCTCTTGCCACCTGGACAAGTCAAACTCAAACTTTGACTTGCTCTAACTTCTTCATCTGAACTCGAATTTGAGTGTACTTTTCTGAAGATCCACTTGTATCAATCCTCCAAGATCCTCCTGGATCATTGCTAAGGGTTTTTTATAAGTTGAAGGCATTAACTATACTAAAACCTTCTCCCCTATTGCAAAAATGAACTCTATTCGCCTTGTTCTTTCCCTTGTTTCCTCTTTCAAATGGGAAGTCCATCAAATGGATGTTAAATCCGCCTTCTTACATGGGGACTTGCATGAATAAATCTATATGGAACAACCTCATGGCTTTATATAAAAAGACTCTAGCCTTGTATGTCAGCTTAATAAATCCCTTTATGGTCTCATGCAAGCCCCTCAGGCTTGGTAGGCCAAAATGGATAGCTATCTTTTAGATATTGGATTTTCTAGGTGAAATTATGACAATACTATCTACACCAAGAAAGTCGGTAAGTCCTTTATATTGATGATCATATCCTTATTGGTAGTGATCTCAACCTTATAAACCATGTGAAGTCTAGCCTTAAAAAGAAGTTTGAAATGCGAGACTTAGGACACTTGCATTATTTTCTTGTTCTTTAAGTCTTAGAATCCAAAGAAGGTATTTCCCTTCCTCAATCCAAGTATGTCTGTGATCTTCTATGCCACTTTCACATGGAAGACTGTAAGCCAACCCCTTCTCCCTTTCAGTCTAGAGTCAAACTTTCAGTCACTTGTACTTCCCTTGAAGTTGATGCTACCTTATACCATCAGCTTGTTGGAAAACTTTTGTATCTAACCCATACCTGTCCTAACCTTTCCTTTGTTGTTGGCCTTGTTTCTCAGCTTATGCACAAACCACATGAAATTCATTGGAAAGAATCTAAAAGAATACTTCATTATGTTCGAGGTACAATTCAATTTGGGATTCATCACAGTGTAGGAGCATCTCCTCTATTGGTTGGTTTCATTGATTCTGATTGGGCTGGTGACCCTGGTGATCTGAAGTTTATTGCAGGTTATGTCTTCACTCTTGGTTCTGGACCTATTACATGGGCTTACAAGAAACAAAGTGCCATTTATCTCTCTTCAGTAGAAGCAGAGTATCATGGCGTCATTGAAGCTAGTAAGGAAGCCTTGTGGCTTTGTTAGATCCTATCAGAGTTTGGGTTTCAGCAACAACATCGATCTACACTTTGGTATGATAATCAAAGTTCCATTCAACTATGCAAATATCCAGTCCAACATCAGCGCAGTAAACACATTGAACTACACATGAACTTCATTAGAAATCTCATTCATCACCATGTTCTTGAAGTGCAATATTGGTCAACCAATTATCAAGTTGCAGACATCTTTACAAACGCTCTCATAGAGGCGAAGTTTACTAAACTTTGATTTTTTGTTGGAGTTCAGGAATTTTTCATTATGGGGGGATAGGCTGTTGGAAATAATACTGAGAGGGGGGTGAATCAGTATTATCAAGCAATTTACCAAATCTTCCTTATTTGATCTTTTGAATTATTCTTGCATATCAGTACCATAAATAATGAGCATGAATAAAGAAAATAGACAGTCACACCAAAGAACACAAGATGTAAGGTGGAAACCCAATGCGGGAGAAAACCACCTGCTGCAATATGTCTCTATCTTCTTTCAAGAAATTCTTTTTACAATGATTTTGTACTGGTGCAGTCCTTTACCAGCACGCAGGCTGCAACCTGCAGAGAGCTACAACTCTCTCTCGTTTTCCAGTCTCTCCTGGAAGGGAGCTACAACCCCCTACTTCTTTTCATGAAGAATCAAATGATCAACAAGTATACAACAGATACAGTCCACTACAGATATCAGATCAGTAATTACAGAAATAACCCAGAACACCTTATGAACAGAAATATACAGTCAACAGATCATCTTAAGACAGGGACGCATATTTTCTTTCTGTGACCTGCGACTGGACGCAGTCTACCTTCCACTGTTCTGCGTGCCGACGCACTGTTCCTCTATGCTTTGCTGCGACCGGCGCACCCAGAAACACTATCGCGCCGCGTCTTTTTCTTCAAAGACGCACCCAATAACACAGTCGCGCCGCGTCCTTTGCCTCAGAGACGCACCCAATATCACAGTCGCGCCGCGTCCTTTGCCTCAGAGACGCACCTGAGCCTTTACTGTACTGCGTCCCGGCGCACTTTCCCTTCACTGAACCTGCGTCCCTTCAGATATAAAAGATATGAGGACTTCAGAACCAACCCAGACACTCAGATCCACAGATCTGATCATGCGCCATAGAGATCACAGTCCATTAGAAGATTCGCCTTCATAGATCTGGACTAGATCTCACCAAAAGATCTTCAACCAAGATGATGCCTAATCCAAATGAATTCCTCTGCTTTATATAGGCAAGCTTCTCCCCAAAACATGGAACAATACCACGAGCCGACACCATAGAAACACAAAACCGTCGGCTAGATACCACACAAGAAACCCCCACGTGCTTTTCTCTGCCTTGAAATGTGTGCACTGGGCGGACGCACCTCCTGAACGGCTGGCCTGCGTCCCTGGACGCGGGTTCTGTATGGTATACCTGCGGGGACGCACTTGCTGAACATATTTCCTGCGTCCTTCTTGATTTATCACCTGAATGGGTTTGCCATCAAGGACAACACCTGAATCATAATGCCAACAATCTCCCCCTTTGGACTTGATGGCAACCACATAATCTTCAGCTTCATTCTCCCCCTTTGACATCAAGGGCAAAGGGTATGCTCCCCCTATGCTCATGCATCTCCAGATCTGTAACCAGAAATCCATCATGAAGGAGATAGAGACATATTACAGCTATTTCCAAGATCTCCTTCTCCATAATGCCAACAATGCATTATGTGCTCCCCCTGAGCCTATACCACCAATAGGAAGATGATCAACAGTAAGATGACGCATCAACAACCCCCAGCTTTTGCCTGAGGTATTCAAAAGTGTCCCTGGGCAACGGTTTGGTGAAAATATCAGCAACTTGTTCCTTAGAAGGAACATACTCCAACTTGACCTTCTGTTCAAGTACTTGTTCCCGGAGAAAATGGTACTTGATTGGTATGTGCTTGGTTTTTGAATGCATAACCGGATTCTTTGAGATGCTGATTGCACTTGTGTTGTCACATAAGATAGGAATAGGAGGTGTACAAGTGATGTGATAATCCTGCAAAGTCTGCATCATCCAAAGAAGTTGGGTGCAACAAGATGCAGCAGCAACATATTCCGCTTCAGCTGTAGACAAGGCAATTGAACTCTGTTTCTTGCTGAACCAAGATACCAGTCTGGAGCCCATAAAGAATGCACCGCCACTTGTGCTTTTCCTGTCATCCACGCTTCCGGCCCAATCTGCATCTGTGTAAGCATGAAGAGTGAGATCTGTATCTCTAGGATACCATAAGCCATAATTTTGAGTCCCTTGAAGATATTTGAAAATTCTCTTCACTGCTTGAAGATGAGTCTCCTTTGGATTTGCCTGAAATCTTCCAACTATTCCAACTGCATGCATGATGTCTGGTCGGGTACCTGTCAAATATAGTAAACTTCCAATCATAGATCTGTAGGTTGGTTGATGTACTGCTGCAGATTCATCATTTGCACTGAGACTACATCCTGTGACCATGGGTGTACATACTGGTTTTGCATCTTCCATGCCATATTTCTTCAAAATCTGCTTGAGATACTTGGTTTGAGATAAAAAGATTCCTCCTTCCTTCTGTTGGATTTGCAAACCAAGGAAATATGTCAGTTCTCCTAGCAAGGACATTTCAAATTCTTTCTGCATGACTGAGGCAAAGCTTTGACTCATAGCCTCTTCATTGCTGCCAAAAATAATGTCATCTACATACACAACAAGTATTAGCAATTTGTCATTTTCAACTTTTATATACAGATTGCTATCTGCTGAACCTTTTAAGAAACCTTGTTGATGAAGATATTTGTCCAACCGGTAGTACCAAGCCCTTGGAGCTTGTTTGAGACCATAGAGAGCCTTTTTCAATCGGCATACAAGATTTGGATCATTTCCAAGAATGAACCCATCTGGCTGTTCAATGTACACTTCTTCTTCCAAGTCTCCATTCAAAAAGGCTGATTTCACATCCATTTGAAATACTTTGAAGTTCTGAAAACTTGAGAGGGCAAGGAACATTCGGATGGCCTCAAGTCTTGCAACAGGAGCAAAAGTTTCTTCAAAGTCTATTCCTTCTTGCTGCGCATACCCTTTACAAACGAGTCTGGCTTTGTTTCTAATTACTTCTCCATTTTCATTCAATTTATTTTTGAAGACCCATTTTGTTCCAATAACATTCTTATCTTTTGGTCTAGGAACCAGCTCCCAAGTGTTGTTCTTTTCGATTTGCTCAAGTTCTTCATCCATTGCTTTCACCCAACATTCATCTTTGCATGCCTCTTTCACATTTTGTGGTTCGGTGGAGGAAAGTAATGCCAAATAGCTTGAAGCTTCTGCAACTGTTCTTCTAGTTTGTATACCTGCTTCTTTTTGTCCCATGATCTGAGATTCTGGATGGTTCTTCTGAACATATCTGGATGGAGTCTTTTCTTCTATTCTTGTCCGTTCTTCTGCTTCTTCGTGAGATTCTTCTTGAGATTCTTCTTGAGGTTCTTCTTCTTCATCATTCTGTCTTTGAGGGTAGCTCTCATCTTCTTCGATGTCTTCACGATGTATTTGCCTAGGAATATATCCCTTTTCATCAACCACTACATCAATGCTGTCAACAATTCTGCCAAGTCTTTTATTGTAGCATTTGTATGCTTTGCTATGTGGGGAATAGCCAAGAAGAATGCCTTCATCTGCTCTAGGATCAAGTTTGCCAAGCTGCTCCTCAGTATTCTTGATATAGCATTTGCTCCCAAAGATTTTGAAGTGCTTTACCGAAGGAGTTTTACCACTCCAGAGCTCATGAGGGGTTTGAGTGCTGTTCACCCGGACATTTGTCTTGTTGAGAATAATAACCGCAGTATGTGCAGCCTCACCCCAGAAGGTTGCGGGGGTTCCTGATTCATCAAGCATAGCACGAGCCATTTGTTGGACTGTTCTGTTCATTCTTTCAACAACTCCATTTTGTTGAGGCGTTCTAGCTGTAGAGAATTCTCTCCTTATCCCATGTTCATCACAGAAATCGAAAAATTCATTTGAAGTAAATTCCCCACCTCTGTCAGATCTGAGGCACTTAATTTTGTGACCTGATTCATTTTCAGCCAAGGCTTTGAAGGTTTTGAATTTTTCGAATGCTTCATCTTTGTGCTTCATAAGTCCTAACCAAACAAACCTGGAGAAATCGTCAATAAATAATATCAAGTATTCCTCTCCTCTAGGTGTTCTTTTCCTGAATGGCCCACATACATCTGTATGTACTAGCTCAAGAGGCATGCTAGCTGATCCTTCTTTCTCTGGAAAGTTAGTCCTGGTTTGTTTTCCAAACTGACATGATCTGCATATGGTGTTGTCAGGAATTTTGATATCTGGAAGATCGCGAACTGCCTGATATTTGCATGCTTTCCTTATTTGTGAGAAGCTTAGATGTCCCAACCTTCGATGCCATAACCAGTGCTCTTCATCCTTGCTTAGATAGCATTGTTGTTGTCCTTCTTCAAATATGTACAGATTATTTGGAGTTCTTTTCCCTTTGAGAACTGTTTTACCTGTATCAAGATCACGAACAAGACATCCATTTGATCTGAATATAACCTCGGTTCTTTGATCACACATCTGGCTGACACTTAGTAGATTATGCTTCAATCCATCAACAAACAAAACATTTCCAGCCTTAACATCTTCTTTTAAAGGAGCAATACCTTTTCCTTTTATAGTTGCAGGAGTATCATTTCCAAAAGAGACTTTCTTTCCCTTTTCTAAATTAGAATAAGACTCAAGTTTTTCTTTATCACCTGTCATATGCTTCGAACATCCACTGTCAATGTACCATAGATTTTCTTGTCCTTCTGCATAAAATGCTATCCCACATCTTTCTGTTTGAGGTTCCTTTATTCTCCATGTTTTGGCGCCTGAGGCTTGTTCCTTTTTCTGCTCTTGTACCTTTCTTTCCGGAAACCTGCTTCTGCATTCAAAGTCTTTATGTCCAAAATTATTGCAAATAGAACATTCAACTTCATTTTCAAGAGCTGAAAAGTTGTTATAGGTCCTTTTTGTAATCCCTGTCATACTTCTTTGTTTTTGAGCTTCTCTAGTCATGATTGTTTTATACGCAACACATTGAGCTGCTTTGTGACCAAAGTTATGGCAAGAAAAGCATTGTCCATTGAAGAAGCTTCTGTGATTATTGGATCTACCAGCCAACTGATTGTAATTTCGATTTTCATCTATTCTTGAACCAAATTGAGAGGATTTTACCTGTGGCTGGTTGTGGCTTTTGTTCACCCTTAAGCTGGATTGCCCCTGATAGTTTCTGTTTGACATTTGTCCCTGCTTTACCTGATGATCTTCCTTGTGTTCTTGCTCATTTCTTCTTGCTGCATCAAGATAACTTTTTGAAGTGGATGCTTGAGAAGTTTCTCCATTATAGCCCAAACCTGTCTTATTTAGTGGAGACCGCTGCACACTGATAATCTCATCCAAAGTTTCAGATCCTTTGACAAACTTGAGATTAATAGTTTTTGTTTTCTCAATTTCTTTTCTAAGACCAACAATTTCACCTTCTAATTTTTCAAGATGTTTTTCCTTTTCATCAATTTGGAATTGTAGAGTATCAATAATCATGTTCTTTTCTTCTATGCATCTCTTGAGTCTAGTAATTTCATCATAAAGGTTATCCACATCTACAGCATCCTCATAATCATCATCTTCAAATGCCATTAACAACCTATATTTATTACCTTGTTCATCTTCATCACTGTTTGATAAGCCATCACTATCTTCATGGGTGTAGTAGCTTTTCTTATTTGTGCTTTGTTTCTTGTTCCATCTAACTGGTTCCTTTCCTTTATCCTTATAAGAGCATTTTGCAGCATAATGACCTACTCTTCCACAAGCAAAGCATTTGAAAGGTAGCTTACCTCTGAACCTTCCAGAACCCCTTTGAAGATTTCTGACAAAATTTGATTCTTCTTCCTCTTCTTCTGGATCATGGCTTGCTTCATAGTAATCTTCTTTGCCTGATGCTTTAAAAGCAGCCTCCCTTCTGTCTGATGGTCCTCCCTTTCTCATTTCATAAGCAGTTAGAATTCCATGTAGCTGAGACATAGTGAGAACTTTGAGATTTTCCTTTTCTTCTATTGCAGATACTTTAGATTCAAACTTGGGGGATAATGATCTTAGAATCTTTTGAACTACTATAGTCTCTTTCATTTCTTCACCCAAATTTTTCATACAATTAACAATCTCATCTACCCGAAGAAAATAATTAGCCACACTTTCATCATTATACATCTTGAGAGTCTCATATTGAATCCTGAGAGTTTGAAGTTTAGCTTCCTTTACCTGTTCATCTCCTTCATAGCTAGTGATCATTTTGTCCCATATCTCTTTTGCTGATTTGAAGTGCATGACCTTCATGAATTCTGTTTGGGATATACTTCCTAATAGAGTACTGACTGCTTTTGCATTTGTTTCATATGTCTTTTTCTCAGCTGGATCTGTAGGAGTAGCTGAAGGAAAAGCATAGCCTGTTTCTACAATGTTCCAAACTTCAGTACCAAGAGATTGAAGATATGCAGTAACTCTTACCTTCCAATAATTGAAGTTTGTCCCACCAAAAACTGGTGGCCTGATTGATGCTTCTCTCTCGTAGTTGCTCATGATGAACGATCTACCTTCAAGCGATCAAGCTTTTCTGAAGGACCTGCTCTGATACCAATTGTTGGAAATAATACTGAGAGGGGGGTGAATCAGTATTATCAAGCAATTTACCAAATCTTCCTTATTTGATCTTTTGAATTATTCTTGCATATCAGTACCATAAATAATGAGCATGAATAAAGAAAATAGACAGTCACACCAAAGAACACAAGATGTAAGGTGGAAACCCAATGCGGGAGAAAACCACCTGCTGCAATATGTCTCTATCTTCTTTCAAGAAATTCTTTTTACAATGATTTTGTACTGGTGCAGTCCTTTACCAGCACGCAGGCTGCAACCTGCAGAGAGCTACAACTCTCTCTCGTTTTCCAGTCTCTCCTGGAAGGGAGCTACAACCCCCTACTTCTTTTCATGAAGAATCAAATGATCAACAAGTATACAACAGATACAGTCCACTACAGATATCAGATCAGTAATTACAGAAATAACCCAGAACACCTTATGAACAGAAATATACAGTCAACAGATCATCTTAAGACAGGGACGCATATTTTCTTTCTGTGACCTACGACTGGACGCAGTCTACCTTCCACTGTTCTGCGTGCCGACGCACTGTTCCTCTATGCTTTGCTGCGACCGGCGCACCCAGAAACACTATCGCGCCGCGTCTTTTTCTTCAAAGACGCACCCAATAACACAGTCGCGCCGCGTCCTTTGCCTCAGAGACGCACCCAATATCACAGTCGCGCCGCGTCCTTTGCCTCAGAGACGCACCTGAGCCTTTACTGTACTGCGTCCCGGCGCACTTTCCCTTCACTGAACCTGCGTCCCTTCAGATATAAAAGATATGAGGACTTCAGAACCAACCCAGACACTCAGATCCACAGATCTGATCATGCGCCATAGAGATCACAATCCATTAGAAGATTCGCCTTCATAGATCTGGACTAGATCTCACCAAAAGATCTTCAACCAAGATGATGCCTAATCCAAATGAATTCCTCTGCTTTATATAGGCAAGCTTCTCCCCAAAACATGGAACAATACCACGAGCCGACACCATAGAAACACAAAACCGTCGGCTAGATACCACACAAGAAACCCCCACGTGCTTTTCTCTGCCTTGAAATGTGTGCACTGGGCGGACGCACCTCCTGAACGGCTGGCCTGCGTCCCTGGACGCGGGTTCTGTATGGTATACCTGCGGGGACGCACTTGCTGAACATATTTCCTGCGTCCTTCTTGATTTATCACCTGAATGGGTTTGCCATCAAGGACAACACCTGAATCATAATGCCAACATAGGCTCTAATGCCTCCTTCCTTCTCCTATTGTATCATCTTTGTACATCCTTCAATCCTATCCCAAGTTGTTCTTAAGGGGGGATGATAGGATATTCTGACACATTGGAAATAATTAAGTATAACTTGGTCTAGTGTATAGTTAGGTAAAGTGTGTTTTTTTAGTATGTATCTTTTGTAACTTACAATATCACGATCACGATATGTTCTAGACATGAAGTGATCTGACGTTTCATTCTCTCCTTGATATTACCGATACTTGATCCGTGGCTTAACACTCGATTGGTCCATGATCTCTATTTAAAGAGCATGGAGGGTCATCTGTATGAGACCATTTAGGAGAGAAGCTTCTGTAAATTTTATTTCTTTTACATTAATAATATTGCCTAAAGTGGTCACGTTGGCTTAGGTCATGGATTTTTTCCCTCTTTGAGGGTTTTAACCACGTCGAGAATACTAGTGTACATATTCGTGATCTGTTTATGAGCAGTGTCCTTTGGTGTTTAATCTAGGGAACTTACCTTGTAAATTCCTACAGGGGACGTTTGCTTACAAGGTCATGTATTTCAGTTTAAATAATGTTGGGGTCACTTTTCAGCGTTCCATGTTTAACTATTTCACAACTTGTCTCATATTATCCTTGCATATCTAGATGATCTCATTGCTTTTTCCTAACTTTGGTCACAACACCTTCATGATTTGTGTACCATGTTTCTTTGATGTCACAAGTATAAGATTTGCCTCAACCCCCTTAAGTGTTTCTTTTGCACCCTTTTCTACTGAATTTCAAGCTTCATTGAGTTGAAAGATGATATCACTCTTGACCCACTCAAAGTTCAACCCATTCTTGAACTTCCTTCTCCTCGTACCCTTCACCAGTTACAAAGCCTCCAAGGCAAAGCTAACTTTCTTCATCGGTTTGTTCCTAACTATGCCACCATGGCTCATGGGTTCCTTAGACTCCTTTGATCTAACATCCAATTTGTTTGGGATGACTAAGCACAACAGTGTTTTTATGCCCTCAAATGTGCTCTCACTTTTGCTCCCTTGATTAGTCTACCTAACTTTGAGAGGGATTTCATCTTGTACATCTTTGTGTCCACCTATTTGGTCATTGGGGTCCTCATACAAGAATATTTTGTAGGAAATGAGAATTTCATATACTATGTCAGTAAGAACCTTAATGCCCCCCCTATGTCCTATTCCCATGAAGAAAATTTGGCACTGGCTATCGTATTCTCTATTAAAAAACTTCTTCATTATATCCTTACTCGTACCACCAAATTTGTGACCAATTCCGACCCTGTGGCTTTCCTGTTGAGTCGATGGATCATTAATGAGAAATACGCCTGTTGAATTATTATCCTTCAAGAATTTGATATTGAATTTGTCACACCCAAGAGTAAGAAATGTTTAGCACTTACTTGACTCATTTCTAAATTTTCTTCCGGTGCGCCTGATTTTCCGGTAAATGATGATCTTCCAAATGAAAATTTGTTCACCATTACCTCATACCCTTGGTATGGTAACATCCTTACCTATTTGTGAACCCAGAAATTTTTCCCCCACCTCACTCATGATGATTGATGACATATTCCACATCAATCCCCCTCGCTACCTCCTCATCGATGATGACCTTTATTGTCACGATGTCAACACTATCCTTCATCATTGTCTCACCCGTGTTGAAGTTGAGTAAGTGCTCAATGCCTACCATGGTGGTGCTTACGCTGGTCACCTCTCCAGAATGGCCATTGTCCAGAAAATCATGCACGTTGGTTATTTTTTGCCTTCTCTCTTTAGTGATTGTATTGAGGCAGTAAAACACTTTCTGAATTATCGATTATTTGCGCCTAAGGTGTGAGCTCCCACTGATACCCTCCATCCTGTCATCGCAATCAGTCCTTTCTATAAATGGGTTATTGAATTTATGGATTTTTTACCCCCATCGACTAATAACCAGAAGTATATTATCTTGGTCATTAACTATTTTACCAAATGGGCTGAAGCCATGCCAACGTTCAATAACATCACGACTCCTGCAACCCTCTTCTTCTTTAATCATGTTATCGTTCGATTTGGATTGAGAATACAATTGGTGTCCGACCATGGCCGACACTTTGAAGATGAGATATGGCAGGATTTATCTTCTCTATTAGGCTTCAAACATCAATATTCATCGTCTTATTAACCCCAAAGCAATGTCCAAGTTGAAGCTGTCAACAAGATCCTTAAGATTATTCCTTAGAAGATGGTGAATAAACACAAGACCAATTGGCATTTAATGCTCTTCCCTGCTTTGTGGGCCTATAGAACTCCTATCAAGAATTCCATCAGGTTCACTCCTTTCCATCTTATTTTTGGAGAGGAGGTAGTCTTATTAATAGAGTACGAGATCCGTTCCCTTCACCTTGTCGTTGAACTCGTCCCAGAAACCCAACCATTAGAACAATGACTTATCATGCTTGAGTGTTGTGGGGAAAAATGCCTATGCAGGACGATCCTATCCACCTAAGGTGTGACAGTGCCTTAGCAACAAACAAAGACAGTTATTCTAATATTTCTTCCTTTATGAATTGAGAATAAAGAGAGATAGATGGATTAACCGGTGTCTTCTGTTTGTCCCTCGATCCGGTCTCTCTTCTCTTGGAGGATTCCCAGCTACTTGCCTTCTCGCTCGCCCAGCTTCAAGAGGTTTCTGCAAGATCACAAGAAGAGAACACTACACAAGACATGGATTCATATTCATAACTAGTTCAGGATTAGAAATAAACTAAACATACTAATGCAATCATACATCAAGAATACAACAGCATATAGGAGAAACCAAGATAGCTTTATTGATGAATAACAAGGTTCAGGAAGAGATACAACCCAGAGGGCTCCAATCCAGCATCTCCTTCCCAGCAAATGGAATTCCTATCTTCACCCCCTTCAAAGCATTAAGCACCCAATGATTCCAATCTCAAACCAACAACAATTCTTTGCAATAACAAAATTCCATCCTCTTAGATCTCATGGAGGAGAGATCCATATATAGATGTTTGGAGAGAGGATGAGTCAGCTTGAGATCTGACTAGTGTCCTCTCCCTCTGTCAATTCTTGAGTCCACTTGGAGGTTCTTGCTTCCACTTGGAGATTTGGAACCTCTTACTCATCACCAGTCGAATTCCCTGAGGCAAGTGTCATTTTGGAAGCTTCCTGGGTTTTGACACCTTGAGAAATGAGCCTGCCACAAGTCCACTCTCGTTCAGCGTAGGTAGCCAGTGTTCTAGTTGACATTCAACGCAGGTAGCCAGTATTGGCTTTGACATTCAGCGCAAACAGCTAGTGTAGCCACTGAAATGATCCTGATTTGACTTGTTTTGAGCAGTTTTTGGTGGAGAACTTCTGTGAATTGTTGTGGTTTGTTAGCCTTGTTCCTCTAGGGGTAGGAACAACATGTTTAGGGACTTTGGATCCCTTAGATTATGGACATTTCATGCTCAATGCTGTAAGGCACAAAAATGTCTATAACAGTTTCTCCCTAAAGTATGAGGCTGTTTATCGGGCAAAATGCTTTATCAGGGGGATCCGAAGTTCATCCAATGCTGGGAGGAGATCTGTAATAAGATACAATACAATACATTATTTTTCATACTACTTTCATGATCTAGCTGAGGCGGGCATTCCCATGCTCAGCTTTATAAATTCATTTTTCTGTACATAGAACAGACAATCGTCTGATGGTAGACTGATAATTTTGATGAAATTATCATCCTTTGAGTAGGATGATTATCTGCTGCAATGATGTACATGTCAATGTCTTTATCTTTCCTGAATATATATCGCAGCCCGGATGGATGAAACTAGATCCGGGGTCTTCAAACTCATTCGATCTTCACTCTAAGTACAAGTCGATCCATGTGAGAATTGTTCTGAAGTCGAACATGGAAAGACATCGCTTGATTACCGGTCAATGATGTAAACCGTTAACAAGCGCGAGAGGAATCACCGATAATGATAATGACCCTCAAGGTACTGCAGTACAATTCACATGGTGTGAATAAAGGACTTGGCGTCGAACACCACGCAAAATCTTTCGGTCGAAGGTCATTGATGTATACCTGTCACCGGAAGTGAGAAACTTGCCATTGTGGAATGCAAGCTTCAAAGTACTGAAGGAGTTGTTCCTAGATCAACTTCTTGGATAGTGAGCTGATGTCGACAAGAAGCGATCCGTCAAAGGAGGGCCTTAATGAATCCCACATCAGTGAAACGGAACAGAGCTAATGATTTTAATGGAGGTGAAAATGATCTGTGACATATGATTCAGGGTGGCGGTCATGAAAGGATGAAGGATAATGTATGGCAGTGGATGGGACACGGTTGACTTTTCTGAACGACTTCTCTTGAACATATGGCGACATTGATGCGATGGATTGGTAGCATTACCCCAAATATGGATGGTATGGCGATACCATGGATGTGACCGGTGAATGAAACAACCCAACCCGATTGTGGTACGGAGGAAAAGTGTCATGTTCAAGAGCGACTTGCTACCATCAAAGTTTTCTTTAGTTTCTCCCAATTTTTCCCCAGTCATTGCTGACCAGTACCTCTTTATTTTTGTCAAGCTTGAGGAGGATAACATATGCTTGTTCTATAACTTGCCCTTCGAGCAAGCCCATCGCTATGTTTTAACGAGCCTAGCGATAGTGAAACTCGTTCTCGTCTAAAGACAAGTTTATCGCTATTTAATGATTTTAACGAGTCTAACGACAAGGATAACTCGGTCCTTTTCATTTTTAGAGAGTCTGAAAAGGTACATAAAGTTAACTCCAAAAGTCCTTTTTCGTCATCTAATCCCTTAAGTCCGAAAAAGTATAAAACAATACAGAAGGGATGAGTTTTCGATAGTTTTAACGAGCTGAATAAAACAAGCGCTCGATATTTTTGTGCAATAATCCTTCGGGTCCAAAAAGATTAAAATCTAGAGGATGGATAGCACTTCCTGTCCCTTTAACGAGCTGGAAGGCCAAGAACTCGGAAATCTTTTCATATTTTACGAGTCAGTTGAAAAGAGCTTAAAGAAGACTCATCTTTTGAGGAACGAGTGATAAACAGGGTTAGCAGCTGATTCCAGGTACAGGTTGGAATTTTCCAATCACGGCAGTGTCACAAGGATGGCTAGGTGAAATCACTCTTCACAGCTGTTCCTCAAAAAGGGTAAACAATCATATGGAGGTGAACGATCGGCCAATGAAAAGTGGAGGTGACGGTGCAAACACGACCAAGGCTTTAATGGCTGATGATATTACATTCACAGTGGTTATTTACCGGGATAGTTCATTTTTTAACGAGCTTAAACGTGGGTGGAAACATTTGCTCGATCTTATGTTTATTTTTTAACGAGCATGAACTATGTGCTAAAACTGCTCGGATCTTGCGTTTATTTTTTAACGAGCATGAATTGTGTGCTAAAACTGCTCGATATTATATGGTCAAATCTTTGATTTTTGCCATGACTATCTTTGCCCTTTTCAAAGATAGTATTGCACCCTCAATTGCTGCATCAAACTAGTTAGAAATGAATAACATTTGCATGAAAATGAGATTAGAACCCTAATATTTCGCTTTGAACTACGTAAAAAGCAATAAAAATGTGTTTTTACCTCTCATTTTACCATTTCATTTGAACTTGGTTTGTTGGAGCTTTGGAGGTGCCTCTTCCCCCTTGATTTTCACCAGCTGATTCCAGGAGATTCTGCGGATGATTTTCGGCGCCGTCTGGACCAGGTAGGAGCTAAACTCTAGCTCTTTCTTTTCATGGTCTCCTTTTTCCATTCTGTGCCTGTTTTCTTGTTCCCATGAGCCCCTGGGGTTTTGCTAGGGCGCTCTGCCATCAGCGCAGGCAGTCCATTCGAAACCTGCGTTGAATGTCAAGCTGCACGAAGGCAGTTTGACCTTCAACGTAGGTGGGACACTAGCCAGTTGCATTGAGCATAGAAAAACAGTTCTGTTGCACAGTTTTTGATGAAAATTTTGCCAGTTTCTCATCAAATCCAGGAGCTTACTCTTTCTCTTGTTTGTTTTGCAGGGATTCTTGAGCAAAATGACCCTTACATGGCGAGAACGAGAACATGAAGAAGAGGACATGATTTCCCTCCATGACCCTGTCATGGTGAACGCGCTGCGGAACTGTGGCCTACTGAAGTTCTTCTGTATCTCTAGTATGAGAGCACAGATCTCTTTACTGCAGTATATGCTTGATGCTTGGGATCCTATTAACCAAGTATTTCAGATCAGGAGCAAATCCATCCCTTTGACCGTGGTAGACATTTACTTCTTGACTGGTTTGTCGAGGCGGGGTGCCCCCATTTCTTTGTCAGGTTCGGCTCGAGGGAATGACTCCGTGAGAGATTATGTCCGCCAGTATTGCAGGGAGGGATCCCAGCCGAGTAGAGACGGCAAGGTTGTTATCCGTGAGATTACTGACAGATCTCTCAGGTCCATTCTGTATACTATTGGTAGGATGGCCGGTAGCGCATCTCTTCATGTTTCCAACAGATCTTATGTGCAGCACGCCTTGGAGTGTCTCCAACCGAAAATATTCAACTGGTGTGATGCAGTACTTCTTCAGATGAAAAGTCAGTTGAACAAGGTAAAGGATGGGAAGTTGAAGAACTTTGGATATGGTTCTATTCTGACTGCCTTTGCCTTGGAAAAAATACCACTGATGCAGCCTCAGTATATCGCACTCGACTTGCCTTCTCCTACCGAGCCACGCATGCAGAGATGGGTTGATCACATGTCTAGGCATGCTGGTCAATCTCAGATTTCTTTCACTGATACCTTCTTCAGGTGGTTCGAGCGTCAGGAGATGGTCTATTCCGAGTATCCATATGTTGGTATGGATTTCCGAGGTGATCCGGACTTGGTACTGCCGGATGGCGAACAATGGGGCGCTATTGGTAAAATCTTCGACCATATTACTGTTTACTGTTCTTATTTATAATTTCCTTGTGCTTTATTCTATCAAGACTTTAATCAAACTCATGTGTGCATGCAGATGTTGGTCCTGTTCGTCCAGCAGTTCGCTCGAGAGCGCCAGTCGCTGCCCCAGCAGGGGAGACTGCTGGGAGGGTTATTCTCCGCGACCTTAACGTGGCCGAGACCTTTACAGCTGTGCAGGAGCAGGTTGAGAGCCTTACTCTCAGCATTCCCGATGTGAGGATTGATGAGTTACCTTTACAGTTGCAGTGGCATACTACTGGCGTGCCTAGATGATGGACTCGTCTCTTGCGCATGATTGCACAGGCCGTGACGTGCTATCATGAGCATCACTAGGCTAGGGTGCCCCCTAGCATTTTTGAGTTTTTGGGTCATATGACCGATTTTTGTCTTGGTTACAGAACATTATGTATAAACGATAAACAGCTTATATATATATATATATATATATATATATATATATATATATATATATATATATATATATATTTGATTTTCATGGTTTTATTCTGGTTGAGTTATATGATCCATATGTACAACATTGATGATGTGTCTCTTTTTACAAATGTCGCAAATGCCTATCTAACACATAGTTTGCTAATGAGTCGGTTAATGTGTTTAAGTTTCTGGAAATATGTTGGTATTGAATTAAATCAAACTGTCTTTCCAAAATCTTAACCCTTAGGAACATGCGATAAATAGCTGGATTGCGAACAGAATATATACCATTGAGTTGTAGTATTACGAGTTGTGAGTCTAGCCTGACAATTAGTCAACGTATATCATGGGTGATGGCATCAGAGAGTAGTTCTATCAACACGCTATATTCAGCGATGTTATTCGTTTATTGCCCAATACACACACCTCTGAAACTTACTAACTCGCCGCTTGGATCAAAAATGGCCCAGGCTGCGGAGGACAGGTTCCGCGAACTACGACTCGCTCCGTTGGCATATCCAACACATGTCTCCAGAAGGTTTGACATCTGCAATAAATGTAAAAAGGTGGATCACTTGACCAAAACAAATACTTTAGCGAAAACAAAATACAAAAAAAGCATACATGTTACTATTTAAGTATAGTAACGCTTGAGGTACAACCCATTACAGGGTTGCGCCAGTGGAATTCTGTCATAATCCATTAACTCGTAGGCTCCTTTTGCTAACACTTGTTTAACAATATAGGGGCCCATCCATAAAGAATTAAATTTACCTGCTCCCAATTTATCGGATTCTTGGTCATAAAGCAAGACCAAGTCACCTTCTGAGAAGACACGGGGTTTGACATTTTTGTCAAACTGTGCCTTGACTCGTTTCTTATGGGCTTCGTTAGCCAAAGCGGCATCACGATGGGTTTCATCCAATTGGATTAATTCCAAGAAACGGGCCTCTTCTTCCGAAGTTCCGAGGAGGAGATCAATTGCGAGTTTAAGCGACGAAATTTCACACTGGATTGGCAAGACTTCTTCCAGGCCATACACCAGTTGGAAAGGTGTGAACCCGGTTGCGTTCTTTACCGATGTTCGGTAAGCCCACAAGGCTGAGTACAGGATTAGGTGCCACCTTCTTTTGTGAACCCCGATCATCCTTTGCAACATACGCTTCAGGACCTTGTTGATTGCTTCAACTTGTCCGTTGGCTTGCGGATAATACGGGGTAGAGCTGTCGTGAGATAGTCCTAGCTTGGCAGCTAATTCAACCATCATGTAATTGCGAAAATGCGACCCATGATCTGTAACTATAGCCTGTGGTACGCCGAACCTGGCGACTACATGATTAAAAAAGAAAAGGGCAGCTGTTTCACCAGTGTTATCTAATGTAGGCATCGCCTCGGCCCATTTGGTAAAATAGTCAACGGCGACTATAATATACCCATGCCCCCCGGTCGAGATGGGAAATTTTGTAGTACTTCAAGAGTCGACATAGCGGATGGCGATTGGGCCAAATCTTCCACTATGTTATAATTTTGCGCCGCTCTGGCGCGAGGATTAAATGTCGACTTGTGTACTACTCCCTTTGGCGGTTTTATCGTTAATTCAGGAATGGTGGGCGGTACAACTTCTATCGAAGTTGTTGTCGAACTACTTGGTTGATCTTTACCTTTGTCATTCGACAGCTGCGGATTCCCGTAATCTTTGTTCCTTGTCGAAATCAAATCATCATTCTGCTGCTTTGAAACCGACAACATGAGCACTTGCGACGGGGAAGCATTTCCACTATCAACCAGATTTTGACCTGGACTGGGAAACGGATCAGTTAACACAGCTGAGGTCTGCGAACTCTTAAAGAATCTCTTAAGCTCAGCTTTGTACGGACATTTGTCTGTCCAATGATCCTCGTCACATATCATGCATGGACTTTTTGGTTTCCCTTTCCCAGGATGGTTTGAAGAAGTTTTTCCAGTGGATGATTCACCCTGTTTCTTCTTCTTCCCTTTGTTTTGCTTCTTCTTGCTTCCTGGTTGATTGGTTTCTTTGCCTTTATCTGCTGATATGGCATTTACTTCCGAAGCAAGAATTTCTTCTTTTGCATTTTGATCCGAATTCTTACGGGTTTTCTTAGATGAAGCCTTTGTCTATTTCGCGTTTGCCATGCCAATCACACCATCGTCGACATGAGAGTCACTATTTGATTTAGGAGGAGGAGGAATTGAGAATTCCGGTCTAGGGGCGTCAGGTATTTTGTCGTAGAGCGTGCCAGACTGAGTATAAACTAAGTCTAGATATTGAGCACGAGCAATAACTTGCTCCTCTGTCACGACTCCCCCCTTTGCCACATCTTCTGTTATAGCATGAAGTAATGACTTTATAAACCATTCAGCTAACAACTGATCGAGAACGCATGTTTTCACCATCCTACGACGACGACGCCACTCATGTATATGATCAGATATATGAGTGGCAGTTGTCTGCTTGAAGTTGGTTAATATTTCTGTTCCCGTTTCATACCTTATCGGTAATTGAAAATGGGTTAAGAAAGTCGTGGCTAGGGAGATGAAGTTGTCGAACGAGGCCCTAGGTAATTCAATATACCATTTTGCGGCTGGACCCGTTAATGTCCTCTGGAAAAGGCGAAGCCTTATCGAATCATCATTTAGGGTGTTTGATGAACACCACAGATGAAAAGTCATCACGTGATTCGATGGGTCTTCACCTGGATTTCCATTGAATTTAGGAATGTCAGATGGAAGTTTGTGAGGAATCGCTGGCCACCAAGGGGCGTAAGCAATCGGATCGTTGGTTAACCGGTGTAAATCGGGTAACTCTAACGTTGCCACGAACGGTAACTGTTGATTCAGGTTAGGTGAAGCATACCCGAGGTATGATGGAATCGCCTAAGCAGTGGGCCTTTGCATACCAGCATAATGTAATTGATGTTGATATGACTGATACGATTGGTGGACTTGACCACTATAAAGCGGTTGGTTTTTACCATTTTGAATATACGGTTGTCCACTGTTCGCAAAGATTTGTTGCTCAGAACCTTGGTACACTTGCTGGAATTATGGTTGTTTGTATTGCACCAGCCATGGTTGTGAAGCCATGTTTTGTTGCGCTATACCAACCGTTGGACCAAGGTGTGGGGTGATTGTACCCGTTTGGACCTTTGTCGCCCCACCAGTTGGCAATTGTGGTTGTGTTACAGGGTCAAGGGGCTGTTGCATTATAACCTGAGAAATCTGAGGCTGACATACAACAGGCATCTCTTGAACTTGTGACACTGTCACAATAGCCGGTGTGGTCGGGATGTTCGACATAGGTACACACTATTGCATAGAATATACAACCCTTGGTTGTTGAGGTAGCATAGGTACCCAACCACTTGATGTAATTCCAGTATAACCTGAATACTGTTGTGAACTCCCGTATGGATACCCTCCCGGAGGGGGTAGTGAAAGGGCATACTGCCCCCCATACGGTAGCAATCCGGAACTCAAGGGGATTGTTTGTCCTTGGGGACTGGATTGCCCAAATTGACCTCCAAATGGATCAATCTGGCGAGTCTCAACATAAGAGTTGCCAGATATTATTCCGGATGAACAAACTGGAACGGACCACACTGACGAAATAGTCCCTTGGTGGACTCCTTCTAGCGGTTGTGAGCTAGTCGGGACAGATGGTATGTCGGCAAACATTGTCGGAGTCACGGCAGGGGCTTCTGCTGTCGCTGTGTCATTTGACACAGTCCTAGATGTTGACGGTTTTTCAGACATTTTGAGTCTATCCAATAGATTTCCTAGCGATTCTACAGGAACTCCCACTTGTGGTAGACTAACTTCTGATGAAGGAAATAGAGTGACCCCTACTCCAAACTGTGTTGGAGTACTTGCTTGCGGATCCTCTACAATTTCCTCTATCGCAATCAAACCTGGTGGAAGAGGAAGGCCGTCAGGTCCGTAAAATATTTCTGGTGCCGAAGAAGGGGTTGAATCAACAACGACAGTTGTTTGAGGAGCAAGACTCTCTGAACTAGTTACAGATGGAACTGGTTCAGTAACGCAAGTATTTGCTCCCGGACTAGGATCAGTGTTACTGTCCCTCTGTGGCTGTTGAACTTCTTCTATAGAGGCAGGGTTTCCAGAAATGTTTGGAGTAACCGGAACCTCCGATGTCGTCGGAACACTTGTTTTAACTTTGATAGGAGATTTCGAACCGGTTAAACGAGTTTGCTTTGTCCGTACTGTTTTCGATTCCAGAGACAAAGACGGTTGACTCGTAAGCCTCCACGAACGACGGGGTTTCAATTGACTTTCTTCCACGATTGTGGATTACTCGATCAACCAAAATACAAAAGGGGAAAGTGTGTTTCCGAATTAAATGAATTTTTAGACACTTTTAGACACAACTTGCTTTTTCACTTTTAAAGAGTCGAGAAAAAGCTAAAGATGACTCTAGTCTCCTTCGATGTTTTAACGAGCCCGAAGTGACAAATGCTCGGATGGACTTTTTCTGTTGTAGAGTCTGAAAAAGGCCAAAAGGAACTGCTCTAGAGTTCTAGGCAGAGGGTGTGTCAAACTTTTCACAAAACCGCAGAATAATTTTTAGGGTACGGGCGGTCGATCTTCCTGAATGCTGTGTTCAGTGCATTGCGATCAGTAGGGCGGCCGACACGGCTTCCTAAGGATAAAGGTTTTATGCCTATAGGGGTCTCCCAATATATACGCAACGGTACGTGGGAGCACAATCCGTACTGGCACTATCATCCCTCAGGAGGAATCACCCACCATCAATGAGATCGACACTCACCAGGCTTTATGACGCTGGAACACGTCTCTAGCCTAGACCTCTATGTTGTGTGTTATGTTGCAAAGCGTTGTTAAGTTCATTCAATTTATTTTAGGTTGATCTTTTTTAAAGTTTGCCTTTCAAGGTTCACCACGAGATGTATGATACAAATTCCTAAATGCAGTCTAAAGATGATAAGCAAGCTTTATATCTTTTCAACTTTGAAAATCCTAGCTACTAAGGGAAAAGAAAGACACCATCTTTTCTCAAAGAGCAATCAGCACACTCTAATGCACTTTTCCTAAATCAAACATGCAAACTATCAAATGCAAATGCACAATGCAGGTGTTTGTTTTCTGCTTTCTTAGTATTGATGCCTACAAAGAAAGATTTTTGTACAACTTTGAATTTGCTTTTAAATGACAAATACAAACAAGTTTACTTTTTCGAAATCAGAGAGGGTAGAAGAGATTACAACACTTAACGATTTTCGAAATGAATACTTGTTTCGACACTTAAAAAAGACAAACTCAAACCAATAAGCAAAAGTAAATGTATAATCAATCTGCAAACAGCCAATGAACTCTCTTCTAAGATCACAATCAACAGATCTGAATCAAGGGCTACAGGATGATTATTTCACTCATGCAAAGGAAAACTGTAAATGATGCCACAAACACATAAAAACACTTACAGTCTTTTTGTACAAAAGGAGGCAGAATCTAAGCAGAGAAAAGGAGTTATCAGACTGGTACCTATGCTGGTTACAGGCTGCAAAAATCAGAGATCAAAACAAGGCAAAACAGAGCAGAGAACCCCAGCTGCACAAGGACAAACTGGTTCAGCGCAACCTCAACACAGGGGTTTTGACATTCAGCGCAGGTAGCCTTCACGGGACCTACGTTGAAATGCAGAATCCCTTCACTGGGTCTGCGCTGAAGGAGAAACTCTTGTTTCCCACAGGTTCTTGGTCAGAGATTGCTATTTAATTCACTATTTTAGGCCAAATAAAAGCAACAAGCAAAGGTGTAATCAAAGGGATGCTTTGAGGGGTACTAAGATCTATCACAAAGGATCATCAAATCATTTGTGAGTCCATTTTTCAGATCATAGACAAGTCCAGTGATTGGATCAAGGCAGCAACTGTCTACTTTGCATCCGGGAATAGCAGATGTAGTTCAATTGTTGCTGTCGAGTCTATGAAACAAACAATGATAGAAACACAAATAAAATGACTAAATAGATCTCCCCAGCGGAGTCGCCAATTTGTTGTGGGGAAAAATGCCTATGCAGGACGATCCTATCCACCTAAGGTGTGACAGTGCCTTAGCAACAAAAAGAGACAGCTATTCTAATATTTCTTCCTTTATGAATTGAGAATAAAGAGAGATAGATGGACTAACCGGTGTCTTCTGTTTGTCCCTCGATCCGGTCTCTCTTCTCTTGGAGGATTCCCAGCTACTTGCTTTCTCGCTCGCCCAGCTTCAAGAGGTTTCTGCAAGATCACAAGAAGAGAACACTACACAAGACATGGATTCATATTCATAACTAGTTCAGGATTAGAAATAAACTAAACATACTAATGCAATCATACATCAAGAATACACCAGCATATAGGAGAAACCAAGATAGCTTTATTGATGAATAACAAGGTTCATGAAGAGATACAACCCAGAGGGCTCCAATCCAGCATCTCCTTCCCAGCAAATGGAATTCCTATCTTCACCCCCTTCAAAGCATTAAGCACCCAATGATTCCAATCTCAAACCAAAAGCAATTCTTTGCAATAAAAAAATTCCAGCCTCTTAGATCTCATGGAGGAGAGATCCATATATAGATGTTTGGAGAGAGGATGAGTCAGCTTGAGATCTGACTAGTGTCCTCTCCCTCTGTCAGTTCTTGAGTCCACTTGGAGGTTCTTGCTTCCACTTGGAGATTTGGAACCTCTTACTCATCACCAGTCGAATTCCCTGAGGCAAGTGTCATTTTGGAAGCTTCCTGGGTTTTGACACCTTGAGAAATGAGCCTACCACATGTCCACTCTCGTTCAGTGCAGGTAGCCAGTGTTCCAGTTGACATTCAACGCAGGTAGCCAGTATTGGCTTTGACATTCAGCGCAAACAGCTAGTGTAGCCACTAAAATGATCTTGATTTGACTTGTTTTGAGCAGTTTTTGGTGGAGAACTTCTGTGAATTGCTGTGGTTTGTTAGCCTTGTTCCTCTAGGGGTAGGAACAACATGTTTAGGGACTTTGGATCCCTTAGATTATGGACATTTCATGCTCAATGTTGTAAGGCACAAAAATGTCTATAACATTGAGCGCACCACTAAAGACCGTTGTGTTGAATTGCAAACCATCAAAGCTTCCAAAAAGCGCACCAAAGCTCAGTATGACCACAAAGTCCACCCTCATACGTTCCATGAATGTGAAATTGTTCTTGTGTATGACCAATCTCATGATGTCCTGGGGCGTCAGAAATTTGAACCATTATGGCTATGACCTTATATCATCTATAAGATTTTTCGAAAAGGGACATACGTTTTGGAGGGTCCAGAAAGAGAAATCCTTCCCAATCCTTGAAATGAACTCTACCTTCAAAAATTTTACCCATAGCATTTCCCATCGAAATATGTGTATCTCTTTCTTTCTTCTTTCATTTAGATAGTTTTCATCCCCAATCTTCTTACACATTGTCTTCTTTCGTATTTCAGATGGTTCTATCATCCACACCTTATATCAGTTATGTTGATGGTGTGAGTCACTTCACCAGGAATCTAACCTCAACGACTTGGGCCATTTTCACCCCCTTGCATTTGTTAATCCATTCCAATGGCATTTGCATTGGATTTTCCACCAATAACGAGGCTGAATATGATCTTTTGATAGGTTTGTTAGACGATGACCTTGATTGTCGTATCCTTTACCTTCATGTTTGTCTTGATTCCTTGCTACTTGTCATGTAATTGAATGGTGTTTATCATGTGCATAATCATGTGGTGTTTATCTACGAATTAAGCTTTTGGCACGTGAATTTGAATCCATTTCATTCAATCATGTTCCTAGAGCCTAGAATCACTATGTAGATACCATTGCAAATAACATTCTAAATTGGCATTTATCACATGTAAGAATACATCCATAAACAAATGGTGAACCAAAATCGTCATAAAATTATGCATAGTCATAAATATGTATCGACGTACAATGTTTTGAGTCAACTACTCTAAATGCATCCAACATGCTCATTCGCATGTTATCATAAAACAAAAATGGGGACCCACATGTCCCTATTCCTAATCATTATCATCTGGAGGCTCCTAAGTCAACAACTCCATTCCCCTAGCTCGTAGATCTTGTATTGTCTGACCGACCATAGCAATTCGTTGCATGATTACTCGTCACTCCAAGGGAAGACCAATGCATTCATAAGTATATTGATATTCTAGCTCATGCCACCCACACTCTTTAACCCCAGTTAATAACACGTTGAATCTACGTCAGAGATCCTCCAGTAGTGCATCATTCCTTGATTTATGTTGTGATGTGGCCCCACCCTGATCTGCAACCCCAGGTGCTATGACTCATCCCATGTATCTTGTCAGCCTCACAGATGTTATATATTCATACCACAAATTTTATAAATCAATACCATATACACATATTTCTTAAACTATAAATGCGTCAATTGTATAACAACTTTTAGTTACCATATGGACCCCATGCTCATCCCAGTAGAAGTGGTAAGTCATGATCCCCCTGATAGTTCATGCCACTATATGGATAATCATATATGTACAGTGGCATCTGGTCCCAATAAGAAAAAAAACCAGGTCAGAAAACTCATCTGACTCCCCCTCCACCTCATCTCAGTAGTGGCCCCCCTGCTCATCCTTCCTCGTCTACACCCCCTCCTTGGTCTTATGCATCTCAGTATAACTCCCAGCTAGCTAGCCAATCATTTCAACCGTATGCTCTGCCACAACCTCAATGGAATACACCACTCCAAGGGTGGAGGCCCAAATACAAAAATGCTCCATCTCTATTGCCTCCACCACCTACCCAACCATAGCTCTTACACTCTTCTCCACCCAAGCAACCCCAGATGCCTGCCCAGCCAAATCCAAACCCAAACAACAGGCAGGCTCAGCAAGTATATAGTGGAGAGACATCATATCCAACTTATGCTGTGAAAATCCAGGAGATTAACCTGAGATCTGGGAGAGTTCTCCCAGATAACAAAGCTCCACCTCCACCTAGGGAGCTTGAGGAAGAAAGAGAGGAAAGCAACCTTAAATTAAATCCACCCTTTCCTGAGAGATTAGCCTGACCACTCCATCTTACCCCAGAAGAGACTAAACTTCTGAGTGAATTGAAAAAACTACGTGTAAAGATCCCACTTCTCCAGGCAATAAAAGATGTTCCTATTTACAATAAGTTGATTAAGGAGAAGTGCTTCAAGCATCTAGGGAGGCAAAAAAGGGATGCCCCTACCATTAATGTCATTGGGTAGCTGTCTGACTTAATGTTGGGGCAGGTAATCTATCCAAAATATTTGGACCCTGGAAGCCCTGTAGTAGATGTGCACATCAATGTCACCATTGTCCCACACACTCTGATCTATCTTGGTGTTGCCATTAATGTGATGACCAAGGACACCATGCTCAAGCTCAACCTCCAAGGTTCATTGAGGAAGACCACAATAGTTCTACAACTTGCAGAACATTCCACAGTAACCCCTGAGGGAATTGTGGAGGATGTGATGGTCTCCATTGACTCTTGGGAATGCCTTGCAAATTTCCTAGTTCTCCAACATAACGCCAGGCTTACTGGTTACCATCTCATCCTTGGGGGGCCATGGTTGGCCGCTGCTGATGCTTACATTAGCTGTAGAGATAGGTATTTTACCATCAAGAATGGGCATATGTCCAAGTAGTCAGTCCTATACCCTCCTTCTCAACCTTCTCTAGAGCATGACTTACCTTTATGGTTGGAGGAGGAGGAAGAAGATGAATTTTATTCCACCCAACTTTATGATTTATAAGCAACCATGGGAGGAGTATAGTAGGATGAGGATGACTTGATTGAACACCTACTCCAAAGTCCAACTCCTGGTTCACTACCCTTAGAAGAAGAACTAAAGGAAACTCGAAACAATCATCCAATTGACTTATGCTTGGCTGACTCCAACCCACTCTGTGTCAAAACCATAGAATTCAGCCCAAAGAGAACCTTGAAAATAAATCCATCTCTTTCTGCTCTCCAAGAAGAGAAGTTATGCAACATGTTAAAGGAAAATCTAGAAGCCTTTTCTTGGAGTTACAAATAAATGAAGGGAGTACACCCCTTAGTGTGTACTCACCACAAACCGCAAAGGAGGATGAATCCAACTCTTAAAGATATAGTCAAAGAAGAGTTGAAAAAACTACTAGATTCAAAATTCATTTACCCTATATCTAACAGTGAGTGGGTCTCTCCTTTGGTGTTAGTTCCGAATAAAAATGGTATATGGAGAATTTGTGTCGATTACATGGAGTTGAACAAACCACAAAGAATGATCATTTTCCTCTACCCTTCATCGACCAAGTGCTAGATGGCCTGGAAGGGAAAAGGTTTTTCTCTTTCGTAGATGTATTCAATGGGTACAACCAAATCCAGATTTGCCTAGAAGACCAAGATAAGGCCACATTCACTTGTCCTTGGGGTACTTTTGCCTATGGGGTCCTTCCTTTTGGCCTATGCAATGCTCCTGCCACTTTCTAAAGAGCAGTCTTGAGTATTTTCACCGAATTAGTCCATGATGCAGTGGAGATTTATATGGATGATTTTACACCTTATGGTTATGATTTTCAAGAATCCCTGTCTAACCTAGGCAAAGTAATGCACAAATGCATTGAAATGAACCTATCTCTCAGTCCTGAAAAATGCGAATTCTTAATGACTGCAGGGACCGTGGTAGGTCATTCAATATCTCAACAAGGACTGCAGGCGGGCCCAAACAAAATAGCTATCATCCAAAAGGTCCCACCTCCTCAAAAGTAGAGAGATGTCAAAAGTTTCCTAGGGTTAGCTAGATACTACCGAAGGTTCATAGAGGACTTTAGCAAGTTGGCCTCTCCTTTATTTGGTTTGTTGGCCAAAGACTCTGAGTTTATATGGTCAAAAAGTTGTCAAGAGGCCTTCGACATCCCAAAGGATAAGTTAAGCACTGCACCAATTCTTCGAGGCCCAAATTTGGCCCTCCCCTTTCATATTCATGCTAATGCCTCACACAAAGCCATAGGAGAAGCCCTAGGTCAGATAGATGAAAAATTTCCTTATGCTATCTATTTTATCAGTAAGAATTTATCAAAGGCTTGACTAAATTATATAGTGAACGAAAAGGAACTCCTAGCTATTGTGCATTCATTAACAAAATTCAGGCATTACATTACAAACTATCAAACATTTGTGCATATTGACCATTCTGCAATCAAATATTTAATGAACAAACTAGATGTGAATGCTCGAATTATAAGATGGTTACTTTTATTACAACAGTTTGATCTAACCATTGTTGATAAGCCTGGTAAGGAAAATGTTGTTTCAGACTTTTTGTCTAGAGTAAATTTGCCTGCAGGTGAAGAAGGAATGGTGGATGACCAGTTACCAGATGAGCACCTATTTTCTATTTCAGTTCTCACTCTGTGGTTTGCTGATATAGAAAACGATTTGGTATCAGCACTGTTCCCACCAAACTTGTCCTCCAAAGAAAAGAGAAAGATAGTCAGGAAAAGTGCCCCCTTCACTTGGATTGGGGGCAACCTTTTCAAACTTGGCCCAGATCAAATCTTGAGAAGGTGTGTCAAGGAAGAGGAATTTTTTGACATCCTTCTGACCTGTCATGATGGGCCTTGTGGAGGTCAATTTGTAGAAAAAAATACAACGTTCAAAGTGTTACAAGCAAGCTATTATTGGCTCACTCTTCATCAGGATGTAAAAAAATACACTAGTCAGTGTGGTCGGTGCCAAAGGATGGGAAGGCCTACTCCAAGAGATGAAATGCCTCTGTAGCCTCAAGTGACTTTTGAGCCATTTGAAAAGTGGGGCATGGACTTCATTGGGCCTATTGACCCTCCTTCAAAGAAAAAATAGTACATTATTGTGTGCACAAATTATTTGACTAAGTGGGCTGAACAAAGGAAATTAAGGCAGCAACAAAAGAGAAGGTGGTTGAGTTCCTAAGGGACAACGTATTCTACAAATTTGGGTACCTAAGAGAGCTAGTCACAGAATAGGGAATCCAGTTTACCTCCAACTTGATTGAAGACTTGCTCAACCATCACAAGATCAAGCATAAAACCTCCACTTCCAATCATCCTCAAGCTAATGGGCAAGTGGAGGTGACCAACAGAGCACTGGAGGGCATCTTCACCAAAGTGGTGAGCAGCTGTAGGAAGGATTGGGCAGAAAAAATAGTTGAGGCCACCTAGGCCTATAATACCACATGGAAGACCACCACTGGATTCACAACCTATGAGCTGGTCTATGGGAAAAATGCCTTGTTTTCCATTGAATTTGAATATAACACATTAAAGATGGAAGAACAGCTAGATCTGGATCTTAGTAGTGCATAGAAAGAGAGATTATTCCAACTAAATGGTTTGGATGAATTTAGAATGCAGGAACTCCTACATACAGAGGTAGTCCAACATCAGAGGAAGATCTGGCATGATAAAAATATCAAGGAGAAGCAATTTCAAGAATGCGATTGGGCGTTGTTATATTATTCTAGGTATAAAGACTTCAAGGGAAAGTTAAGTACAAGATGACTCAGACCTTATGTTATGGAAAGATGCCATGATAATGGTTCAGTGCAAATCAGAACCATAGATGAAGAAGCCATTCCTTTGTTAGTTAATGGACACTGATTGAAAATTTACAAGAGACCTTTATCAAAACAAGATTTCATTGATGATATCAATAAAAAGGTGATGATAGTGGAGCAAGTTCCAGCTCCTCCCTCACCAAATCACTGAGAAAGAGAAAAAAAGAATAAGGACATAGGTGAAAACCTCCATGAGGCACCTGATTCCCATCATTAGGTTGAAAACCTCTTGAGGTAACTCAGTGGTGTCAAAAAAAAAGAGAGAGAAAGATCCATGGGTGAAAACCTTTCTTGAGGTGGCCAGGGCAAACAGCTAGGGTGAAAACCTCTCAGAGGCAGCCTAATTGTTTTTCAAAAAAATAAAAAAAATTAATCATGAAATTTCCATTTGCAGGTCAACAAGAAGGACGACAAAGGAGCAAATGAGATCCCAAAGAGACCCCTGCGACTCACATATTTATTTTTCCACTCAATACCATGCATCCCTCCATCATTTCTATCATTCTTTTCACTTTAATGCTTCAGTTTATAAAAAGACTGTGTTTTCTACAAGATCCCCTGTATTCTTACAGGATCCCCTTAAAACCTACAGGATGATCCTGTAGGAATTACATTGACCCAAAGATCCTACAAGAAGTAGTCCGAGGGAAAATGATGGACTTGATAGGCCCCTAAAATTCACCCTCTTCATCATCTATCACCACACCTTGTCCACCATCATCATCCATGCACTCACCATTAGAAAAAATCAATTTCAAGAGTATTCTTTTTCTCCAGTCTTCGAAAGAAGGGAAACAGAAAGGGATAAAGAGCATCACCTGAATATTCCTTTCTCTCCACACTCCCACTCCTTATTTCCATCCATTTCACCATCCTCACAACTCCAGCAAGAAGAATGATTAAGGAGTATTGAGGGAGAAGCAGCTACAGGACATCCTGTAGCAGCCTATCCCACTGAATACCAATCATACCAACAAAAAGTCTTCAGCATGATGATCCAGGAGCTCCAAAGTAGCAGCATCATATCTTCAACCACAGGTACCTACAGAAACAAAGAAGCCATTAGCAGACAGCAAGAGGAGGAAGAAGAATAACATGCAGCAAATATACACAACAACACCTCTAGTCTTTGACAACTGTAGCATAGCATTGGAACCACAAGTAATTATCACGCTCGCTCTCTCATATGCATCATGTAGTCAAAAAATGTAAGGGTTACGAGATAGTTCGTTTATAAGTGAAAAGGTGGCTAGTTAAATTTTCCACCTTCATTCAGTCAACACATGCACAAACAGGTGTCCTCTCACACATGGATGCAGTTAACTCAAAGACAGAGGTGTAGGACAAAAGCGGTTAAAACTACGGATCCAGAAGGTGGGAGCTAATTACGAGGAGTGGGAAATGATGAGGTGGTAGTGGGGACCAACGGTCCAAAAATGGAAACATACCTTTGCTACCAGCACACCACCTCACCCCCTCGAAACTCACTCACTCAGGTCGCCCTCATACCCAAGCAACCCACAGGAAGAAAAACTCCATCGTTTCATTGCACAGGAATTCCTACAAGATCATGCACAGGAACTCCTACAAGATACATAGATACTGTCTACAGGATTGGCAGAGAAGAGTTCAGAAGGGATATCACGAGAGTTGGCCACTACAAACAATCTAAAGAGGTAGGCTTTGTAACTACATCCCTCTTTGCAAGTAAATGAACCAGAAATCCTCTAAGTTTGAGTGAATTTAGCAACTGTGTAAGGGAATTACATACACAGTCATCTCTGTTTTGGTTCTGCATTTGAAAATTTGTTTCAACCCTCTCATTTTCTCCTCAAACTTCACCAGCAAGATGACAGGAGGGTTTAATAGGAGAGAGCCCACCAACACTGTGAGAATCCAACAACACCCCCAAGTGCTTGAAATCTTCACAAGACATAATTGGATGGGGTTTTTCAAAAAATTCATAGGGTATGACGATGAGGTGGCTCAAGAATTTTCTCTCTCCCTCACTCCACTCACCAGAATCCATGCCACTATTGTAATAAGGTGCCTCACTATAGATATCACCCCTGATCTCATCAGCAGAGACACCATAGTTCCCCTAGGAATACCATGGAGAAAAGAAGACAAAGGAAATAGCCAAGTTGCCAAAAGAAAATTCTTTTTAGAAGGTGAGGAACCCACTAAGGACAAAAATGGAGTAAGGAGGGAAAGTCTGCCATATCCATGGAATGAGGTAGGCTACCAACTATTCAAATACATTTCATGTGAGGGTAGGTATAGTGTGGTCTATGGATATCATTTCGGGATCCTTGAAGAATTGAGATTTGGAGTAGAAACACCCCCTCACCAAAGGCTCAACATACCATACTTCCTGCTTCAATCACTCATATATACTAAAGAATCAAAGTGAAGGAGGGAAATTCCCAACAATTAGCTCCCCATGGCTTGATTAGGATACTCATAGAATATGCCCTCCAGAACCTCAAAATTCCTAGAACATGGTCAGTTTTCAAAGACATGCCAGTAGAGGATGACATCAAAGCTCTCACTTATGATGTTAGTCCTATTTTCAGTGAAGCGGAAGTAAAACAGGAAGAGGAAGATACAGAAGTAGATAAGGATGAGATGAATGAAGAAGGAGCTAACACAAAGGAACATGTTGAAGATGAAGAAGAGGAGGGAGAAGAGAAGGAGGATGATGAAGAAACAAAGGAGGAAATTAGGGAGGAAACTAATAAAGATGAAGATCTACAAGAAGAAGAAGACAAGAATGACATAGAGGAAGAAGGAAATGGAAAAGAATGGATAGAAAACAAGGAGGAGTCACCTAGGGTGTCTCTAGAAGCCACTAAGAGAGAGGCAACAACTACCCTCACTGCTCTTAGCAGTCCAATCAAGAAAAAAGGAAAAAGGCAGAGGAAAACACCATTATATTTCAGGAAAAGAAAAAGCACGAGAATAAGACAAGGGAAGCCCCAAGCATCAACCAAAATCCCTATTGTGATTTAAGACTCCCCTACACAAAAAGAAAAAATGCCTTCCCCTAAGTCCCCTATCACCTATTTGAGGAGGCCTACTACTAGATCAACTTCCTCCAAGGGAAAGGCAATCCTATAGGATAGACAGAAAAATCTACAGGAAGTAGAAACATTCCTACAAGATACTCTATTGAATCTACAGGAAGCACAAAAATTGGAAAGGCAGGTAGGGGAACAGTAAGAAACTAAAGAAGAGGACCAAACCAAAGACAAAATAGCCCAACCCCCAACCTAACCTGGACTCCTATTGCCAGTTTATTGAAGGAGGCAGGGTCATACCTCAAAAATTTTCCATCCCACTATTCTTTGAGCTTGAGAAGGAGAGGGCCAGAACTCACTGATGGATGCAGATCGCCAAATCAAAGGAGGTGGAATACATTGGGCACATGGAGGAAAAATTCAAGGAGATGGGTAGAGAGATAAGTGTCTTGAGAGATAGAGAGGCCATAATGAGAAATCAACTAGAGATAGAAAATGCATGGTTGAGGGGACAACTGCAGGAAAGAGAGAATCAATTGGCATGTATGGTTAGTATCTCTTTGGAAGAAATCCAGTGTAGGATTCCAGCTAAATCCTACTCTCTATACCTCAAAGAACAGAGGTTGCAGTTCCAGATTAAAACCATAGCACAAAGAGGCACCATGCCATTTCAGGACTACAAGAAGTTCATTGATCTTTGTGATCAAAGTACACTAGAAGATAGGGCCAAAATGGATGAGTTTTATTTGCACAACATGGCCCTAACATACATGAATGTACGGGACCCTAATACCAAGCTAGGAGATTTACAATTAATGGCTTTGGCATTATGGATGAACCATGAGGAGTCATGGGCTATAGAGATGAAAAGGATATTGGCAAGAGAGAAAATTGAACCTCTTGTGATTAGATCTGAACAATCAAATCTCATGGCCCTCATCAGTATCCATAATTTGATTGCAAATGATCCTCAACTGGCACCTGGATATCTTGCTGCCCAAGAGCAAGCAATTTCACATTTTGAGGACATGTTCAAGTTGCTAGGAGTTTATAGTATACATGCTTTCCTGAGGAGATGGAACACACTGCCATACAGCTTAAAGATAAGAGAATATCACTCTCCTCAAAGGTTGAGAGAGACACTCAACATGACACCTATGTATAAGAAATATATGCAAAGGTTGAAGGTCAATTGGATAGGCCTAAAACTCAATCGACCACTACTCTTAGGGATGCTAGAAGGTAGAAAAGAAGAAGAAGAAAAGAGGCAGTGGGAAAAGGTAGCTGAAAATAAAGAAGGCTTCTATGAACAAGAAGAGGAGATCATAGCAGAGGCATGGGATGGCAGAGAGACCACTAGAGCCATGAAGGATATGGATATTGATTAAGTTGATCAGAGGATGAGCAACACTTTCAGTAGGGGGGTGATGATGAGCCTCATCATTGGGTAATTATATGGGCCTTAATTCACCTCCTAGCTTAGTCAAACCAACTTTTATCATAACCTATTACATGCTTTTTATTATATTTTTTTTATGAGGTGAGTTAGAGTTGGATATTATGCTTTGTGGTCTAATATGCATTAAATGCAAGATTAAAGGAGAAAATAAAGGAATTTTGGCAAATACCAAGGTAAAATCTCGAAGGGGACAAGGGATAGGGATTGTAGGAGGTAAATCCTCCTCATTTACTACTCCTCCATTCGAATATTCCTCCATTCATCACATCAGCTCGGAGTGCAAACAACCAAATCATGAGGACTAGAAGGAAGTTGAGCAAGTGAGAGACAAAGCACCAGTTTATCTCGAGTTTGGGAGCCGAGCCTCCCTAATTTTAAGGAATTTGTTGGGGACTTCATATGTATAAGTAGAGAGGCCTAGGACCTTAGTAGGATTTTGATTTTTATTGTAAAACTCTAATCAATTTTGGAGCTGCAAAACTTGTGACTGTTCTATTTATGTAATTTGTTGTTTTGGTAATAAGAATGAGTTTTGTTTTGAGCCAGCACTGAGTTAACTTAGAGGGCTAAATCTCTTTGGTTAGGGCCCAACCCTAGCAGCCAAGGCATCCTCTTTATTGTACATGTATGTTTAGTGTAGATTCATAGTTGCATTGTCAATTTTCTTTTTAGATGCATTTCCATTACAAGCAATGTAGATTAGATTGGTTGTTTAATAATTTGCTTCCATTTGTGCCGTATTTCAAGTAGAAACTTAGCAAGGAGAAAAAGGATCACCACAATGTTATTTGTAGGTGACTCAGCCTCACTTCCTCCCTCTAGGACCATGACTTGAGGAAGGGACCTTTAAGCAGCTCCAAAAACACATATTTCTAGTTCTGTCATGAGCTTTGGAGTTTGTTGTCTTTAATTTAGTATCTAGTTAATTTTGCAAGGTAGATTTCATTGTCATATTTTTCATCTCCATTCCTGTAATAGATCTCACTCCCTCTTTCATTCCTTTCAACAACTTTCTTCATGCATAGTATAGGCAGTTGAATCATTAATTCTACTTTTCTAGTTTATGAAAGTGTATCTTGTTGCATAGCTTTTTGGAATACACACATGTTTTATGTAGAGTGATTCAAGAGGAGACTAAGAATTCATAGCCAACAACCACCTTCCACTTCTTCCACCTTAGCCATCCCTTGTTTTCACCATCACTTTCACTAGTTTTCCATCAATTTTCATAGACATTCTCCCAAGCACATTGAGCGAATCTAGCCATCTATTACCTTGGATATTGACTCCTGAGTGATCCTAGACCTTATACCACTCTATTCTACCTATCACACACCTTTCCCAAGCCTCCCATAACCTACTACACCTCACATTTAGCTCTCGGTTGTATCCTGTAGGTTTCTTGTAATTCCTACAAGATCATCCTGTAGGTTTCTAGTACATCCTGTAGGTTTTCCTGAAACGGCCTGTTTTGAGGCTGAATTGATGGAAAACCCCTAGGAAGTCACCAAAAACCTCCTAGGGACCCTCCACACCATCCAGACACTTCATAAAACTTCTATCCATCCTAAAACACCCATAATCCACTTGCCACATCCACAAGAACAATTATTTTGCATACTTGATTTTTCATAAAAGGACCAAAAAAGAAAAAACAGATTTAGTTTAGTCTCTTTACTTGCACATTAGCTTTGTTTGATGCTTCTTGCTTCTACAACTTAGATAGTAGCATTTATTTTATGTTGATTTAGAATTTCTGCCTAGCATAGCTTCTTAAATGGTTAATCAGTGAATGGTGTGATTTAGCATTACATGTTGACCTTCTCCATTAATGCAATAGAGTAACTCTCCTAGAGTAGATTTACCTTTCTTCCATCAAAGAATCAAGATTCTTCTGACCCCATAGAAATCTGGCTTGGAACCCCAGTGGCATCTCGCCAGCTGAACAGAGACAACAAGAAGGACCATCACTTTTACTTATGCATACAACATTGTCACCTCCAAGTTTGTACGAACCCTGGGTTGATAAGTAAAGTTGGTAGCCTAGGAGTTGCAGCATCCTTGCTGCAATATTGGCGCTCATCACAGGTCACTAATCTGTATGGTTTTTCCCTTTGCATGACTCCCTGATACACAATGACGATCAACAAAATCACCTATATGCCTCCATGAGCAAGTAATGGATGTCTCTCCCCTACCACCCCCAAGGGGGGAGATCCTATCATAAAATATATCTCTTGGATCATGATCTCAATATTGTGCCCTTGTCCTACAAAGGCCTCCTGATCTGGGTCCTAGTAACTCACTATACTCAACAGCAAGGGCTCACCACCCCTCATCATAGGGTTCCTAAAGAACTTCAGCACTCCATATCGTGCCAACACCCCTCTCAATGCTTGATTCCACTTAATCTTAGCACAAAGGGACTCCAAATCTCATTCTCACCATGATATCTTCAACTCTTTCATACTTGCAAAATACCATTATGTTTTGTTAGTCTAGAGTAAAGGCATACATGTTAGCTTTAACTCACAACAGACCACCAATCATGTGCATCCTCTTAGCCCATAACATAGTTTTTACCCACAAATTGTGTTGGATGCACTTGTGGGCCCATTTCATGTGCTCCAGAGCACAAAATAGGCCCCCAAAAGTGAGTTGCGACCGTGAGGATGAGCATGGGTCCCCAAAGTGAATTGAAGCCCTAATCTAAAATTTTGATCACCAAAAATGATAAGTAAGGTTATGGCACCTACCTCCAACTTGCAGATCCTGATTCTGACGATCATATTGTCTGCTACAATATCCACAAGATTTAGGGCCTTCTTCGCCCCTCCAAATTCTCCACAGCTCACTATGCAAATGAATTGGATTTGGGGGAAAAAATATCTTTTATAGAAAAACCCTAGTTTTTTTGTCACCCATTGCAACCAAACAATAGCTTCGTTTGATGAAATGTCAGAACCATTGGAAAGCTCTCATCAAGTTCTATAATGGGACTCCCTTTGTTTTTTGTAATTTGACACTTCACCAGGAAGCCATTTTTTCCATGACATCTCACTTTGTCACCTATTAAAATTGAATGTCTTCATTTGAGCCACCCATACTATGGTACCACTTTTCCTTTTCACTGGTTGACTCACATGTCAATTTTCATCACGAGTAACCATCATTTACTCAAGTTTTTATGGTCCCCTCTGAGCCTTTCCCCCGTGGCAGCATCATCAAGTCATCCTTGCATTTATTGAGTGTGTTCCGAGTCCCCTTGAGTCTCATTATAGTGTTTCATACGTCATCATGTCACATCCATCACATTTTATTCATATTTGGCCTCCACATTTACTGCTCAGTCTTTGTCGAACCCCTATTTGAGTCATTGACCATCCCCTCTAGAATCGATTCAATCACTGCGAATTCAACCATCCTTATTATTCTCTTACAAGGGAAGTCGTCAGTCTGCCATCCATGTCATTTCATTCCATCATCATCCCCGGTTTCATTCCATCAGTCACTCTACTATGATTCCTCATGCCTTTATTATCGGTTCCTTAATGCCTTAACTCTGACGAGCCCTCTTTTGTGACCTCAGCACATTTATTATGAAAGAATGGTCTAGAGGGTAGTGTACCTTGGTTCCAACTTCCATATTTTTTCAGTGCCTTCGATCAAGCGAATGGAATCATCATTTCCCTTTGACTTGGTTTTTTCTCACGTGCTAGACACCAGCTCCTTATCGCACAATTTAGATCTGTACACGTTGATTCGGTGATCCAAACGATTACCCTAGTGATTCTCGAGTGTGTGTGATATGTTCCAGACCTCATGAGGGGGTGTCCCTTTAGATAGCCTCCCACATACCCAATTGACTATAGATGTTGATCCAGCCTCCAATGCATTTCTGCAGATGTGATGGGTTTGGTGTACGCTGCTTGAAACACCCACAACACGCATGTCTCCTTTAGATGATCCATTCAGATCTTCAGAGTCCTTTCCTATTCAGAAGGGCTTCTTTGGTTTTGATCCCCCCTCACCATGTACGCTTGAGGGGAATTATGTCACATGTACTCATATTTTATTGTATACAGTCCTCGCATATGTTTTTCCAGGCACATTATGTATATGGGATCCATTTTGCTATTTTTTGGCCCATTGATGCCAGTGTATCATGTATCATGTACTTTGTAGCTCAGGCCCACATTATTGGACTCATCATTATTCTTTGTACGTAGTGATATCGGTGGGTATGGGTATGCCTCCCCCGCCTCATTTGAGATCATGTACTCCCACACAAAAGGAGACTTCTACCAGTTTAGTAGGTATCGCTCCCTCCATTATTTGTTTTTTGTTGCATTGCTTCAGTTCTTTCTCTCTCTCTTTGAATCCTCTTTGGTGTCTCATGGAAATGCAACCTACAATGTATTTCAATCATACAATTTTCTCCTAACACACATACGTTGGGAGGAATATCTTACCACCAAAAAATGATCACCTAGCCATTTCTAACTAGGCATATTGAAATACACCATGTAAGATTAATTTTACCATAGTAAAATCACTTTCACTGTGGAAGATAATTTAGGAAACCACTTTTTTCTGATTTAAATTAAAAAACCCATGAGAATAATTAGATAAATTATTATTTATTTAATTTCTCTAGGAATAATTATTAAAGCATTGTTTAAATAATTATTCCTTTTCACATTTGACTAAATCCCTATGAATAATTAAATAAATCACTATTTATTTAATATTCCTTATTTCCATTATTGGAATAATTATTAAATCACTATTTAATAATTATTTCAATTTCACTCCATTCTTAATCCTCGCGAAATAATTAATAAATCATTTTATGTGTTAATTATTTCTAAATAAAGATATTTAACCATTTTAAATATATTTTTCCTTTCCAATAAATATAATAAAGTATTCCAAGCAGTTAGATCTTGATTTGGTCAATATTATTTTATTATTATCCATTTTCGAGATTAACTCAATATTTCGTTATAAATAGGAGGATTTTCATTCTTTCTTCACGATAATCATTATCATCATCATCATTATCGTCTCTTTTCTTTTGAGATCCCATTTGAGTTCTTCACATTGTTTGGGATTTTCACATATTGAGAGAGAAGATTGTTTACTAAAGCATCAAGGACATCAAAGGACCCATCCCACAGAGGGGGATTTGCAAACCCTTTTTGTAGATCTCCTTCACCATGTGTTTTCAATAAATAATATACTAAATTATGGTCTTTACTAAATTATGGTCTTTGTTTGTTGTTATGGATCGTTGATATTTTTATTGCAAGAATTTTTCCATTTTTATTCCAAATATGAATTGTAAGCAGCCATCAAATTGTTGTTAGGTTCACTTGTCACCTAGTGACTTAAGTGAAGTGTTTTCAGTACACCTTCCAAGAATTCACACTAGCAATGAATCCATTGCGGAAATAGTTTAGGAATTATGGGAACTCGATGAGCAAAAGTTTTTAGTGGATTTCCATCAAAGTGTGGAGAAGAAAAGGAAAAAGGCTCGGCATGATCGACATATTAAGAATAAGTATTTTTCTAGTGGAGATTATGTTCTGCTCTATGATCGTAAGTATCTAAAACATCCTAGGAATCTTTATATGCATTGGTTTGGACCTTTTATAGTTTTGGAAATCAAGGAGTCTAAAGCTATTAAACTTGTGCAACATGATGGTATGATTCGACCTAGATGGGTGAATGCCGCTCACCTAAATCCGTACTATGGTCCATAAATATTTTATTTATTCACTTCTCCCTGCTTGAGAGTGTAGAGTAGGGTTTAAGTTAGAGTCAGATAATTTAATTTTAGTTATGGTCATTTACTCTAGTTGTGTCACTTCTGTTTTGTTTCCTTGTTGTGTTATATCACAACTAATTGTGCTCGAGGAGGTAGAATATATGTGTCACATAATTAGTAGTTTTTTTATTTTCATTGTTTAGTCTCTATGTCAAGTCCTCCCTGCCTAATGATCAAATTGTTGAAGTGTTTATCACGTTTTTTCTTCACTTGTCATATTATCCCCCTTTTAGTCTATCTTGTCACTCTTTCTGATCAATGATGTCTTGTCCTCGGATATGAGTCTCCATGGAATTTATTTCTTGAATCAAAGTTAGTTTTGTCTGTCCATTTTTACCTACTTCATTCAATAGTTAGTTGGTTAATTTATTATCAGTATTTGATATGTGGTTCTATAAATAATTGGGTAGTGTTTTGTTTTCAGTTATATGTTTTTAATTCTTTATTGAACTTCATCCATAGAATATGAGTATGTGTCTCTCATTACCCATTTTTGTCACCACCCCCTATGTGTCAATTTTATTATCATAAGCATTCAACCATGGTTCTTTCTCTCAAAGCCGCAATTCAGTTTGGTTTGTCAGATTTGCGTGTTTATCCGTTAAATAGGCTGCATGGAAAGTATGAGAAGGTTATCCTTGTGTATAATGATTTCAATGATGGAGATTTGTTTCCATATCTTGTACCTGAAGTATATTTGGATTTTATGCTCACAATTTATGACAACATTTCCCCTTAGGTGAAAGTGACATTCGAGAAGTTGCACAATCTACCTTACCTATGCTACAAGACTTTCCTGTGTTCGAGACAATTAGCGAGGTTGCTCAATGCATGGAATTCCATATCAACCAAATTCAAAATGGGTCCCTATGGCTCAAAAAGGAATAACCAATTCATGTACATGATACCCACAAGTTGATAGGATTATTAATGGAAGGGCAAGATGTTTCTACAACATTCCATGGAGGCACCAAGCATAATAAAAGGATGGGAAAAACAAACTTATATAAGAAATATGGCACCAAGCATAAGGAATGTGGGCCTACTATTTACCCAATCAAAAAATAAATTTGAATTCCATCTAATAGTTGGGAATATTAATCGGCATTATATGAATGGAAAATGCACTCGAGACATTGTTTTTGTGGTCAATTTTTGTGTTCAGGGAAACCAGTTGAATTGGTGTAAGTATAAATTGGATGAGTTTTTCTATGCCTGTGAAGAAACCTATCAAAGGGGAGGATATTTTATTTATGGTTATTTAGTTATTTTCATTGTTATTCTTAAGTGGAAACATTCGGTGGGCCATATTCTCCATGCTCCTCTAGAACATAAATCCCTAGACCTAACCTTTGAACCCCAAAAAACTCATTCTGACTCCACAAATATTTATTTTAATTACATTGTCTTTGGTGTGTGTACAATAAATTGATTAAATCCACTCAAATTATGCAAGTGCCACAATTTTTTCTTGACATAAATGCCTACCATATTCGGTTGAATACCTACCATAACCATTGCTAGGCACTCCTAAAGGATGCAGACAAAAACAAACTTCATACCCATCCAATCCCATACTATTTATCAAAAGAATTTTTTCATAAATAAGTTATTTGTTGACCTCGGGTACAGCAAATTCAAAACCAAATGGAATCTACTATGCCCTCAGTGGCATTACCCAACAAAATCTATGTGTGGTTGGGTCATTCTCACCTCGCAAACACCAACATTCACTACCATCTCTTACTTTTGACCCTAAAGACTATTAGCTACTCATTAAGAAAATATGCTTGAATATTATTCTGCCTCTTGGATCCACCTCCACCCTTGTCACAATTGCACCATTTACAAGCGCTTTGATTCTTGATGCAATCCCTTTGCAAACAAACCCATTCAACCCCCTATTTTTCCTAAGGCAATTGTTGCAACTCCTGCTACGAAAAAACTTCAATCCATTATTTATTTTCTTTTGGTTTCCATGGAGATGGTTGGTATAGACCTTACAAAGCTATTTTAGGTTCATTATGATGAACCCCCTATGACCACTAGAGCTACCTTAATCATGGAGGAAGTACCACTCTCTATATTTCCCTCTACCAGTCACCCACATATTTTGTCTTCTTTGCAAGATAATGACCCGCCATACACAAACTATGATGCACCTTCTACCCATTTTTTTTTGTGAATCCATTATTTATTCCCCACTAAATACCATTAGTTCTCTTCCATCCACCAATGTTTCGCTTCCAGAAACATTGTCTTCCTTCATGAGTGAGCTAGAAAAATACAAAAAAGTAGAATAGGAGAAAAAGGATACTCCATATCCTTCCCTACATTGAAATTTAGAAAATTTGGTTGTATGTGGTCAACCCTTGCACTCCAAATTTCCATAGCTCGACACTCTTAATGCATGGGCTCTTCACACTAGTCTTCCACCCAACTCTTTCAGATTCTAGAGATTCCTCATTTCAATTGGAGGAGAATATGATAATAAAGGATCAAAAGCAATCTAAGTTAATTCAAGTTGATCCGGATTGGATCATTATATTTTTCTTCATTCATATCAATGCATTCAAAGTGGAAAAAGTGCAGGAATTAGCTCACGGGACTGTTTTTATGGGCGGGACCCAGTTTGGCAAAACGAGGTTTGAAACCTTTCGAGATAATTTTGAGGCATTAAATGATGTTTCTTAGGGTTAAAAATTTTCCTCTTTAGCTTTTCACCTTTTCATGTTATTATACACACAAATATATTTCCAACGGCACAAGAAGTGCATCATTTGCAGTCTGTATGCAAAACTTATGCCACTCAGAATTTCACTTTCTTGTTTTCACACCTATAATGCAGGAGGATTCTGCACCAGGCCCTATTATTCATGGAAAAGGGACTAGCCACATCCTTTTGATGTAAAATACTCTAGAAGAGTCTATATTGCAACTCTAGTTAAGAGTTGATGTAGTGAAAATTAACCACTAGTAGGTTATCGTGTTGTGTTTTAACTGGGCCACTAGGAGGAAGAGGAATTTCATACTTTCGAGAGAAATTTGTTCTAGAGCTGAGAAAAGTTAGCCATGAGAGATAGGAGGTAGAGCACATAGAGAGGATCTATGCACTGTAGTAGCCCATGGACCACATGCATTACTTCTTTGTACCTGCATCCATATTTTCCAGACAGAAAAATAGAACGAAGCAACCTCACCTTCCAATTGGGTTTTATACTAAAAGGGTTTCCGAGAGAATATTTTGTGTCCTATGTGTGTGTCTATGATATTATTTTATCATTATCTACTTTTATACGTAATTTCCATTCGCATGCATGCATTAATTACAGTGAAATATACAAATCTAGAAATTAAATTAAATTGTAATAGTGTAAAACTTTGGATTTTTAATATAATATTGTCAGTTGTGATGAGTTGTAAAGTGGAATATCCACAAAATTTTACAAATAATTTGGTATTAGAGAAGGTTTCTTTGGGTTTTTTGTGGAGATTGTAGGGATCTATATCAGCAAGGCTTAAAATCATAAAACCCTGATCATGGCGACGAATCTATAAATGAGCTTCGCAATCCTAAAGAGGTGAGGTTTATGCTTAGAATAAGAAGTCGTGGATAACAACCATAATGCAATCCTCGTAATGGGAACCTTGAATATTAAGCTGGGAATATTTGGAGAAGATGGGGGTTTGAATGTAAAGAAAAAATCAGCACGGGGATCAAAAGATCAGGGAGAAATGGGGTACCAGTCGAAGAAAGGACCCGAAAAATATTGACCCAGTTCGAGTGTTGTGAACCAATCACATTCCCTATTTAAAATGGAAGAAAAATTCAATATCAAGTCGTAACATGACGATATTGATTATTTGAAGCCGAACCGCTAGTTGTTGCAACTGGAAGTTTATTTCATTGTCCATCAAATAGAGGAAGAGAAAAATATCTCATTCATGCGACTAAAATTAGAGGGCCATGCACTGACTTGGTGGGGGAGACACACAGAAGCCTTGAGGTTGGAGGGAAAATCTCTAGTGGCTAAGTGGGAGGATTTCAAAACCCTCATTAAGTCACAGTTTTATCCCATTGGGTATGTAGAGGACTAGTGGATCCGGTGGCATTAATTCAAGCAAAATTCGGGCTAAAGCATGCAGGAGTACACCAAGGAATTCATAAAGATGGCTATAGTGTTGGGTACCTCTCCAAAGAACCCATATGTACTCCTCAACTATTTGGTGGGTCTTCACCACTATCTATGTGATAAATTGATGTTGTTTGAGCCCAAATTAGTGGATGAGGCTTGTGTACAAGTGCAATAACTAGAAAACATAGGCTTAAAGAGAGCAAAATCAAGTAGATTGAAGCAAAAGGAGAAACAATATGCTTCTAAGGAGGTGAAGAAGAAGAAAAATTTGGGAAAAGATAAAAATACGGTAGCCACAACACACCAATGCAAAGATCCTAGCAACCACTACAACGTTGATGGCCATACAGAGGAGAAGTGTTGGAAATTGCATCCATAGTTAAATCCAAAGAATAAGAAGAAATATAACAAGAAGAAGAATCTCATGGTTACTGATTCAAGAAACCAAGTTGAAAGCAACTCAGATGGGGAAGAGAATATCGTTTGTATGTCAATGCAGAAGGAGGTGAGTATGAGTAGCCTTCAGTAAGAGGAAGAGAAAGAAATTACCAAACTCTTCCATATAAAGATATAGGTCAAGAATACAAAGATTGATGCTTTGTTTGATTTAGGATCACAAGCAAATCTCATTGCAGCAGAGATGGTCAAGAAGTTGGGGCTGGAAGTTTGTGACCATCCAAACCCATATCCATTGGTATGGATAAATAAGGATGCAAAGCTGAAGGTAACAAAATAGTGTAAAAATTGATTTTCCATTAGTGTTGATTTTATTGATGAAGTAGATCTAGATGTGGTTCCCCTTGATGTATGTGAAGTCATTTTTAGGAGTCCATACATGTACATGCATGATGCAATATTCACGAGGAGAGATAACTAGTATTGTATTGTTAAGGATGGAAAATTACTCATCATCAATGTGCACAAAGGAAAGTAAAAAATTTCGTTGGTAAGTGCCAACCAAGACAAGAAATTGATCAGTTCTAGCAAGATGTTTTATTTTTTTCAAGATAAATTCAGTCTATAGAGGATTCAATAAGAGGCAAGGCACCCCTGGAGAGGTGTACTACGAAACAGAAACAACAATCGGAGGAGTTTTTATAGGCATACAGGGATGTGATCTGAGAACCTAAAGGGTTACCACCTAAGAAAGAAGTAGAGCACGAGATCCAACTATTTCTGGACTCCCCATTGTCAAATATTGAGTTGTATAGGTAGATTGTTACAAAAGCAAGTGAGGTGAAGAAATAGTTGCAGAAATTACTAGAACAGGGTGTCATTTGACTGAGGAAATCATCATGTGGGTCACCCATCATCATTATGTTGAAGAAGCTTGGGACTTGGCAAATGTATATAGATTACAAGGCGTTGAAATAAATCATGCTCAAGAATAGATACCCCCTGCCTAGGATAGATGATCTGCTAGATCAGTTGCAGCAAGAAAAGTACTTCACCAAGCTTGACTTGAAGTTTGGATATCACCAAGTTTGAGTCAAAGAAGAAGATACCTAGAAGTTCGCCTTCAAAACTAGGCAAGGTTTGTATGAGTGGTTAATCATGTCATTTTGCCTATGTAATGGAAAAGCTACATTTATGAGATTAATGAATGATGTAATACTCCATTTTATAGATTCATTTGTTATTGTCTATTTGGATGATATATTGGTATATAGTGCTACCTAGGAGGATCGTATTTCACATTTGATGCAGGTGCTGGAAACATTAAAGAAGCGTCAATTGCTAGAAAATCTTAAGAAGTGCAAGTTTGTGCAGCAGTCCTTGGTGTATGTGGGGTATGTGATCACTAGAGGAGATTTGAAGATAAATGCTTCCAATATGGAGGCCATCATGAAATGGTCAATGCCTACTAATGTTTCTAAGGTTAAGAGTTTCATTGGGGAAGCACAGTACATGAGGAAATTCATAGCATCATTTTCAGCGGTAGTCAGAAGATGTTTTTCGAGGATTTAAAGAAGAAGATTAATCAAGAACCAGTTGTGGCATTGCCAAACTTGCAACGGCCCTTCTAAGTGGAGACAGATGTGAGTGGGTATGCTATGGGAGTTTTCTTGATGTAGGGAGGAAGGATTGTATGCTACCATTCTGAAGTATTTCATGGGGCATTCCTTAACTACCCTAGCTACAACAAGAAGCTCTCTTCCATGGTACAAGTTGTGAAGAAGTGGAAGCACCATTTTATGTGAAAAGAGACAGTAATCGACACAGATCACCAACCGTTACAGTAATGCAGGCCCATAGTAAGCTACAACAAACCAGGCACTACAAGTGGATGTCATTTCATAGTAGTTTCATTTGGTGATTAAGTATAATAAGCGAAGCACAAAAAAATTATCCAATATGATTTCAAGGAAACCCACATCGAAGATTACAACTTTGGGGACTCTTATTCACATGGAGCCATTCACCCATGATGCATATAGAGAGGCATATTCATAGGATGAGGGCTTCAAGGAGTTGTATCAGTAGTTGTAGATTCAAAGTCATGTGTACAATGGTGATAACACCGTTGATTACCATTTCCTAATGGTGAGTGACTACAACTGATTAGAGAGGCTCACACCTCCAAGGTCGTAGGGCACTTTGGTGTAGGTAAGATCGTGGCTAACTTGCAGAGGTATGTGTATTGGCCCAAGATATAAGAGCAGGTAGCTAGGTTTATAAGAGGATGCATGTTTTCTTGTACTAGAAAGCATAGCAATAGGAAATAGTGTCTATATCATCCCTTACCTATACCTACGCATCCTTGGGAAAGCATTTCCATGGAATTTGTGGGAGTTTTACCGAAAACCGGGAAGGGACATAACTACCTATTCATGGTATTTGACAAGTTAAACAAGATGTGTGTTTTGATTCCCTATAAAAATACCATCAGCGGGTAAGAAGCAACAAACTTGTTCTTTAGACATGTCTGGTGCACTTTGGGATACCAAGGAACATCATTTTAGACAAGGATACAAGATTTCTTTGTGCAGTTTGGACTACATGGTGGGAGAAGATGGAAAGGAAGTTGAAGATATCTATAGCATTCCATCCATAGACAGATGGAAAAATAGAAGTAGTCAACAATACTTTGGTGCAACTTCCCAGGGGATACAACCAGAAGCATTCGAAAACCTAGGATGAAAATCTAGTATATATACAACATTCTTACAACAGACTAGTCCAAACTTCTTCAGGAAAGTACACATTTGAGACTTGTTTGAGATATTTTCCACCTTCACCTTTGGATATTGCATAAGGGAAAAAATGAGGAGTGAAGGAAGATATTACAAGGGATGATTTGAGAGTTGAAAAATGTATAGAGAATATCAGGAAGATCCATCTACAAGTACAAGAAACACTACATAAGTCGCAGGAAAAGTATAAGACCAGGCATGATCAACATAGAATAGAGAAACCATTCAAAGTTGGAGATAGAGTATGACTACAGTTAAACAAGGAGAGGTTACTGTTGGAAATACTGAGAGGGGGGGTGAATCAGTATTTCTTATTTTTTTATTCTAGTGATTTCCAAAAGCATATATAGATATGTATATGTATACACAGAACACAGAAATCGACAGCTGGAATAAATGCTTTTATTAAAACTCAAGACAGTGCAATGAAATAAGTACAATATAAGTATATCTGACTGTGAATAGTTGCCAAGCTCCAACTTGGACTTCAGTGAGGCTCCAACCTCCAGAGCACCAACTCTGTTTTACCAAGACACCAATCTTGGACTTCAGTGAGGCTCCAACCTCCAGAGCACCAACTTTGTTTTACCAAGACACCAATCTTGGACTTCAGTGAGGCTCCAACCTCCAGAGCACCAACTCTGTTTTACCAAGACACCAATCTTGGACTTCAGTGATGCTCCAACCTCCAGAGCACCAACTCTGTTTTTCCAAGACACCAATCTTGGACTTTAGGAGCACCAACTCCCAAGGACTTCAATCTTGTTCAGTTCTGAGGCTCCAACCTCTTGGGCTCCAACCCAACCTTGGTATAAACTGGTATGCTGCTACACTCTGTTCAGCTGAGGTTCTCTCACTCCTACTCTCCTGCCTTTGCTGCTTCTGCTGCCTCTACAACCCCCACTGCTTCTGCATCCTCTTTTTCCTCTACTGCTTCTATTGCCTCACACTTTGGTCCCTCACCACACCAACGGCTTCAACAGTTCTTTGTTTTCACTTTTTTTATGCATTCCATGCCTCTGTCCATTCGCTTCCTCTTTCTCGATGGCTCTTTGGCTTCCTCCTCGCTTGCTTGAGCTTCGGCTTCCTCCGTGCTCGATTGCTTCTTCAACTTCCCATCTTTCGATTTCCTTTGTCTATTCATGCTCATAGGACACGTTGAATCAAAGGCCAGATCCAAGTCATACGTAGAGGACACAGACATGTTGAATCAAATGCCAGATCCAAGTCATACGTAGAGGACACATATTCATAAAACTGTAACAGCGCCCTTGTTTTTCTCATGATAGCAGGCATACACGGGGACTGCTTTATTTAACGAACAACCACGTCCTATCACAATCATTATTGTCTTCTGAGCTATCGGGACCATTATCATATGAATTTTTGCCTCACAAGCCTAGCGCAATACATTTTTGAGTTACACAGGAAATATATGAAAAACAGGCGAAAAACACTAAAGGCGGACTTCAAATTTTATTTCACTGGCAACTATAATGTATCGGGTCTGCCTTGTAATCGCAATCAGCAGCTGCCAATGGCCGATGGCCGATGGGCCGATCCTCCTATGGACGCGATATTACATTGAATCATGTTGTATATGTTGTCGGGTCCGCAGCTTTCATCGCTATCGGCGATCGCAAAGAGCTGCTTACCAATGTATGACTTCGCTCTGAATTCCCGATGCGATAATCACTATCGGCGATCGCAACATAACATAGCCAATTCCCCAATACCCGGAAGCGATATTATTTTAAATTGTTTTAATAACTCCGTCGGGTCCATACCTCTATCGCAATCGGCGCTTCTGGTCAGACAACCTTCTGTGTAGCATTTCAATGGGCGGATGTGATAAAACATTTAACCATAACACAATCCCACATCGGGTCCGTGTTATTATCGCAATCAGCGTTTTTAATGTGGCAGGCCTAAACCACTTGCGATACCCGTTCCGATTTCCTGATGCGATGTGCCGAACCCGATAGGATCCCAAATCTCCCGTGCATATATTTTCAAGTCCGGTTTCTGCCTGCGATAGTGTATTTGCCTATGTACACACTTTAGCCTCCGTTTGCGCCTTCGATAGTGTTAAACACATATATGCATATTTATATGGTTTTTGGCCTCCGATAGTATATTTGTATGCATATAACTCTTTTGTGGACTATACGGCTCCCGATTACTCCCGATGGCTCTGTCTTGGCATTGTTTGTTGTTAAATGCATCCATTGTTCCTCCGATGACTTTGTGTGCTCTTCTCGTCTCCATTGTGGCTCCTCTGGCTTGGTCTGCTCCTCTTGGCTCCATTTGCTCCTCTGATGGCTCCTGATAGTGTTATGTGTGGAATATATGGCTCTGTTTGCTTCCTCCGATGGCTATATACGTCCTCTGTTGCTCTGATGGCTTTCTGCGTCGTCTGTTTGCTCTGTCTACACCTTTGCTGCTTCGATGGCTCTGCTTGTAGCTGTTACCTGCCTGCATATAAGTTCTCCGATGACTTATTTGCATGCCCCGATTGGCTCTGTCTGCTCTTTGCTCCGTTTGCTCCTCTGGTGGCTCCTCTTGGCTCTGTCTTCTCCTCTTGGCTCCGTGTGCTCCTCTTCTTTGGCTTTGTCTCCTTCCTTGAATATTTCCATATTGACATCAATGACAATCTCTGTCCAACAGTTACAGGGGGCTACTAATAAAATCAAGGCTCTAAGGTATGGCCCCTTTGAGATATTGAAAAAGGTGGGTAATAATTCCTATCGACTTAGTATACCACCATATATGTGCATTTACTCAGTTGTGAATGTAGAGAATTTGAAACTCTATGAGCCTTTCAAGCAAGACTAGGAAGAGGAACAAATCCTGCCTTCTGTGGAGGATTTGGCATTAGATGCCCAGGCATAATTAACAGAAGATACAATTTTTCAGAAGAGGTCTAGAACTACAAGATAAGGGAAACATGACCTTTGGCAAATTGGGTTGAAGGGACAACTTCCAGGCAAACCTAAATGGTACACCAGAGAGAAGGTGGAGGAAAAAATTCCTCATCTCATTCAGTAAAAGGTTTTGGGGACCAAAAACCTCCAAAAATGGGGAGGTGTGATATGGAATGGATCATTATATTGTTTTTCATCCATCTAAATTCATTCAGAGTGGAAAAAGTGGAGGAACCAGCTCACAGGACCATTTTTACCGGCAGGACCTAGTTTGGAGAAACAGGGCATGAAACCTTCCGCGAGTGTTTTGAGGCATCAAATGATGTTTTTTTGGGGTGAAAATCTATCTCTTTAACTCTACATGATTTCATCTTGTTATACATGCATATATATTTCCATTGGTGCAAGAAGCAAGTCAATCAGAGTCTGTACGCAAATGTTAATGCCACTCAGAAGTTGACCTTCTTGTTTTCACACCTATAATTTGGGACAATGTCACGTCAGCTCCCATTATTCATGGAAAATGGACTAGCCACATGTTTTTTATGTAAAAGACTCTAGAATAGTTTACATTATAACTCTAGTTAAGAGTTGATGTAGTCAAAATTAACCACTAGTACGTTATTGGGCCGTGTTACAACTAGGCCACTAGGAGGAAGAGGCGTTCCATTATTTCAACATAATTTTGTTCCATAGTTGAGAAAATATAGCTAGGATAGATAGGAGGTAGAGCACACAGAGAGGATATTTTCATTGTAGCAACTTGTGGGACACAAACATTACTTATTTGTACCTGCGGCCATATTTTCCAAACATAGAAAGAGAGTGAAGTGGCCTCACTTTCTAGTTGGTTTTTCTCCTGAAAAGGTTTCCCATAGCATATTTTGTGTCTTATGTGTGTGTGAGAGAGAGAGAGAGAGATATTATTTTGTTATTATCTAATTTTCTCCATAACTTCCATTCACATGCATGAACTAATTACAGTAAAACCTACAGATCCAGAAATTAAATAAAATTGTTATAGTGTATAACTTCAAATTTTTAATATAATATTGTGAGATCTATTGTGACAAACTGTCCAATGGAATATCCATGGTAGTTTATAGATCACAGGTCCATGAGAAAAAACAACACCATATCACTTAATTAACACAAGATCGAGACTCACTCCAACAACAACTTGCTCAAGTTATGGAAGAAAGAGATTATCTTCAACAATAAAAAGAAAAAGAAGAGGATAAAGTCATAGACATTCAGGCCAAGCCTATTCATATGTGGCCATCATTGTAAGAAACAAGCTCTATTTTTCCTAAATATATTTTAGCTTATGAGTTGATCTAGTGTTTGTAGTTGCTCGAAAGTGTTTGGATCATTCTCACAACAAAGAACAAATCTCTTAAGAGCACCAGTTATTAGTTGTGGAAGAAAATGACAAATTCCACCACAGAGTATATCCAGCAGATTGATAAAGTTATGGAGCAAGGTATTTCTATTTGCTTCAAGCTCCAGAGGAAAACAAATGATTCTCAACATTTTCTTAGCTAGGTGCAAGATTGGTCTGATCTTCTCGCAAAATGAAATCAACGTATTTACAAGTTACAAGATGAGGTTAAGTAGTTGATGGATGATTCTATATCTATTGTTGATCCCACAGAGCAAAAAATATTTTTTGAAGATATATATCAGGATGCTCATATTCCTACACTAGTGGATGATTTGCACCAAGCCTAATGTGTAGGAGAAATATTTATAGTTTTATAAGCTTAATTTGGTTGTGGAAACTAATTGGAATTAATTACTTATAACTCGGCTCAAGACACCCAATGTTGATAGAACTCAACATTTTTCTAATGGAAGTACCACTTTAATGTGGACCTAGATAGATCAATTAGATATGTACACTTGCTTCTACTAAAAAGTTTTGCAAGTTGTTCCTAAGTTGGGTCATTCATTTGAAGGAGAAACCTCTGAGCATGCAAATGAAAGACCAAGTGAGCAAGTGAAAGATTGACTCGAGGACGAGTCAATAGGTTGTGGTCGGGGCCTGTTGGGTCCTTTAATTTTTGGCAGTTTTGGTTGGAATATGGCTACAAAAAGTAGGTAGTAGAACCCAGAAAAGAGTATGGTTAATATGGGCCAAAATATAGCAAGAAAAAGAAGGAAGTGGGAAGTAGAGGACTAAATGGTTATTTTTGAATTTGCCAAGTCCACAAAAAAGGGATTGAACTGTTATAGTTGAAAGAATCAAGTGAATGTGGAGAAAGTGAGTGTGAAATGGATTGATATCGTCAAAGTAGTTAGAGATGACTTTATGAGGCAAGCACAAATTAAATTGGATGAGATCAATGGGCCAAAACTATATATAGACATGCAAGACGATTTTCACAAGAGAAAAGTCAGTAGAGAAGGGTCAAAATGTTGTTATAATTCTAACTCAACCATTGCTATTATAATATTATTCTTGTAATGGGGATTTTTGGGATGGTACTTGAAGGATCTAGCTAATGTAATGCAAAACTATGAATATTGTGTTGATTTGAACTAATAATAATATGAGTTTGCTACAAGAAAACTCATTATGTATTGTGTATGCATATATATGTGATTGTGCATCTATTTTAAATTTCTAAATTCTTGTATCAAGTCTATGTATGATGTGATTTATTTGTTTCTTGTTTGAAGCTTCTTCCATCAATTTGTTATGGTTAATGGTTTCTAACATACATTTTAATTGGTCCAATATATTCCATCTCCATATGAACCCTGACTATCACATCTAAGTCATTGTTGCACTTGAGGTGAGACATTTTTTTTTTTTCAAGTGGTCTAAGTTCATCAGAGATTACATTAGGCTTGATATGTGGCTTGAGAAACCATGATCCAGAGGCATCTAAGTTGTCAAAATAACCTAGGGATCACAACTGGCTTGGGCCACACCATCCCTTAACATGATTGAATTTTTTCCCACTGAGTTTCGAACTAGTGACCTTCACATCACAGAGTGACTTAATGATCGAGCACCTCCACCATATCCGACAGGTTCTCCAAACACTGCGGCAACACAAGCTATGTGCCAATTTGGAGAAATGCACTTTTGGCATGACCCAGGTTCATTATCTGGGATACATTATTGATGAAAAACGGGTGCATGTGGATCCAGCCAAGATCCAAGTCATTCAAGATTGGCCATCTCCAACCACTCTGATAGAGCTCCACAGCTTTCTAGGTCTTACCAACTTTTACCGCAGGTTCCTGTTGGGGTTTTCTCATATCACTTGGCCCTTGAGTCAAGTCACCAAGGGAGGAGCGAAGGAAAAATTCTTTTGGTCTGAATCTTAGCAGAAGGAATTCATAGAGTTGAAAGATCGCCTCTGCACAGCACCAGTGCTCACGTTACCAGATTTACAACAACCATTTGAGGTCGAGACAGATGCCTCTGACTATGCTATTGGGGCAGTCCTTACTTAACATGGGCATCCAGTGGCATATCACAGTGAAACACTTTCAAACACAGTCCGGAAGTATCCCACTTATGATAAAGAGATGTATTCCATTGTGTAGGCCTGCCGAAAATGGAAGCATTACATTCTGGGGAAGGAAACTGTCATCCACACAGACCACTGACCCCTGCAATTCATACAGACCCAAGGGAAATTGCAGAATGATCGCCATCAGAAGTGGTCTACATACCTACAACAATTCCATTTGAATATCAAGTATAAGAATGGCAACACCAATAATGTTGCAGATTGCCTCAGTCGACCACTGATCATGGCGTTAACCACTGTGCTCAACTCTTGTGGGCACGAGACTTATGATTGGACACTTCTCTACAAAAGCAACCCAGAATTCGGCCACACATACCAAACACTCTTGGAGGGTCTGCATGTTCCATATTTTCACCTCCAGGATGCCCTGTTATGCCACCTGGGTCACCTTTGTGTTCCTTCAAGCAAGCGTGTCAAGATGATTTGGGAAGCACACTACAGTCGGGTTGTTGGGCATTTCAGGGTCGAGAAAATGGTGGCAGTACTGCAAAAGTATTTCTATTGGCCAAATCTTCGACAGGATGTTGGGAAGTACATCAGATCAAGTACTGCATGTGCTATTGCCAAATCGACCATCAAGAAGCAACGCCTCTATGCCCCACTGCCTACCCCTAGTTGACCTTGGGAATCCATCTCCATGGATTACATGTCAGGCCTTCCTTCCACTAAGCATGGAAATGACTATGTTTTTGTGGTCGTCGACAGGTTCTTAAAGATGGCTATTATGGCGACCTGCAAGAAGAATATCACAGCAGAAGCCACTGCTAAACTCTTCTTTGAAAAAGTGTGGGTGCACTTTGGGATCCCACAGTCTATCATCTTAGATCGAGACAGTCAGTTCCTCAATAAATTTTGGTCCAGTCTCTGGTCAATGCTGGACACCAAACTCACTAAGTCCACAGCCTTCCATCCTCAAACTGATGGCTAGACAGAGCTTGTCAATAGGATGATTGTGCACATTATGTGCATGTACAACTCAAATCATCCACACACATGGGACGAGAGCCTCCCTTATGTTCAGCACAGCTACAACCGAGCTCTTCACAGCTCGACTAGCCACAGCCCTTTTCAGGTGGGCTTGGGATTCCAGCCACTATGCCTCATTGACGTGGCCATGCCACTTGCAACTACTCACATAGATTTGTCTCATGTCCAGTCCGAAACAAATAAGGCAACCAACTTCATTGAGCACATCCAACATATTCACTAGCAAGTCCATGACATTATGGAGAAATCAAATGCCAAGTACAAGCAGCAACATGATCAACATCGGGTGCCACACAAGTTTTAGGTGGGCGACAAAGTCTGGTTGCATTTGCAAATGGAACGCCTTACTGGAGCCTATCGGAAACTGAGACCACTCCGATATGGTCTTTACACCATTACTAAGGCTGTGGGAGACAATGCATTTGAGCTCAGCATTCCCCCATTCCTTGGCCTGCACCCATTGTTCAATGTGGACTGCCTTCGGCCATACTTTCCACCATTGCTAGACACATCTGACATTGCAGAACAACTCACACCCAGAAAATTAAATCCAAATTGCATGGAACAATCTGCAACTGATCGGATCATGGACACACAGATCAAGAGCACTCGCCAACAGAATATCCAACTATATCGAGTTGTCAAAGTAGGCCAACTCCTTCACCAGGGCAAGTGGCTCACTAGGGACCAAGTTCAAAAAAAGTTTCCTCATCTCATGGAGGAACTCAACGCAATGGGGACCATTGCTTCCTAAGGGGGGAGGAATGATTCAGGTGGATATTGGTGGCCACCTGCCAAGTCCACCTAGACCCCCACCATTGTTTCTCTCAGCATTTTCATTTTCCTTAATTGTAGCACAACTTATTATTTTTAGTAGTTTTTCAGGTCCTGAACTTCCAGAGCCGTTTTGAGGCCCTAAACGAAAAAATTTTGGAAATTTGGGGGCAACATGGGTCCATGGACCGATGTTTCCCTTCCCAATGTGATAGTGCTCAGATAGATCTTTCTAACGAGCTATTGTACGCATCAAACGAAGATCGTATGCCAAAGTTACGACCCCGAGAAGTCGATGTACCAATTTACCCAAATGGGGCCCACAGTTTGGCGTTCATCTTCTAGGGTTAGGTTTTGGAATGTTAAGGGTTTTCCATTGTTTCTCAACAATAAATAGGCCTTCGAGCCTCATTGTAACAAAGTTCAAAGGCATGTAGCCACCAGATCTCTTGTTAGAGATAAGCTACCGTCACCCTAGTTGGTTTATTTCCATTACTGTTTGTAAACATATTTCAATATTTTACATTAATGAAATGAAGTATTATTTCGACTGCATATCTGTGTTTATGGTTATCTCTATAATTTGTTGCATTCCTGTTTAAGTCTGTATCACTTAATAGTACACCCCATCACCGTCTATTATACGCCCCATGGGCACTTCAGATGAGATTTTATTCACTTATGCAAGACTGAAAATTTTGATGCTAAGATAGACTATGACGAAAACGTTTGTTGGAAACCAAGGATAGAATCTTGGGTATTTGTAACAAATTTTCGCCAGCGTAGTCCATATGGAAAATAAGGAGGAGTGCGGGAGGAACTTATAAAGGGTGTTTTAAGGGGGGAAATTCCATTATAAGATCAAGAAGATCCATAAACAGGTATAGGATACATTGTAGAAGTCATAGGAAAAATATAAGGCCATGCATGATCAACATAATAGAACAAAGAAGTCTTTCATGGTGGGAAATAATGCATAGTTACAAATGATAAAGGACTTATTATACAGTCTTGGTAATAAAATCAAGGATATATAATATGATCCCTTTGAGATACTCAAAATGGTGGTAGATAATTCCTATATACTCATTCTACCCCCATACATGTGCATTTACTCAGTAGTGAATGTAGAGAATCTAAAACTCTATGATCCTTCCATTCTAGATTAGGAAGAGGAATAGATCCTACCTTGTATAGAGGATTTGACACCAGGTGCTTAGGTTGAGTTGATAGAAGATACAAGTTTGAATAAGAGGCCTAGAACTACAAGATAGGGGCAACATGACCTTTCGCAGGTTGGGTTGAAAGGACAACTTCTAAGCAAGTCTAAATGGTCCATCTGACAAAAGGTGGACTAAAAATTTCCTTCACTCATTCAGTAGAAGCTTTTGGGGACCAAATGCAACCAAAACTGGGGAGGTGTGACCTAGATTAGATCACTATATTGTTTTGCATCCATTTTGATTCTTTTAGAGTAGAAAAGGCAAATGAATTAGTTTGCAGGACCACTTATAATGTGAGATCCGATTTGGAAACCTAGAGTCTGAAACCTTCTAGGAGAAGTTTGAGGCTTCAAAAAATGTTTATTGGGCATAAAAAATTGTTGTATAAGTGTTGCACCTTTTAGAAATATTCTACACACACACACACCCCTTTCTAATGATGCACAAATCGCCTCAATTGGAGTGTGCGTGAAAAATTTATGCCATTTATAAGTTGACCTTCATGTTTTGACCACTATAATTCGAGAGGATGTCATGTCAGATCCCATTATTCATTGAATAGGAGTTAGCCACATAATCATGATGAAGAAAAGTCTAGAAGAGTCCATATTGTAAGTCTAGTTAAGAGCTAAAGGAGTTAAACTTAATCACTACTAGGCTATTGGGCTATGTTATAACAAGGCCACTAGGAGGTAAAGGGGTTCCATTCTATTTGCACTTTTTCGTAGATGAGAAGAGTTACTTAGAATAGATAGGGAGAGAGTAAACATAGAGAGTTTATACACTATTACAACCCACAAACCACAAGCCTCACTTATTTGTATTTGCATTCATTTTCCATTTAGAGAAAGAAAGCAAAGCAACCTGACCTTGCAGTTGTTTTCCCCTGAAAGGATTTCCTGGGTTATATCTTGTGTTAATTTGTGGTTTGTGATTTTTATTTTAATTTTTTCTCTATTTCCTGTATAATTATAATTTTCATGCATACACAATAAAAAATAATTAACATATCCAAAATTCTAAGGAGAAATAAACCCTCATAGCATAGATTTCATATTTTCTAATATATTTTACTATATTTGTTGTGACAAATTGTTCACTGGAATATCCACGGCAATTTATGGATCAAAAACTCCATTCGAGAACCAAACCAATTGGGTACGAGCAGGTCTACAAAAATAGGCTTTAAATGCATTTCATGGGGCTTTTGTACTTGTGAAGTATTTACAAAATATGATAAGAGGTGATAATTATGACTCTTCCTCAGTAATTGGTCATCATTCCTCTATATTCCAACTCTCTTTCCAATCTTATGGTGTAAATTAGTTATTTTTGTTTGTTGTGCTAATTCATATTCTTCTTCACTTCTACTATGTAGACATGATAAATTGATATGCTTATATTTCTCCATTGTCTAGCTACAAATTATAATGTAGTTGCATATTGGTAACTTTATACTTGTTCATACCAATGGGCAAAGCAATGATATGCTTATGTTTCTCTATTGTCCAGTTACAAAATACAATTATGATGTATTTCCTATACTAACCTTAGACCATTTGTGTTTTACAATACTTGCCTTTTGAGGACACGGTTCTTTGATGAAATTTGTGTAGAAGGAAGACCATGAATGGAGGAGAATAGAGACCCCAACAACACGTCTATCATTTCCTTATGCTCAGTGAATTCATCAATACTAAGAAATAATAATGTAAGTGCTCACCACATTCATCAATACTAAGAAATAATAATGTAAGTGCTCACCACATTCATCAATACTAAGAAATAATAATGTAAGTGCTCACCACATTCATCAATACTAAGAAATAATAATGTGAGATGAACTTATGTATTGTTTTAAACCAATGGTAAAACACCAAAGAGCCTTTGCATTTGTGTAAATAACATAAATTAATTGTTCTATAAATTTAAATGTTATTTTTTTAAAATCAATTAAGTGGGATTTAGCTCAGATCATTTTTAATGTTGAATTAAAAAATGATATACTCACTGGTGAAATACTATTATTTAGATGTGGTAAAGTGATTATATGAAGCTCAATCAAGCTTACACCGCTTAAATAATTTAATTTCCCTAAAAATTATTTCCATCCTCAACCCCTTTCATGAAATTAAAACTCTCTAAATACATAATTTACTTACAAAATTTTCATTCCAACCACACACGATGCCAATTAAATTTCTTAGTGTTTAAATATAAAAATATACCACCATTCATCCATGCCAAAAGATTATGGAGGCACCAATGCCAAATGTTGAATAAAAGCTTTCACAATCGTTTGACCATTGTATTGAACGTTCTTTTCACTATCTTTGTCAAATATTTTGCATATCACGATGATTTAACTAAATACTTATGAAACTTCAAACGAAATACATCGCTTTGATATTTATTTCAAAATTATTTAAGCATTTTATTTTATTTTATTTTTTCAATTTAATTTCAAAAAGTTATAATATTAATTAAAATGAATATCTATAAAATATTTTGATTATTTATGTTTTTTTTTCTATTAAATTTAATAAAAAAAAATTTAAATTAAATTTAATAAAAAAAAATTCAAATTAAATTAAAATAAAATTTATATAAGATACTTGATTATTAAACTGGTCATATTTATTTAGAGAATTATAATATAACTTATAATATTATAATAAAAAGTTATTTACACATTAACAAATTTCAAAAAAAAATCTTCAAAATTATAACTTTTGTTATGTTTTTTTATAGTTAATAATAATAATAATAAATTAAAATGAAATTATAATTTAATATTTTCTTATTTTCTTAATTTTTTATAAAATAAGATGTATGATCAACTAAATGTTTTGATGTCTATCATAAATTGATACTATTATACCAATAGTTTAATTTATATGACTAAGCTAATATAATTTCTATTACTAAAAATGTTATTATCATCAATTAAAATATAAAATATTTAGATTGCATAAAGAAAAACATTTTTTTAGAAAATAACTTCAAATAAATTCTACTAACTTTAACACTTGCCTTAGCATAACCTAAATAAACTAATAATAATAATATTTTATTAGAAAAATTTTGTAGAAAAATGTGTTAACCAATTTTAAAACAATCCAAATTATTAATTAAAAAAAATCAAAATATATAACATTTTAATTAAAAAATAAAGAGATTTAAATTACCATAATCAACCATAAAATATTCACAATAGCATCTTTATTTATTTCACCACCTAAGAAAAATATCTTTAGCACATTTTATCACCATTAAAATATTAAAAATTTAAAATAGATCAACCCACTTAGGATAACATGATATAAAATAGATCAACCCATTTAAGATAACATGATTTAAAATATATCAACCTATTTAACATAATATAATATAAAATAAAATAGATCAACCCACTTAAAATAACCTGATTTAAAATAGATCAACCCACTTAAAATAACATGATTTAAAATAGATCAACCCACTTAAAATAACATGATTTAAAATAGATCAACCCACTTAAGATAATATTCTATCGTTCCTACCATTGAAATCTTTTATCATTAAAACCATCAAAACAAATATAAAAAAAATCATTCCACTAAATTAACTTTATTATTAGTTTTTATGGTTCCCACCATTGAGATCTTTTATCATTAAAACCATCAAATCAAATATAAAGAAAATCATTTCACTAAATTAACTTTATTCTTAGTTTTATGAGATTAAGACAGGAGTCCATTTATAATAACACTAAAAACTAATCTATTTATACAAGAACGTTATTTTTAACTAAATACTTGTAACGCTCCCCTGCAGAACGACTTCCAAATGGAATATAATCCTGTAGTGTGTACTCTTTACTAAAACGAGTGTCCGTTTAGATAGTTGAAGACAGGCGCTGCCCGAACATCTTCAGCGTTTCCATCCATATACTTGAGAATAAGCGCTTTGACAACACCTTCACAATGTCTGCCAAACACACTGATGCATGCCTCTCTCGTCTGCTCTGAAGCTTTACTTTCATGCCCCGCCCAACGTCGACATTCCTGCTTCAACCCCCATACTGCCAGGTTGAAATTTCGAAAGTCCGCGGGATCAGTGCTTTGAAAGGCCTCCATAACCTTCTCATGTGAAGGAAAGCAGCTATTCAACATCATGGGAGCAAAGCGTTTGGACTCTGCTCCTGCCAAGTATGCAGACATAAAGGATGCACGAATCCAGTTTTTCTCTTCTTCTAATAGCTGGGATCTCCCAAGGAACTTCTCTGCTTCTAGAGAAATGCTTGCGAATTCTACGCATACTGGAAGATCCACATCGAAAGGAAATTTACCAGACCTTTTAGCCATCAATTCCTCCGCTGCCTGGTCATGCATTTGTTCAAACCGAGCGGTTATAGGCTTCAGGGATGTCCTCAGAGAGTGCTCCAGAACACATCTCCGGCACTTGCACTTGAAGCCCCAGTTCTTGCATCTGGCTTGGCGTTGCGCGAAGGGAACGAGGACATTGAAGTAAGGAGTGGTGATCTCTTCTCCTCTCTCGATGGGCTTGGAGGCATGAATAAACATGGCACTTCCCACATACCGTCTGCTAGTGTTCTGCAGGCAGGAATGGTTAATGAGGGACGGCAGCAGCCAGAGACCGCTAAAACGCTCTCCTTCCTCAAATAATCTGCCTTCAACCTTTTTCTCTATTGAAAAAAAGTTATATACTTCACCTGCACCGAAACAGTTCGAAGTTACAATCTCCTGAATACGTTTAACATCCACCCGCAATTTTTCATTTTCTGCTCCTTGGTCCTCACACATTTGCCCGTCTGTCTTAAACAGATCAATTGGTGGGATCTCCAGGCTGCTGGATGTGGAGGAACCATGTAAACTATAAAGCTGGCGGAGCAATCTCTGCGATTTTCTGGCTTCACAGACCACCATGGCGACAAGATCTTCTTGAGACGTAGACAATGTGCTGAGCTTGGCGCTCCTATAAGCAACTGCGACAGCGTTGCTCACCAACAAAAGCTCCCCGCTCCTTATTTTTCGGGTAGCGTAGAGCCCCCGACCGCGTCCGTCTTGGGTCATTTTGATCTCCACACGGCCCACGAAATCGGCTACTTCCGGAGGAGAAGATGTAGGTTCTCCCAGTAAGTAGCCCGAGATGTCATACTTGCCATTCAGGCTCTGAGCGTACAAGGTCTTGGCCTGGCCTAGCGCCTCTCTTATTTCGCTCTGCCCAGCGCTGGTCTTGTCCGCCTTTTTCAGACATTCGCATGCCGCCCTGTAATGCCTCAGCCCGAGCAGAGCACGGCCTTTCCTGTAGAGCGCTTTGAGATGGCCGGCATCGATCCGAAGGGCCTCGTTGGAATCCTCCAATGCGCTCTTGAATTCTTTTATCTGCAACCACGTCTCTGCCCTGTTGGAGTAAGCATACAGAAGGCAGGTAATGATATTATTATTCCCATTGGAGTTGGAGAAGTTCTCCTTAAGCTGAAGCAGAGCAGCGTCAATGCATTTCGTATAATCCTCAGCTGTCGCGACCCAGTTTTGTTCTCTGAAGCACCTATTCTCTTCCCTTCTCATGTCCTCCACATCCACATGCAACAGTCTCTCCCTCGGCTCCCCCTTCTGTGTCATGAGATTCACAACATTACCGGGGTTGTCCACGCGGATGGTGAAACCACCATCGTTGGCGATCTTTAAATAGGGTTCCATGACGGCCACCTTCTTACCCATAGGGTAAAGCTTCTTGATGTCCTCCTGGGAATAAGCCGCATTGTAAATTGCCAACCTGACCGCAAGACCATTATCGTCCTCCAGCAAAGTCCCGATAGCGCACATCTTGTACGGCTCCGCGCAGAGCGTCCCATAGACCACCCGCCCGCAGTGGACTTCCGCAACCTGCATTTCGGTGAATGAAATGGGTTTCAGCCTTTCAAGGGGAACCAAACAATCTTCGCTGTCGCTGGCTCTAGCTCTGGGATCCGTGGAAAACGATTGTAAAACGAAATTGCGTCCTGCCTCGACATCCCTTTCAAACTCCCTTTGCTGACAGGCAAGACCATGGACGAGATCATCATGCAATTGGAGGAGGGTTCGCTTTTCGAATCTCTCTAAGGCGTCTCGGAGGAAGGCTCTCTTCTCGAGTCTCATCGAGGTTTCTTGGAGAAGGGCTCTCTCCAAGTTGTTCTCAGAAATAGGTGGAAGTGAGGCTGCCATTAAGCGATACAAGTCCTCCATCCTTCTTCTTCTCCTCGCACTGATTCCTCTCCTTAACTATCAACTTTGCTCCGATTTCTCTCCCCTTAACTATCAACTTTACTTACCTTCTCTGTTTGTGTTCTTGCGTGCGTTGCAGATTTCCGAAGTGCCAAATCATATTTAAGGATAAAGGCATTGAATAAACCCTTCACAGTGGTGATTTCTCTCTCTTCATGCGTCGGTTCTTTCCCTCTCTTCCTTGCGAAGGAAGGAAGCAAAGGCAAATTCTGAGTTCCTTCATAAACTAAACTTTCCCTCCCTTCTTTGCGAACGAAAAAAGCGAGGTCCGAGTTCGTTCGTACCCTAAACGCCACTTTCTTCCATCTACTTTCACACGAAAGCGATTCCTTCCTCGTTTAAAAGCGAGTCCCTTCACTGTAATTTGACGGCGAAGGAACGGATCGTAGATTGTGAAAGTAATTTCGATAAGTTTTCTAAATTCATATCCTTTGATTTTCTATAAATATTAAAACACAATTTTATAAAACAAGAAATAAATAATAAATTAAATTTTATAAGTACAGAGAATTTGTTTGTGTAATGGATTTAGCGTTATAAAATTATATATGTTCAAATTTCGTTAAAAAATAATTAAAGATGAAAGTCTCTTCAGAGAAATTAAATTATCTCTATTTATAAAATATCAAATGAAAAATAAATAAAAGCTACATAATAGTTAGTAAGTGTTACTTAACTTAAACATAACTTCATTAAATTAAAAATATCAAAAATTAAGAAATATGATTAACTAATATTATTTATAATAACATATATAAATAAATAAGAAAAAAATGAAAAAAAAGCAAAATAAATAAATAAAAAGAAATAAAACAAAAAGCAAAAATTTAATAACTAAAAGAAATAGAAATTATTAAAACACTCATAATAAGACTTCAACCAATTACCTTGAAAATAAATAAATTTAAATAATAATAAAAATTGAATTCCTAATATTATATTATGAATAAACAACATAATTTTTTAAAGCAAAAACAAACTAATATAAAATCAAAACAAAAATGAAACTAATACCATGCCAGAAACGATGAAAAAATTCTTTATAAAAACAACTCAAAAAATAAAAATAAAACAATAAAAAAATTCTTTGTGAAAATTACTTAGGGCCGGTCTCCGCGTACACTAAACATCATTGGAAAAGCGACACTTACATCGTCTTTGCTTTTGTAAATGAATATATAAAGTTGATATTAGAGGTGATACTATTTATGTGGGAAGCTAGTCTTTTGACATAATTGTTTTTTTTTTAAACTTTATTGTTAGGGTTTAAATTAATTTAAAATATATAAAATATTTATTTTTAAAAGGTAAGGTGGTTGGAACAACTTTATTTCATTCATCGAATAATTAAATACTCGCGAATACATTTTCTATTATTTTTTATTCGAATAAAAAATATTAAAATAAAAAAAATTTATTCGAATAAAAAATATTAAAATAGAATTCAAAATAAATCTTTTCACTTTTACATAACATTTTACTTTAATTACCAATAACACATTTTATCACAATATGTTATTAAAAAAAAAAAATCCAAAAAAAATAATATTCTTCTATAGTTATTATTAAAATATTTGTATTTTTATTTTTTTAAATGAGAAGACTATTTAAAGTATAATATTTTAATATAAAGATTTAATATAATATTTAAAATATAAGTTGAACAATTTTTGAATTTAATTTAATTATTAATCAATAAAAAAATTCATTACCAATAACACATTTTATCACAATATGTTATTAAAAAAAAAAAATCCAAAAAAAATAATATTCTTCTATAGTTATTATTAAAATATTTGTATTTGTATTTTTTTAAATGAGAAGACTATTTAAAGTATAATATTTTAATATAAAGATTTAATATAATATTTAAAATATAAGTTGAACAATTTTTGAATTTAATTTAATTATTAACCAATAAAAAAAATTCATTATTAATATTTAGGTAAATTTTATGATAAGTTAGATAATTGTATAGTAACATATTCTCAATTTTTTTTGGTAGTTATTAGTTAATAGCTATTGGTTGTTTAGAAATGCAATAACGATGATTAAGGCATTGCACCTTGCCCCTGCTTTTGAACTTTAATGGAGGGTCTGCATTTTGTCTTTATTGAAAATCCACCTTTTTGTACGTGACATTACCTGGTGAATTGAGCCCCCCGCAACTAGGGATGGAATTTGATGGGCAATTTGCCCGTCATGGGGTGATTTGCCCGTCAAATACAATTAAAAATTTTGCAAAGCCATCAAGATCCTTACTTGATATTAGGAAAAAGGTCGGGAAAGTGTGAAAACCGTCAAATTTGACGGGTGACTCTGTTTTGAAATTCCATCCCTGCCTGCACCCCTCCCTACAATCTTCTTATGGGTTTCTATCAAATCCGTCTCTAAAATCATCACAAAACATTGTTAGTTTATTCATATTATTGAAACAACAAAGAACCATAAAAGAGCTCGTCACCTATTGCTATTTCTAATTTCTGCCTCAAAGTTTCTAATGCGTAATTATGTTTTCATGTTTCCATTACATTCAATCTATAAATTGTAAAGATCAAGGGAAAAGTTGTTAAACCGTCACACAAAACCTCTTTTAACTTTAATGAGTTTCCCTTAATTGATCGAGAAGATGATGCTCATGAAACACAATGTGAGTTTGATTTGTTTGAGCTTCGAGCTTGGGCATTCTAGCGCTTTCAAGACTTGCATGATATCTTATTAGGGTGGGAGTCTTACTTAGCGCAATTTATCATACCCTAGTCTCAGCCATTTCCCGACTTTGTCACCTGGTGTTCCAAAAGGTTTGTTCTAAGTAAATAGGAAATAGTGTCAAAGAGTGGGTTTGTATTGGTCTCTATTAACTCCAAATCTAATTTGCAAATGATAGACCTTATAATTCCTAATGAAGTCAAACCTTTAAGTGAAGAATTTTTAAGCCAATTGTATCATGGATTAACCTTGGAGGAAAAATATACACGTCTTTCATCCTTTTTACCTCTAAATTCTTCATTACTAGAACACAATCCACCATATTATTCAAATATTTTCCCAAAGATGCCTAGACAGAGCATTTTAACGATTTGTTGTTTGTAGGATGTGAACATGATCAAATAGTAGATGAAGTCATACTAGGGATTTTATCTTCTATTTCACCTGTTAAAAAAATCTTTATCAAATTTCACTATAGTCAGTACCTATTTGATGTTGTTAATGATTAATTGACAAATTACAAGGTCACCAAGTCTTTTTGGTAACAATCTATTTTAGTTTATATGTTCATATTCTTTCAAGTGGACAAGTTTTACGGTGTACAATTGCAAAGGTAAGATTCCTCCCTTCTCTGGAAGGCTTTGTGTGAGTGGGTTCCTCCACTTGGCCTACTCTTTGTTCCTCCACATGTGGTTTCTCTACCTAATCCTCCTGGAATGTCCTCTTTCCTTTGAGAAACATCTGATTTTGTGGATTTGACTGAGGCTCCTCCTTTAGAGCTAGAAGCTCCTCCTTTGGTGGTATGCTCAACTCTCGCTCTAGAGAGAACCTCGTGGATTTCTCCTTGTAAAATATCACATCCCTCCTCATCATAGTCATCCTGAGTGAGGGCATGTACACCCAATAAATATGAGGTGAATAGCCCACTAAGATCCCCCTCTCTAGAGTGGGATCCAACTTTTTCTTACTATCTTTTGAGACATGGCAATAGACTATGGATCCAAAAATTCAAAAGTAGAAGACATCTGGCTTCCTCCTAGAGAAAACCTCTTTACATGTAATCATTCCAATAATTTTGTGAGGGCTCCTGTTCTACAAGTAAACAACTATATTGAAGGCTTCTTCCCAGAGGGATAGTGGCAATCCCTGGTCATTCAACATTACTCTAGCAACTCCAATAATACTTCTATTTTTCCTCTCTGTAACCCCATTTTGTTGTGGGCTTTGGGGTGCAATCAACTCCCTTCTAAGACCCTCCTTGGAACATAACTCTTTGAAGGCATTAGACACATACTCTCATACGTTATCACTTCTCAAGGATTTAATTTTCTTTCCAGTCTCATTTTAAACTAAGGCTTTAAATTCAACAAACTTTGAATAAACCTCATCCTTCTTCTTCATGAAATAGAACCAACATTTGTGGGAAAAAACATCTATGAAGATCACATAATATCTGTACTTTGCAGTTGAGACTGTGGAAAATGGTCCACACACATCTGAGAAAACTCGCCCCAAGATGGCTCCATATCTTCTATCTCAGCCCTAGAAGGAGGATTTAACATATTTTCCAAGAGTGAATCCCTTACAAACATCATGTTGATTAAGGGTGCATTTTGGAAGTCTAGTGGTGATTTACTACATTATTTTCAAAGCTCCATGGTGTAGGTGTCCCATGCGCCTATGCTTGAGCTCTCCAACATCTCTACCCTGAATATGTTCTACCTTGCTAGTCAAGAAGCACATGCATCAACCTCCAACTTGTAGAGACTTTTAATTTTAACACCAATCTACTTAACCTGTCCAGCAGCAACATGCTTCAGATTGACCTTCCCTTTACTTAACATCACATCATATCCTTGGTATTCAAGTACAACTACAAAAAGTGTCTTCAGGTACAAGGTTGTTGCTTTTATGGTTTTGAATTTTCCAAGACATCTCCATGCTCTTATTTTCGCCGCAAATTCCCCACATGGACACATTTTCACCCCTTTGTAGTGCACCTTTATAGGTGGGGAAGCAATGTACCTTTCTTTTGAATCTTCGTTAATGTAATGGTCATTTCCTAGGATTGGGAATGCCTTCAAGAATGGCTTCTTCTTTCCATGTTCAACCATCATTAAAATCTTAGGAGCCTTTCTAAAAGCTTGTTGAATTATTACATAGTAATTATAGCTTCCAAACAATCATCAAACGTTTTTTTGAGGCCTTCTTCAATTGCACCAACATTCCATCCAATTTTGGCCTAATGTTTTCTCCATTACTATTGTTTGCTTTATAATTTAGGAACTTCATTGAGCTCATCACTCCCTTGGATTTATATGGGGGTCTTATTTCACTAGTCCACTATTCAACTACATGTTAATCGGGGAATTGATGACCATGATCATCATATGACTAGTATGCCATGAAACATTGTATGGTAATGGATAGATCACATGGATTGAATTTTTCAAATTAAGGGATCTAAATGGCCAAATATTTCTCCAAATATTTCATGCAAATTCAATGTACCCTATTTATTTGCAGCATGTTCATCATCGTTGGGGATTGTAATTAATAAGTTGGAAGGAAAAATAAGTCAATGGTAAAGTTTCCTACTAGACTAGAAAATGCAACAAAAATTCACGTGTGAATAATAACAATGGAGGAATCCATGTTCCCACAAACAAACACATCAACACGCTAGAATCTCCATTTGCTTATTCCTAGGTTTATATTATTAGTGGCATGAACTTTGTGGTCATAGCTCAAGGTGAATGGAGAAAAAAAGAATTATGATTTTGAAGAAAAAGTTGAGGTTGAAGCCCACCCTTCTATTTCTCAAAAATAGAACACCAAGTTTCAAGGTTTTGTTCTCTTCCTAACAATGTGCACTTAGTTGTTATTTCCTTTGAATAATTTCTTCAACGATAAATAGCCTACCCAAAAATCAAATCTAATGTAGTAGGAGTGATTTATCTCGTATTTGAGATGAAATAGATTGGGAGTGAGGCTACATGCCTAACCACTTGCCTCATATTCTCTACCCTCCAATGGAAAAAATCACGATATTTTACTTGAAGACGAAGTGGATGTTGATAAATTTGAATTTAACATTATTATTATATCTCTACAAGTGTGATCCTTGGGTTCACTTTTTTTTAAAATATTCTCTCTTTATTCATGTGACTCTTTTATTTCATTCTTGAATTAGTGTCATGTAAAGATAGAATCATGTGCAAAACTTTCCTCTTGACATACATTAAAATTTTCCACCATTAGAAAATATTTTTACTGAGCCCTCACAAATATTTTTTGATGTATATATATTTTTGTGAGTATCATTGAAATATAGTTTTTGAAAGAATCCACTCTACAAAATAACATTTAGCTCTTCAAGGTTATATTTTTCCTTATATGTATGTTGTAATATGTGTTATTAAAACAAATCCTCGTTGTCAAATATTTGAATATGGGAAATCAATATGGTTAGATCAGTGAAAATCATCATGGCTAACAAGAAAGTGATGTCTAATAAATGATATAACTTCTAGATTGTCCAAATAAATGATATATCTTCATATTCAATAAACAAATTTATATACATTTTAATTCCAATATACTTATGTAACATCTAATAATATTTGTTTATGGGAATATAAGATGCTCTCTAAATTCATAAATGAGTGATTTATTATTAGTATTTGTTAATTTTTATATTATGTTTTTGCTCCTTAACATTTCTTCTCATGTTATCTTCACACTTGTATAATCCAAATAGAAAACGCCATAAACCATTCAATTGTTTATGTGTTGGATATTCTAAATTGAATTCTATAGATATATTGATTACAATGAGAAATCATACATAGGATGTTTGGTGTTTTAATAGTCATTTCAAGTGGGATTTTTTTTGTTCATTCTTCTTTGGGTGAATTTACAATAACTTTAAATGTAATTCCAATCCTAAGAACTTATAGACTTTCTCATTCACTTTGGACTATGAAGCTCATTTGAATTAGTAATTTCCAACTTCTAATTGAATTGTAATGGTGACCCATGAAAACATCATGAGACATAATGACCCTCTATTTCCTCTTACCCCAATAGTCCTTAAAAATTTCTTTTTATATATCATCAATGTATTGTTCTTGAAAGATCCATTAGAAACACTAATTGGGGTTACCCTAATGGTGAAAGGAAATCTTTTAACGTCCCACATCACATCCTTGTTCCATCGTATGTGCATTCACATTGACCCCAAGAGATTTTGAAGTAATCATTTCATAAAAAAGAAACACCCCCAAATCATTAAACAAGATAACCATCCTAATTCATTTTCGTGTTTCCCCAACTTCGAAAATATGCTAATTATTATTTGATTCTACGTGTTAGTAGAAGCATAGATTTATGCATGAAATAAGAGATTTAGTTCATTCATTTTTATTGATTGATATCACGTGTAATTTTTATTATTATAAATAAAAATTACACTTTGTAAACACATATAGTGTGTATGCATCATGAGGCACAAAAATACCACTCATTACATAGAGAGAGCCAACATAAAAGTGGAGTGACGAATAAAAAGCCAAGAATGTCAAAAATATGTCGTGAAGAAGAAATAAAAAAGATAGAAAGAAAAGATGATGGATGACATTAAGTGTTGGTTTTTTATTTTTTCCCCTTCCTATGTTGCACCTTTTGGCATCCTTCTGGGTCTGGATCAATTAGTACCAAAGAGATTTCTTGGCCCCCAACATGACGAGGAGATTATTTCTATGACTCAGATGATTCTTAGGCATGGGCACATTTAGTTCCACCATGACAAGTCAAAGACTCTTGGATTTCTAAATCTAAACCCAACGGTGGGGGAGTATTAGAGCCACCTTGATTCACAACTGCACCTCGGATTGAATAGGTAGCGAGTCTTGAATATCCCCCTTCTCTTCTTCCGAGGGGGGAGAATCATTGAACTGCCATCCTTTTAGTTTGTGTGGCTGCTTCTTTTTATTTTTTGAGATCTTCTTCGCAAAAGGGCATGTGTTCTGAAGGTCACTTATTTGAAAGCACACACGAAGGTCATATTTTCATAATTAAGGATTTGTGTCCACAAAAAGTTGTTGTGTTTCAGGATGATGTGGTCTAGTAATAATTTACTAAGATCAATCCCCACACAAATCTGAGAAAAGGTGAATATTCCTTTTTTTTTCTCTCCATATCCATTTTTTTAAATTTTCGAAGTTTGTTCCCAACATCTTCAAGAACTTGGTGGTTCCAGAAAGGGAGGGGTAGGTTTGGAAGCCTTACCCAAATTGGCATGGAAGTGAACACCATGGAGGTTGCATCAAAGCCTGGAAACCATGGTGTAATGGATAGCTCGACATTACCCAAGAACCATGGTCATTCATTTAGTACAAAATCCAACTCATTTTGTGTATTAAATTGTACAATAAAGAAACCTTTGGAACATAGGTAAATATCGCAATTCAATGTCCAAGTAGAGAACACCCACTGATGCAAAGCTTTTAGTTTTGGCCAGAAATTGTTTAATTTGCATATGATAGCTTTAGATTCTAATGTAGAGAATAATTCAGAGACCTGTGTGTTTTTTACTTCCATAGATATAACTTGTTCCATCTGGTCCACAATATATGGACCCTGAGGGAAATTTTATTTGATATGTGGATGACATAACTTTCCCTATGGTTTCATAGGTCTTCCCTTGAACAACATCCTTGAAGGATACTTAGGGGCCATTTGATGACTTGGCATGATTTTCTCCTCCGTGAAGCCTGAGATTCAAAATCATTGTTGAGTTGTTAACAATACTGAAGTCAAAATCACTGTTGAGTTTTTAACAATACTAAAGTCAAAATCACTGTTGAGTTTTTAAGAATACTGAAGTCTTTTAGAAGCAGTGGGTCTTGCAATATCATCCCTACAAAATGTAGTGACTCAATACTTATAGGCAATCCCCATATGTCTTGAATTAACAGCGTAAGGGATGTAACTGAAGAAGGTTCCTCAACCCAAAATACTTTTGTCTTTCCACTTATGTTTTTAATAAATATATGAATAGGGAAATATGAATGACACGATATGGTATGAGGAGCCCCTGATTTAGACACAGATGGTAATGCCTTGATGCCATAAGTCCCCAGGGTGTCTACATCTCTCATAGAGACCCCCTTCACTACAACAGTTAGAACATGGCTAATATTCATAGAGTAGAAGAAATAAGTACAAAATGAATGGGAGACCACTGTGGATGGTGCCCAATGTTTCGTTCTGAAAAATACCCCTAAGCTCATACCAGACATAGTCGACAAGGTACTAACCGCTTGTTGTGAAGAAACGATAGACCAATCTCCATCCCTTAGAGAAGAGACTGTTGGTAATAATTTAATATCAAACATTGGGGATGTTAGAAATTGTAAGTACTCTCGCATGCAAGAGTTGGATAAATTTGGAGAGTCAGTTAACTGAGTCAAGTAGAGTGATTTCGAGTTAAGTCATATTTTAGGAAAAGTCGAATTTAGAGTGTGTACATGTGAAGTTATTTTAGGCAAGTCGTTAGTCGAAAAAGGTTTAAATACCCCTCATCGAGTTCATTGTAATAATCAAGTTTTGTGTGATCAATAGAGAAGAGCACCAACTCCTATGGTTTGTGTGAAATTTTTGTTTTAACTCCTCTGCCTTTCCAATGAATTGGTATCAGAGCAAGGTTAAAGCCGAGAGCCACCCAAGGAAAAAATATTGTTTGGAAGAGCCATGAACAGTCACAGTTATTGTCAGCAACCATCACCACATCCTCAAAGAAGAGAGTGTGGGAGAGGAGAGAGTCGCCAAGGGCCTCCGCTGTTGAGTGATAAGCGAGTTAATATTTTAGTGGAAGGAAGCAACTGAGAGCAGTGATTCCTTTTTAATTTTCCAAGTTATAGCCTCGATCCAGCTTTTTTGAGATGCTTTTAGAAAAAGAGAGTCGCGACTCTTGCCGCAAGTTATTTAGAGTGGAATTTATACGCTGCCACCAGTAGAAAATACAGTTGTTTTGGGTGAATATTGTGCCTTATAGGGGCGCATATTGAAAATCATATTTTTTTTTTCGGGGGCGATATGGAAGATAGCCTCATGCAATCTATAAAGCAGACATAAGATAGAGGAAAGATCGCATTCATGGGTCGCAAAGCACAACTGAAGCAGATTGAGAAAAGGAATCGAAAAGAAGAGACAAAGATCCTTGTCATATTTAGATAGGTTTAGGACACAGCCAAAGAACTGAGAAGTCTAGTAGAAGACAAAGAAGAAATCGAGGTTGATTAGTGTAGCATGGATCTACTACCACCTCCTATGTTTACTGATGCCCTAATTTTGAGTTTTAGTCAACAAAAAATTGACGAAATTGTTATGTGCAATGTAGAAAAAGCTACACCTCCCAAGGAAGCATGGAAGATCTTGAAATAAGAAATTGGTGTAAGGGGAGTGACATGCAGCAACAGGTTATGTCACAAGCAAAGAAGTCAGCTGTAGATTTGAGATTAGATGAGAAAGACTCTAAGAGGACAACAAAGCTTCGAGAATCCCACTAAAAAGTGGACGATGGTTGTGAATACTATAGAATTGAAACCCATTATGCAAGCATGCATATGGATGAAGCAGATGCAACAAAGATTACAGAGAGAGAAATTGAAGCCTCTGTGTGTGAAACAGACCAATAGCATATAAATGCTGTAGGACTCCACTGTAACATGGATGGTGCAAATGATGGTGAATCCCACTATGATGAAACACATGTGGATGATGACTGCAAAGTGAGATGTGAATTGGTGAATCCTACCACAAGTGATGGGTTTGGAATTGTCAATGAGATAATGCATGCTCGAATATCCCACCATAGAATGGATGGAAATTATGTTGATGTTAACTTTGATGAAGAACAATCAACTAGTGATGAGTGGTTGCACTTGATGCAACAAAAAACTATTATTGATATATTGCTATATGGTGAGAGAAGCCCACTTGTGTGTGGAAGCCAAGTGGAAGACAACTTGTTTGCAACAGAAAAGGTTTGTAAAAAAATGGAAAAGAATACAAAGAAGGAATCTCTCACTATAGAGGATAAAGAAGATATTTTTAACATTAATTTTGATTGTGGCGAGTAAATAGGATAACACTCCATCTAAAATGGAATATGAAGAATAGGATGCGGGAAAGGACATGGATGTTTCTAAAGGCAAAGATGAATGCATTGAAACCATTTTTCAACAATGGAGTCAATAAGAGATAAGATTCTACTATCAAGATATATGGCAGAAAGAAAGACAAGAATATGAAGCACAAGCAGCAGAGGGAAGAAGACAGTTTGAAGGTAAAGAGTTGTGGAAGCAGCCCATAGTTGAATGAATACGTGAAGATGAATTTGTAGAAGATTGACTCAGATCAAATTTAAGACAAGCCAAAGAAAAATTGCAGCATCAACAAGTAAATAAATATGAAGTCTACATTAGTAACACGTAGCAGAGAATTATGAAGCAATTTCGAGGATATAGAATTTGGAAGAAGAGAAAAAGAAAATGCAAAATTGTAAAAGTTTTGAGTCATTGTAAGCCTAGCTAAGACATAGACCAGCAGGAATGTTGGAGTGATGGTTGCATAACATTGTAAGCCTAGCAGGCATAGTTGAGTCATGTTTGAGTTATGTTGAGTCATACGATTGTAATTAAGGGGGAGTGTTGGAAAGTGTAATTAATCTCACACGCAATAGTTGGCTAAATTTTGAGATTCAGTTAACTGAGTCAAGTCGAGTTATTTCGAGTTAAATCTTATTTTGGGAAAATTCGAATTTAGAGTGTGTGTGCATGTGAAGTTATTTTAGGCGAGTCGCTAGCCGGAAAAGGTTTAAATACCCCTCACCGGGTTCATTGTAATAATCAATTTTTGTGTGATCAATAGAAGAGCCACAACTCGTGTGTTGTATGTGTTAAATTTATGTTGTGCCTCCTCTGCCTTTCCAACAAATGGAGAGTGAAAAGAACAAGCCATCGGTGGGAAAGTCATCTTGTTCCATAAGATTTCTGCTACCAAGATTTCAGACCATGCTCTGTTTCCGCCTCCCTGGAGAAAAAGCCAATCCACCTCATACTTTTCATTATTTCCCTTATAGGTGACTCCAACATGAAATTGAAGCAATCCATCTCCATTGTATTACCCATATTCTCTTGGCAAGAGATAGTCCATAGAACATGGAAACCACCGATCCATTGGGGTTGAACGAGATAACCTTAACGCCAGAAGCGCAAGCCATTTTTCCAGAAGTTATTTCCACCACGTTTCCGATTTTTATTGATTCTAATATGTATTTATCAACCAATTTTATAGTAATATAATTTATAATTATTAATCAAGTAAATGCAAAATTATAAATATAGATTTAATAAAAAATAAATAAAATAAAATTGAAAATTTTATTAATTAGTATGTCAATATTTTTAATTTCTAATTGTGGGATTAATTTGATAGAAAAATGCTTCTCCACTTGAAGACGTGAATAGGTGTGCTTTATTTTGGAATAAATCTTTTATAATTTTCATTCTTTAAAAAAAATGTGTATAAATGTGATTTATTTTGGAATAAAACTTCTAGAATTTTAATGTGTAATTTTTTAGTTTTAAAACTTATGTTATGTTTTTTTGACAACCAATGAATCACAAATTCTCAATTTTATATAAATTAAATAACATATACATATTTGTATGACTATTAAAGGTATATATATTATCAAAATAAATAAACAAAATATATGCCTATCAATCTAGCTAGAATATAAAGGGGCTCCTCTCCAACTTGTTGTGCAGATAAATAAAAAGTTCGTCCTTCCAGTGGAATATCAATAACATGTACTGAGGAAGATGCCTATTGACCTAACTAGAGTATTGAGGGGACCCTTCGTAACTTAATGTGCAAATAAATAAAAAGTTTGCCTTTCAACCTCACTAGAGCATGGAGGGGATCCTCCGCAACTTATTGTTGGGAAAGTATTCTCTGCCTACAATCTCTTCAATCTTCCCTGAAGTTCAATGACGTAGATGTCATACTTGTCTGAACCTTTCCTAGCCTAAAGAACACCATCCCATCAAAACCAAGAATATGGATTCCAAACCAGACAATGGAAGCGATTAGTCAGTTGAATAATGTGGTTTTGACTTTCTATTGAAGTTCACAAGGGAGTTTGAACTTCCATTGAGTGGGATAGGGAAGCTCATGCGATCCATTTATGGAACAAATAGAGAAAGAGGGTACATAGAGAGAAAGAAGGTACACAGAGATGGAGGGAGAATTATACATTCTATCTTCAATAACCATTTTAATTTCCTCCATTATATATGAAGTTATATATAAGAGGTTACTTTATTCAAAATTCAAAGATCCTTTCTCCCAAATTTTCAAACATGTGACCCAATATAGCCAAACAAGTTTTAAAGCTGCTTCTAGTTGATAATTTTGTGAAGTTTGAAACAATTTCATTTTTTTTTTTTTGGAATAAACAAAGGCAATTTGTTTCACCCTTATTTGTCGTTTAACCTCCAAACAATATTAGTTGACCATTTTCTAATTCTACCTGAAAGGGAATTACTAACAATTGCCCCAAAAGGTGCAAAGAGAGGCTGATAGGATTGTTAAATTGGAATTATTGAATTGCAAAAGTTGTACTTTGATTTGAAATAATAATTGTCAAAAAGGAACCCTCATCAAATGGGGGTGAAGGGAGTCCATTTTCATCATCTGCAATTGACGATGAAGGAGAATGCGGCAAGGTACTTGCAACATGAAAAATGACTTATATGAACAAAAATGTATTTTCAAGAACAAAAAGCCCTTCTAGTAGAGCATAGGATGGCACATTACCATGCCTGCAATTGCTGCCACAACTACATTAACAACAACCTTTACCCATTCATCTTAAACTTATTTCCAGCATTTGCAGTATACCACAGAAACAATAAAGCACGTTTTTGGAGGTTCTATAGTTTAAATATCATAAGAAAAATAGTAGTAAATAACCAAGGTAGCTATACATACTTCTCTAAACCATCTCTAGAAAACTATGAATAAAATGCTACATGTTTCTTTTAAAAACAAAAATGTAAACTTTTTGCAGTATTCCTCCTCTTCATAACCATAATAAGAGAATGCACGATGAATTGCAAAACAATACTGAATTAGAGATTTCAGGTGGGAGCCTTAAAAGAGGTACCAAATGTTATTGTGTCAAATAGTGAGAGTGATGAAGAGCCTGTTCAAGTGAGATCCAGACTTTCATTGTCACAGAGGACACTGAATAGAAAGAGGAAGTTGAGATATAATGTAGGGTAAAGAATTACTTTTTCCAAAACATTTCAGCCTATAGATGTATTGGTTCATTACGAAATGCAAGTTTTGGCAAATGCTTTTTGAACTTCATACTTGATTTGCGTATTCATTATGTAAAATTTTGTTTCTTGTTTGGAAATCTTACTGGGCTCAAGAGAACTACACTATGTTAGTTAAATCTCTTGAGTGTCAAGAAGCTAACTTTAGGTATAAGATCTGATTTGCCTCTGATGGAGTATATTAAGTAAATTATTCAATTGTTTGTTAAAACCCTAGTTGTTTTCCTAACAACAATGTGACGACTTGGGAAGGCGTCAATCTATGCACCATTTTTTCTAGCAGATTCCACTGATGGAACTTTATTTAAAGGATGTTGAAAGGAGATTTGATTTTCTGATGGTTTTGCAGGTAGCCTATTGCCCACTTCCCTTGTTCGAGCACTTCCTCTTGCAATTGTAATTTTGAAGGAGGGCATTCGTCATTACTCGTTGCATCTAATCTATCAAGTTGGTCAGGAATCAAATGAGACATGGTTGCAGTTGTATGAAAGGAGTGGGGATGCACAAATTGGGTAACATGGGTTTGTTTGAAACAGTAACAGAGCAAACTGATTTTAACGAGCGTGACAAACATTTGTTCGCCATGATATTCGCAAACATGTGGAGACCCCAAGTATCAGTGTGGTGGGAAGTAGACATTAAGAATGGGTACTGCTCGTAATGCAGTGAACAGTTAGTGGAGTCACCCTCAGCACCAATGGAAAGGTTGCAATAGATTCAAATATCGTTGAGGGTTTCGACAAGGCGGTTGGTGCACTCAGATGGAGAGAATTCCAGATTGTAGTGTGCTTCCCCATAGACATTGGGTGAGCCTCGTTGCCTGCGAACCCCAACTTGTATTTTTTTTCCTGTTAAAAATTTTCATTCCAACCACAATGAGGCTTTACTGAACATTGTTAACACCACAACAAACATTTTTTAAAAGCTTCATAAGACGTCGTATCTAATGGAGAGATAGAGAATTAAAATAAGAGGGAGATTTTATACGTGTTGAAGATTACCTCAAGAGGTGATAACCTTGTTGAGGTTGGTAGGTTTCAAACCCCATTTTTCTTTCGAGAAGTAGCTTGACCCTTGAAATGGATTTGTCTACTTCACATACTACTAAATTTGTGCATTTGAGAACATTTAACCTGATGTGTACTATTGTAGAAATGGATTTGTCTACTTCACATACTACTAAATTTGTGCATTTGAGAACATTTAACCTGATGTGTACTATTGTAGCCTAAAATTTGCAGAGAAAAATTTAGGCTAAGGACAAAGTTTGCTATTGTTGGTTGCAATAGAAGCAATGGATAAAGAGTAGCTGAGACAACTTATCCACCTATATTTAGACCATTATTGTAAATTGAAAAGTGATGGAGAGAGGAAGTAATTCAAATTTGTTTGCAAATGATGGCCACTTTCAAGAAAGGTTTAAGGCGCCACAATAGTCAGGATAACAATACAAAAATATTGTTGAAACATATTGTCTTCACACGATGTTTATTGCAATGGTCGATATAAGGGTTGTCCTGGTCAAAGTGGCAGACGTATTTCATAACATGGGGATCTTGCAGTTCTACCTTTTCAAGAAACAACAATTTGCTAAAGAGACAATAAAGATTCTTTCTACTCTGTTAGCCAATCAATTTTCAATCTAGCTTTGGAAATTTGATTTAGAAGACCTCTACTTCAAACATTTGAAATGAAGGAAACTTCAAAGAGCTTTTTTCCAAGCTTGCTCAAGATTTTAGAGAAGAAACTATCATGTGTCTAATCCAAAAGTTGAATGAATCTCTAAAGAAGCAGAACATTTCTTATTATGAATTATGCGCTGGACCTAAAAGTCTATGTAGCGCTTACTGGGAGATGTTGATGAATAAACAGAGAAATAATAGGATCCCTGACTTGTGTGATCTTTGAATATTGTCTCGAATAAGACAAACTATTATGCTACACCACATATTTTTTCCATTTGTGGTTAAGTATTCTAGGAAGCTACAAGATTATATTAAGCGCCTAATTTTAAAAAGAGTATCATTTTTTTGTATATTTTTCTTCATGGGGGTGATGATATTCCATTGGCAACTTAAAATGTTGATTAAAGAAAGGCACCCCAAGATTCACTACCATACCTTGCAAACTGTGTTTACAAATAACACATCAGGAGTTCCATAGGTCACTGTCAGAAGTCACCATGGAAGACCTCAACATCTTTTATTACAAACAAGGGTAAGGTTTTGATTTGTCTATAGTTGCATAATGTTTCCACAAGAGCTCAAATGCAATTTCTTCATTTCTTGTATTTATTTTAAGAAGTGAACACCATGCTCTATTTGTGGTATTTTCTCTTGGTAGTTTGTTTGAAGATGATGACATATGCAATAAAACAAAAGAAGAAATATGCTTGATATAATCGAAACATGCTTTGACATCCACTAAGGATCCGAATGTATTCGAGAATTTGTAGGAAAGAAAGGGAGGGATCAGATCAATCCTTTTCAAGTTTGGTGGAATTAGAGATGATTTGTTTGAATACCTAAAAGTGAGGCTTGTCACACATCCAATTATGATAGTGAATTTACAGATGTCATTTTGGGTCTAACAAGTGTAGATCTGTTCAGGATATGGTCTTTGTAGTTCTTCAAAATCTCGTAGTTTTACAACAACAAAATTGTCATGCTTTGGCTACTTTGCATGAATTGGAAACACAACTAAATACAAGTTTGGGAGTTTTGCTGTTGGAATGGTGCCACAAGGTTATATTATTTGTTCTTCTTCATTTGGATGCAAAAGAACTGGTTGCTATAATGCAATTCTATGAAGCCCTGACAGGATGAAGAGAGAGAAACATGAAGTTTTAACCTTATGCAGGTCTCTGCGAGTCTTCAAACCCAAAATTTGATGGTTAACTCTATGGTGGATTATTCATTACTATGACAGCATTGAAAATTTTTCAAAATTTGAAAATACGAGACTGGCATTGTGGAAAACAGTCAACAAGTGGGATATCAGTTCGAGGTAAGAAATATGACTGGCATAATGGTCATAAAGAATTTATAGGGGTGAAAAAAGGACCATATATCTCCAATTCTGTTTTGGTGTCTTGCATCATAGCAACAGGCTTCAATATTTCAAGGTTTGACTTTTCATAGCCTAGACTGGTGAAAATATTATTGAGATAGATAAACAAGTGTCAATATAGTAGACGACTGACATCGTTTCATACTCTGATCAATGAAGATTCAATATGGCTTCAGGAATCCTTCTCTGGCCAGATTCATATCATCTATTGAATCAGAGAATATCCTTTGTTGTACTAAAACAAAACATTTCAAAGTATAACACAAAAAAATTGTAGTTCTTCTGAAAGAATATTGTATTCAGTGAAAAAAACAGAGCAAACATCCCTCTTCCTTGGTGTTGCTTAGCTGCAAACACCCACAAATTAATTACCAGTTTAAAAGAGTAAAAAATTTATGTCCAAGAGATGATAAATTCCATTTTCTAGCTTCGTTATCCAGATCTTCATTAGCAAGAAAATGTGCGCACAGATGATATAGAGAAACTGAACTGGTAGACAAATATATAATGGTGGCATGATTATCCCCTTGTTGAAATGAGCATTTGACCAGCTAAGGGCGGGGACAACACCTGATTTCGAATTCGGCTAGACCTTCTCAACAGCATAATGATTACCTGTACTTTTTTCTCCCGTGCAGAAGCCTCTCTTTCATCTGCCATAAAATTCCTAGATGGAGAAGAACCAATAGAAATCTCTTGGGAAACTACGTTCTGTATCACAGTGGACACCATGCTTCTTCTTCGAGATCTTCTCTCAGGCCTCTGCATAGTCTCATCCCCTGTTAAAAAAGACTTCCCATGGTTCACTTTTTTCTCTAAAGTACTCATCTCTACTAAAAAAGACTACCCATGGTTCACTTTTTTCTTTGAAGTATTCATCTTTACTAGAAAATAGTCGAAAATGAGGCTAAATTCAGGCTTGGAGATAGGCTTCCAAGGCATGGGGCTATCCTCTAATGGGCTCAAAGGAGGGTCCTGTTTATCAGAACAGGAGTTTTCTCTTACTGCCTTCGATGCCTTCCCATGAATCTTGGATTGCTTTCCAACATTCTTGCGAGCTGCAGAGTGAGCTGTAGAGTGCTCCAATTACCCTCCTGTCTCGATTGACACAGAACCCTCTTTCCATCATGATCGACCCGACTTTCAGATCAGGTCGTTTGAAGTTACTGCCGCCAGGTTCATCTTTGTGTGCTTCATCACCCTGCACAAGTTTCTGACGTAAAGCATTATAAATCAAAAGGGCCTTCTTCACTAGTTTTTTGTCTAATACAATAGATGCATCTCCATCCATAACACGAAAAAACACCGTTCCTTTGGCGCTCCTACTGGACCTAGATTCTGAACCCCTCTTCTACTTTACCCCATTTGATTCAGTGGTATCTGCGACACTCGGTTCATTGTTTGGAGTTTTCGAGGTTTTGGGAGTTTTCAAGGGTTTTGGACTACTATTGCTCCCTACGGCTCTTTCGGGGGCTGAAAAACCATCATTATTACCTCACTCTTTGGCACAATTTTCTTTTTGGTATGGTTTAGAGTGGTCAATGATCCGTTATTTCCATTGATTTTTCGGCGGACTTTTTCTGTGAAGAAACACTACCAGGTTGCGTTGTCGCTTCTTACCCAAGAATGGAATTAGAATTATTACTTTTTGCAAAGGTCTTTAGAGAATTCTGTAACGCCTGTTGGGCCCATTTCCCTTTACAAGTAATATCTTGTCCTAGTTTTCTTCAAGACTCTAAAGGGTCGATCGACGAGCAAGGAGGGGATGGGCTCATTGGAGAAAACGCGGATGCTGCAAATTAAGATGCGAAATGGGAGAACAGGGAAATGTAAATGAAAGTAGTTGGGCTTGAGGCGGAGAATCCATCTGGAGGAAATACATGCGACACTGCACGTAGAGGCGTAACGTCTAAATATGGGGTGGATGGAGGTAAAGAAAATGACAGTTCTGGCGACGAGATTGGGGGTGGGTGGTTACCCTAAACCGCCCTGGCCATTCTGAGCCATCCGATGGAGAGTTAGATTGATCAAGAGTGTTCCTGAATCCCAAGTGTCATATACAGATTGCAGTAGAATCAATGATGAGTGTGCCAAGTGGGGTTCGAGATAATTCTCTGATGTTAAATAGATGTCAAATTATGAGAAAAAACGTGTCAAGCTCATAGGAGAAGTGTAGGAATAAAAATGTGTGTTAAATGTAAGATGGAGAGGAGAAGTGTAGACAAAAATGAAAAGTAGGCATATCGGCCTAATTAACTGTAAGATGAAGTATCTGCTAATTAAAAATAATGTTTCATGAATTGTTATACCAGAAACGGGACGATAGACACCGTTCACAGGAAAAACGTACAAGAAACGAGAAGGGCCTGTTCTCATTAACAAGTGCATCTATTTTCCATGTGTTCTCGTTATCATAGTTCGTTCCTTTACAGGTCATTCTCAGTTATGTATTTTCTCTTTTTATTGTAGCTTTCATGCATATATTCATTTAATAGTCAGATAAACCTATGCCAAGTCGGGAGAAAGTTAATCATTTATGTAATATTGTTCTTTCTTTGATAGTTTATTTGCCCCCGTTTAGCATGTATATTGATAAAATTCATAGCTTAAGCATAATTTCATATATGGTTTAAAAACTTCACATTCAATTGCAGATTCTATTTATTGTTTCCCTTCAAATAGTGTAGCTTGGTCTGGGCTCACATATATATAATTTTTGGATTTTCTCCACATAAACAATAATTAGTCAAAGGCGCAAAAGATATAAGAATGTATACACTTAATTGACGAGGAGGCATAATAATGTATACATTTAATAGACAATTTGTTAACCATCGGTATGGTACTCAAATTATTTATTCTTTTAATAAAATATGGGTTGTATATCTAGTTGAAACTAAATATTTTTATTTTTATTTTCGCTCTCCTCGTTTCTTGAGTGTGAAACCTCTAAACCCCGTTTCTCGTATCATTTTTGTTTCTCATTTTCATTTCTGGTTTCTCGTAACATAGTTGCTAATGAGGAATAATGTGGTGAAATGAAATATTTTCGTGAACTAAACTCAAATCTCAGACACATTAAATTAGTCTTAGAGCATTGGCGATGGGCGAGGAAGAATATAATTAAAGTTTCAAGCATTTACATCATATAGAACAAACGTTAGCAGTGTCTATTATTGTTTGGACTTGTGATACCATTTAATGATAATATCAACAAACATAACTGAAGATTACAAATGTCATAACAAATTTGAATAGAGTATATTAATAATATTATTTATATAGACAGGAGAAAAAATGGCGATCAAGGTTTCATTGCCGTAGTTTTCTCAGAACGTGACGACCGCATTCAACTGTCACGGAATTACTTCTTTTTTCCGGCTGGGGGTTTTCTCATGTTGGCTCGATCCACAGATATGCGTCAACTCGATAGATTAGGCGTTGGAACTTTTAAGGAGTTTTTGTCCATGCGGGTGGTGCGTATGAACAATATGAGAACTCCCGAAATGGTACACTCTTTTTCTCTGAGGCGCGTGGAGATTTTCAGCAGGGATTAGACTCTAAACACCTTGCAGGCCTCGTCAAGAGACATATCAACTTGATTTCAAAGACTACACTCCTCATCCGCAGAGTCAAACTCATAGGAGCGAGCGCTAGTTTTCTCGGATGTAATTTTCAAGGTGCTGAATTTCCCCAGCACGTCCTTCAATCCCAATACTTTTTTCCTTGCAACGATTTAATATTTATTGGAGTTCTCGAGCGCCATTGCGGGTGTGGTATCGACTGCTCACAAGGAACAAAGCATGCAGAGAAAATCAAGGATGGGATAGGGCAAGGGAAGTTGATTCCTCTGGCAGAATCCGTTTACAGCAAATGGAAGGGTTTTTCGACTGTTTGCTACCCTGGCCCCAGATCTGGAAGATCTCTCTACTGGGAGAAGGGGTAACCACAGATCTATCGATTTTTATGAAGAAAAGAGCAATAATCATGGATCCTTTGCAAATCCATCAATAACCTACAAGAAAAGTTATGTTTCTGGGAAGGACGCAGATTTCCAATTTTCGGCACAAACCCCAACAAGAAGATCGATCATCCTGTGGATTCAAATGGATTCACTGGTGTGATATCTGAAATTTGTGATATATAAAAAAAACTGGTATTCCAACAAAACTGTGAAATCTGATTTATGCAGGTATATCCCTGCAAGATCAAAGGCACTTATAAGACTATGCATAGAACAAAACTCTTTGATCATCATTAACCTGAGGCTGGATGAATAGAACAAAACTCTTTGATCATCATTAACCTGAGGTTGCAGACCGGGGGGGTTTGGTAGGATATAATATCCCCAAGGGCCCGGGGTTCGCTAAAGGACAAACCAGTGGATCTACGTCATTCAAAGTTGCTCTCACAGGAAAGGCTACAGCATCAGGTAAATCTGAACAAACCCTCAATATTCCTCAACAAACCCTCAATATTCCTCAGCCCTATATTGTAGAGCAGATGATTCATATTCTGGAAATGACAATAGATCTAGCAGAGATCAATAATATGTGTATAACCTATCAATCCTAGGTAATCATTTGCGGGGTCAACGAACACTGACTAAAACATGTGGATCTTTTTCAGTGGATTTTTATGACTTGGACAATAAATTGTGAAATTCACTTATTCTCAAAAGATTCTTCATAGTAAATTTTGAATCATCAGATTTCGGGTTTTACATGAGGGTCCTTGGTTATGGGGGATTATTTGTCACCCCATGGTTCCCAGATCTTGATGTTAATACAATGACGATCTCCAAAATACTAGTCTGGGTAAGACCGCATAACTTATCCCTTCACTTCTGGTGTCCAAAAGCACTGGAAGGAATCGGCAACATGTTGGGGAGATACTTCAAGATGCATACACAAAGCACTGAAGAAGCAATTTATACTTTTCCTAGGATATCTGTTGAGGTAGACCTTAGTAAAGGACTACCTGATCATATACTTTTGACACAAAACCACCAGTGCTGGACCCAGTTAATAGAATATGAGAACACAACATTTAGATGTCATCCCTGTCTTCAAACTGGACATCTACAAACCACATGTCCACATGTCCTTTGGCAAAGAAAGATCCCAAGAGGAAAAAAAAATCTGTCAAAAAGCCAAAAGAATGACATTTCCCAACTGCACAACCCAACGAAGAAGAGGAAGAGGAAGACTTGGAACCTCATCGCTGAGGAAATCCCAAATCCACAGACATATTCAGCGAACGAAGAATTGAGCCAGTGTAAATCAGGGGGATCAACTTCGCAAAATCGAAGAGCAAAAGGACACTTAGGCCAAGAAATGACGAATGAAAAGTAGATAACAAGATCCAAACAAAAAGTAGATAACAAGATCCAAACATCTTATACATCTCGGAGAGTTCAGACCTGATCAAGGAAGATGACGAAAAGTAGAAAAAAAAAGAAAAAAGTGACTAAAACTTTTTGCTTAATCCTAATTTTATGTATATGGACATCACTAGAAAATATACTATATGCAGCTACTTATGTATCTTTTATAATTAATAGAAAATAAAGATATTATTTATATAATTTAAACCTACTGATAACATATATATATATATATAACTAACATAGCTCTTTAGTAAAAATCTGAATTACTTCTCCTGCTTTTTCCTGCAAAAAAAACACCAAAATTTTTCTCCGGTTAACTACCTTCTCTGTTTCTTTCTTGCGTTGCAGATTAAAAGCTGCTTCCTTCCTCGTTTAAAAGCGAGTCCGTTCCCTGTAATTTGAGAACGAAAAAGCCTGTTGTGATGTGACGTTGTTGTGACCGGGACTGATTGTCATGGGGACGGTAGATTGTGAAGGTAAATTCGACACGCTTCGCAAATTCGTATCATTTAATGTTTTATAAATTTATACATGACTTGCAATTTACCAAATAATATACCTTGATGACGAAGCCCGTGAAACTATTCCTTCGAAAAATAACTTTAAAGAGAATCTATCTAGCCTTGCCATTTGCCTCGGCATACATAAATACATCATGGATAAGCAACACGTATGGCTTGCTTGTGTGAATAAAGTTATAAAATCCGCATTTGCCTCCGCATACACTAAACACATCATGCGATAAGCAACAAGTATATCGGCTTGCTTTTGTGAATAAAATTATAAATTTGATCTTAGACTTATGTGGGAAGGGGGATTTTTCTTTCTATGTTAACCATCAATAACATATTCTATTATTTTTACCAATAACATATTCTATTATTTTTACTAGGCTAAGCTTAGGCTGCACTGCTTCACTGGGTTTGTAAGAGGGAGAGAGTTAGTAAGAGGTAGATGGCAGATTTGTACAAGGTTATCTACCCACTAATGGAATGCCATCTTTGTATGAGGCTATCTATCCACTAATGGAATGTGCAGATTTGTAGAGGCTATCTATCCACTAATGGAGATTTATACCCACCAATGGAATGCCATCTTTGTACGAGGCTATCTACTCACTAATGGAATGTGCAGATTTGTCCCACTAATGGAATGTGCAGATTTGTACGAATGTGCAGATTTGTACAAGGCTATCTACCCACTAATGGAGATTTGTACGCGGTTATCTACCCACTAATGGAATGTTATTCATCCTCTTGGGAAAGTTTTAAATACTTTCCCCCAAGGGTGGCTTCCACTCCTCCCACTCCCCATGAGATTTGAACCTATAACTTGGTGTGCATTAAACCCCACACAAACCAATTGGTTTACACCTCATGGGTCTTTTTTTTTGTTTTATAACCTAGAGCACCTAGCAACTAGACACATAACTACTAATAAACCTCTAAAAACATACAATATCAAACTCCATAAGCCCAGATTTTATTATCTTTTATTATTGAAATGATATAAATCAACTATAAAGTAAATTATCTCAATAATTATTAACATTCTATCTTAATCATCATTAAAATATAATCTTTATAATAACCCTAATAAAATCATAATATTTTAATATAAAAATTAATCTATTAATTAAAATAATTAAAAAAACATATTTTATTATTTTTTATTATTGCAAATATACAAATTAGTCATCAAATAAACCATTTCTATAGAGTAATATTCTCTATTAATCATCATCAAAAAAAATTGATTTTATAATAACTCTATTTAAATTATAATATTTTAATATAAAAATTAAATATAATAACTAAAAATAAAAATGTAACAATCATCATAAAGCTTAATATTCTTTATTAATCATCATTAAAATAAAATTAATTTTATAACTCTATCTAATCATAATATCTTAATATAAAAATTAAATATAATAACTACAATGTAAATTTAACACTTATCATCCCATTTAAATTAACACTTATTATCCCATTTAAATTCAATTTAATGGTTACAAAAGAAAACCCCTCACTGCTAATACTAACTTAAAATTTACAATAGCTATTCACTATTGCTATAAACTTTACATATGAATAATTAGATTAAAAACATATTTTAATATAACCCCTTTTTAAATAGTCAATTGTGGTATGTTTTTTTTATTGTAATTAATTTTATTCTTAATTTTATGAAATTAAGGTAAGGTCATTTGAAATATAAAATAAATCACTTGATAAGGTTTTCAATTTTCATTTTTTATTTATTTTTTAACAGTTAGAATCAGTAACGCATCAAGTTTTGTACTCGCGTGACACAAAGTCGATCTCTGATGGCTGCCATTATAACCTCTAAGTGCAACTGCACTGCCCCTAAGCGTAGTGCACGGGTAAGTTAAGGTTTGAACCTATGACCTGCACAATGGCACATAAACCTTAGCCCTACATTTACTCGCCAGCAAGTCGCACCCTTAGAGGCTTTATTTTAAAACTTTTCAATGGAATAATCTCTTTGCATTTTTTTAAAGTAAAATTTGTATTGTCTCAAAATTTTAGATTGCATAGTCCTAATTATCATAATTCAACCTATTATCGCTCTCAATATGCCATAAGAGAAACCAGATTTGTTCACTGTTAATTTAAAAGCAAATATATCATAGTAAAGTTTTTGGTTCTAAAAACTACAAGAACTTACTCGTATTGAGCTACATAGAGAATCAAGATAACTACATAGATACTAAACATGAGATCAAGATCTAGAAGAAGACACTGGAGAAGGATCCTATCTATTGGTACTGGCTAGAGCAGAGAACTTGAGCTTGTATTGAAGGTGGCTTTCCAGGTAGCCAAACGAGCATCCAAGCTAGCCAAACATGAACATTGATATCTCTGTATCCGCTCAATTTCATTCATGGAAGAAATGATGTCATTACGATCTTCATGCTTCTCTTTCAGGACTCTACCCAAAAACAATTTCATCTGCCAATGAAGGGTGATGGAATTCAAGTATTAGTTTCATCTTCCCCTGGTGTGACTAGGGTTAGGAACCAAATTGGACACCTCCTCAATAATCTTAGAGTCAAAATATTCCTATTGGTCATTAGTGGTCTAAGTTTCAAGCTGGCGAATTTCTTCACGAATGTATGGAGGTGTTGCGAAGTGGAAGATAGCAACAACCTCTTGGGATTGGACCTAGTAAAGTGGCCGATCTTGCGGACCTCTATCACTGCCACCCCTGCAACTATGCATGTATTTCCTAGGAATATGGACCTGGAAGGATAAAGCCAAGAAAAATTACAGACCCTCAACAAGTTTAGACTACAAACAATAAGACTAAGCACATTGGGACATAAGCAATGCCAGAAGAGGCAAGGAGCTTGAGACATTCCATACCAACAAAAAAAAATACCAATGCACCATAGGCCTGGAAGTCACCCACCAAGTAAGAGAAACCACTCACTAGAAAACTCCAATGTGTTGGATGCAGAGAACCGTTGGGTAGATTAAAAGAAAAATACAAGACGAGATCCATGCAAAATCAGAGTAAAGGAAATATTTAATAGAGATCAATAGAAAAATATGTACTAGGAGGATGTTATCCTAAGTTTGTGACTGAACTCCTCATTTTGTCCACCTTTGACATCAATGGAAAGGGGTTATACATGGAAAAATAAAACACATAAAAGCAATGTGATACATAGCCAATGATTACATACTCCCCTTGAAGGGCTACAACAAGTACTCCCCTTGCGTACCTAAGAGGCTATACACCTTCAAAAAACAATACATCCAAACGAGATAAGAAAGTGGAAGCAAGCAAGACAGTTCATGATGTAATGAGATAAAAGTTTCTAAACAACCACCACCAACACTCCGCATACTTGAAGCTAATTTGTGCTTGTGTACCAGCCTTGAAATGGAAGCTAGCTTCATGAGCTTGCACTGGTAGCATCTTATGTCTATATAACAATAGCAACAAATTAAGATATGCAATGAAGCACCATCAACACTTATAACCACATCAAATGTCAAAATATCATCCCTCTTAAGAGAACCCAATTAATGTCACCATCCTTGTGACCATCAACAAAAGCCTTGAATTATCATTGCAGTAAACAATATGCCTTGCTTTTTGTTGTACAAGCTCCTCTTGCAAAAATGTTAGCACTATAAGAGGCTCTTTATGTTGTTGTTTATCAATATTTTATGTTGCCCATGTATTCTTTCCTCATGCAAAAACTTCACATCTTATAATAGTCAATGATAAACATAAGAATACAAGACTTCATAAAGGGAGTACAACGCTAGACAGGAGCAATACATGGTTATAATGAGGACATCCATGAGCCTACTGGACACAATGATCACAAATAATGTGACAATATAGTACATGATAGGATCCTTCATCCAGATACCCATACACGAAAGAAATGATATGATCACTACAATGCATGCCATAATAACTTAGCAATGGTATCAATAACAACAATATGTGAAAATCTTCAATACCTTAACAACAATATGTGAAAATCTTCAGTACCTTGACCATAACCAAGATTTCAGTCATTAGGAATTTCAACAACAACAAATGAATAAACTATCATGGAAGCTCTTTGCAATTTGAAAAATCTCTTAGGAGTAGCAAGCAACATATAGGTCCTTCTCCTTGGTGAGCAATATATCGGCAAGGCAACATTCTTCACTTGAGTAGCCAAAGCAATACCATATCATTACAAACCTCATGTTAACCCATACAGGAACTCCAGTCTCCAAGGAAAAAAAACAATAGGTAGATAAGCAACACACAACTAACCCTCAACACCTTGGCCATGGTGGAAAACCTTAGCAGGACCAACCATTTGAGAAGAAATATAACCTCTTCCTAGCAACAAAAATGTTAACAATAATAACATGTGCAACTCATGTTCTCCTTTACCAATACATCAATAGAAGCTAGAAGCAACATGTAGTATCCATTAAAGTTGATCTAAGGAATAACTAATAGAGAGTTGATCTAACACTTGGGCATACATCTAGGCAGCCACGTCATCATTAAAGTTTCAACAATTAATTTCCTATATGTGGTTGTATCATAATCCTCTTCATTTCAAATTCCAACCAAACTTCCAAAGATAAGTGATCAAACCATACAAACCATAAATAGATCTTGATCATCAATGGCAGCAGTAATAATATAACCTCATCACCAGGCAGCAAAAAAGATCACTACACCTCATCATCAACAAATATGAAAATGTCAGCAAAAATAGATATTCCAACTATTGTAGTAGCAATCTTAAAACTAAACCATGGTCTTTCCATGATATGACATATGTAGTACATCATCCACAACTCAGTCATAATCATTAGCAACAATAAATCATATAGCTTTTGCAGTAAGCCAATATCAAAGATAACGTGAGATATACCAAGGCATAATAAGTTCCTCTTCCATGAACTTAATGTTAACCATTGGTTGGTCTAATGGAAACAAGATACCCCTGAACACATCTCTTTCACAATCCATGACATCCTTTCAGATACAACATTAGTATGAACAATAAATCTACATAAATTCTAGTAATGCAACATGTTGCTACCATCTAATCATAAACCCAAGATGCTTACAAAAAGTAGAACGATCTTGCAATTTATGCAAGAATAATTGCATATGTCAGATAAATATGAGATATTATAATCATGGTTGCCATATCATTATAACCTTGTAAGGACTTCATCATGACAAAATCCAATATTCATGAAACCAACTAAGATTAACCATCACATATATAATCAGATATCTAATACACTCATGGTCATATCCTTGTCTTCTCCTATGAAAAAACAGGCCATATCTAAGAATATATGCTGGTCCTCCATATCCAGTGCCTCATAGCTGATTTGAAGCCTTTGTTTTATCTCCTTGGGAAGTATGCGTTGAAGTTTATCTGGTTGGGCTTCCAAGTAACATGTATTTTCGCCATTGAGAAGTGCCCCCAAACACCTTTAAAGATAAAGGCAACCCACCACACACTTTTACGAACTTTTTTACCAAAGATTCAAGCCCTAAGAGTGGATGTGGCTGATTGAAGGAATACAAACAAAAGATTTCAAGAGAATATTGTGTAGGAAGAACTGTGTTACACCAGAACCGCTCTCAAGAGGTGGGAAACCCATTCCAATGGTTCCCATGCTTCCGGGAGCTTTGGAATTGTATCAGAACGTTACCTTTTCAGCGAGAGCTGCAATGGGAAAGTTTCGGAAGCTTTCAAGACTGTTTTTTTGGATTTTCGACGTTCCCTGGGGTTTGGGAATACAAAGCCTATAGAGAAATTTGCTGAACTGCCCACAAAACATGAGCCTATGTTGAAACATTCGCAGGAAGAAAGGCCAAAGACATCTTTAACACTTATATCCTTAATTGAGAAACTGGAGCAATCTCTTGATAGGTTACGGAAGCGTGTGGCACCTCGACATAAGGACGATATCTGGGATGTCATGCTAATGAGTATTTCTTTTGTTGTTTATGTATATATATCGCAAAAGATTGTGTGTGCATATTGTATGTGGCAGTCGATGCTTAAACATTAGAGTTGTTTTTTCTGGTAAACATGAGAGAGAACTGAAAATGAACTTGACATTTTATATATATAAAAGGGAGAGACTTAAAGAGAAAGACACCTAGATAATATATTTATATATAATAGAGATTATATATTTACTATTTATATATTTAAATTAATTTTAATATTTTGAATTGATTATTATATTTTTAATCAATATTTATTTTTTTATTATATAATATTAGTTGTTTTTAAAAAACTTCTAAACATTCCGACATACGTACCCAAATTCTTAACATTCCCACATTCTAAAAACTCATACAAAATGAATTATATATTGATGACTCTTCCTGTCACGCCCCTACACCTGCGGTAGTCTTCCAACCGCTTGTAGCGAGGTGCGGCACCACCGAGCGCTTTCTTTTTAACAATACTAACACCCGTGGACTACACCTACTTCAACATGAACATACTTAGCTTATGTTTTTGCAACTGAATAAAACATTATCCTTTATACTTTAGTAAAGACCATTCTCAATTATTAACCATGAACAATAAACCGAGAACATCAACAATAAGCAAGTACAAAGGGAGGGGAAACTCCTAGAAAGTCTGCCCAACAATATATTATAATAGCTTCTTCAATATTACAACACAAGTAATGCTTGGCAAATTCCAAGCCAATACTTAGAATAATTTTACGACCAAGGCATAGAACAACCTTTTACAATGATGTGCACCTTTGCATAAAGTGGAACGCTCACCCGAGCCACCTATTTCACCTTGTCAAATCCTGCACACAATTATCTGCACATAACTCCCACCTCGGCACGCTTGCCTCACCCAAACCACACTTAAAGTCCAAAACTACACCTTGGAAGACCTACGCATGAGCTATGTGTAGTCTTCTTTACCCCTGCACTGTTTTTTACCCCTTGTGCGTATTTGCTGTGTGAAGATATGTTGATGAAATGAGCTCCCACACGCTTGTATTTATACGCTTCTCACATGAGATTATATGGGGGTGTCAGCCCCATGGCCGACCCCACCATCCATTAACGTATGCCCCCACATACATGTCGGCTTGGTTATAAGTCTTATGCCCACGTCCAACGCATATAAATCTTCGTGCGTTCACATAACATATGCGTACATGACACTTAGCCATTTTTCGTGTGCTTCCTATCGTTGCAGGTTACGTTGCAATTGTGTCGCGCCTCTCCCGCAGCTCGTCGCAAACTTGGTTGTCGCGCGTCCATCATGCGCCCGTCGCACCCGGCGCCCAACCGCGCATGTTTGCGAAGGCCTTACACTTCCACTCTCGAGTTTTTGAGTTTATATTTGTTTCGTAATCAGTATTAAGCTACCGGAGTGGAGTACAGTCTCATCTGGAAAAAGTTAATCAACCTGATCCACCTTAGCTACATCATCTAAAATTACAAAGCTGTTAGGAGATGAAATATGCTTTTTGAGAATCATTTTTGCTTCATAGACATTGTCTACTGGCTTATCCCATCCTAACTTCTTAAGAAGTTCTCTTTGCAACACATGTAAAGTTCCTTTATTTGCATTATCTCAGCATCTACTGTAACCGGAACTCTTCCGTTGGTCTTATGTTGTGAAGAAACGACAGACCAATCTCCATCCCACATAGAAGAGACTGCGGGGAATAATTTAACATCAAATGTTGGCAAGTCGTCTTGTTCCATAAGCTTGCCGCTACCATGATTTGAGACCATGCTTTGTTCCCGCCTCGCCAGAGGAAAGGCCAATCCACCTCATTTTTTTCACTGTTCCCCTTGTAGGTGACTCCATCGTGAAATCGAAGCAGTCCATCTCCATTGTATTTCCCATATTCTCTTGGCAAGAGACAGTCCAGAGCACATGGTGGTCGCCGATCCATTGGGGTTGAGCGAGATAACCTTAACGCCAGAAGCGCGAACCATTTTTCCAAAAGTTATGTCCACCACGTCTCTATCAATTAACTACCTCGTTAGAGTATATCACAAATCCAAGTCCAACCCATACTGCTTTGTAAATGTATAATTTAACCTACTAAAACTTACACTTTACACTCCAACAACACAGTGTGCAAATTAAATTTATTCATCCAGTGTTCATCCATGCCAAACAATTGTCCACATCAAAACAGGGCATCAATGCCAAACACACCGAACAGAAGATTTGAAAACCATTTGGGCATTGTATTCAGCGTTCATCCATGACAAACAATTATCCATATCAAATGAGGGCATCAATGCTAAACACTGAACAGAAAATTTGAAAGCCATTTGAGCATTGTATTCAACCTTAGTTTAACTTCTTATCTTTGTCACATAACAGGGATATCACGATTTAACTAATCACTTAGAACGGTTCAAACAAAATACGCCTATGCCAAACGTCTTGCAAATCGAATATGACCCCGAAGTGGCCGGGAAAAGGGTGGTGTCCTTTTACAGTAGTCCGTGTACATACTTGACGACAGACACAATTTCTTCAGCCTGTTCGTTTATATAATGGAGGACAAGCACTTGGAAAGCATCTTCAGAGTGTCTACCAAACACATTGATGCATGCCTCTCTCACCTGCTCTAATACGTACTGCCTAATTAATGCTTCATTTTCATCCCCTGCACAAGGTTCACAGTTCTTCAACAACCACATTCCCAGGTTGAAAATTTGAAAGTCCGAGGGATCAGTGCTTTGAATGGCCACCATAAGCTTTAAAGGATGGCAGCTATTGAAAATGATGGGAGCGAAGCATTTGGATTGTGCTCCTGCTAGGTATGAAGACATAAAAGATGCACGAATCCAGTTATTCTCTTCTTCAGATAGCTGGGATCTCCCAATGAACCTCTCTGCCTTTAAAGCAAGCCCTATGAATTCTGCGCATGCTGGAAGATCCACATCGATAGGTTGTTGACCAGACCTTGTAGCCATCAATTCTTGCTCTACTTGGTCATGCATTTGCTCAAACCGTGCAGTAATTATAGGCTTCAGAGATGTCCTCAGGGAGTGCTCCAGAACGCATCTCCGGCACTTGCACTTGAAACCCCAGTACTTGCACCTGGCTTGGCGCTGTAGGAAGGGAAGGAGGGGATCCAAGTAAGGAGTGGTGATCTCTTCTCCTCTCTCGATGGGCTTGGAGGCATGAATAAACATGGCGCTTCCTACAAACCGCTTGCAAGATTTTGGGAGGCAGGAATGGTTAATGAAGGACGGTAGCAGCTAAAGACCGTTACAAATCTCTCCCTGCGGAAATAATATGGTTTCAACAGTTTTCTCTTTTGAAATAAACTTAAATTCTTTACCTGCACCAAAAGAGTTCAAAATTACAATCTCCCGAATACAGTTATCATCTAGGGGCAAATTTTTATTTTCTTCTCCTTGGCCCTCATACATTTTCCCATCTGTGTTAAACAGATCAATTACTGGAACCTCCAGGCTAGTGGACGCGGTGGACAAACCATGTAAACTATAAAGCTAGCGGAGCAATCTCTGTGATTTTTTGGCTTGACAGACCACCATGGCGACAATATCTTCTCGAGACGCTGTGTTGACCGCGTTCTGCCTATCTACCATGGTGGCAGAAGCGCTCCTATAAGCAACTGCGACAGCACTGCTCACCAACAGAAGCTCCCCGCTCCTTATTTTTAGGGTAGCGTAAAGTCCTCGACCGCGTCTGTCTTCGGTCATTTTGATCTCCATATTGCCCACGAACTCGGCTACTTCGGGAGGAGAAGATGTAGATTCTCCGAGTAAGTAGTCGGAGATGTCATACTTGCCATTTAGGCTCTGGGCATACAAAGTCATGGCCCGGCCTAGCGCCTCTTTTATTTATGTCTGCCCAGCGTTGGTCTTGTACGCCTGCTTCAAACATTCGCATGCCGCCCTGTAATGCCTCAGTCCGAGTAGAGCACGGCCTTTCCTGTAGAGCACTTTGAGATGGCTGGCATCGATCAGAAGGGCCTCGTTTGAATCCTCCAATGCCAACTTGAATTATTTTATCTGCAACCACATCTCTGACCTGTTGGAGCAAGCATGCAGAAGGCCCTTAACGATCTTATTATCACCATTGGATTTAGAGGGGTTCTCCTTAAGTTGAAGCTGAGCGGCATCAATGCATTTCGTGTAATGCTTGACTGCTACGACCCAGTTTTGTCCTCTGAAGCACCTATTGCCTTATTCTCTCATATCCTCCAAAACCAGATGCAACAAGCTCTCTGTCGGCTTCCCCTTCTGAGTCATGAGATTCACAAAGTTGGCGGGGTTGTCCACGCGTATGGTGAAGCCACCGTCGTCGCCAATATTTAAATAGGGTTCTTGACGGCTCCCTTCTCGAGTGTCTTCGAGGTTTCTTGGAGAAGGGCTCTCTCGAAGTCTTGCAGGAGGGATCTCTCCAAATCGTTCCCAGAAATAGGTGGAAGCTAGTGCGCCATTAAGCAATACATGTCTTCTATCCACTCCTTGCTCTGGTTCTTCTCCGCTTATACCCTGTTATTTATTTCTCATAACATAAAGAACCAACTAAACGATTCCTTGGAAAATAACGATCCAGTGTTCGCATTTCCATCGGCATGCACTAAACATCGTGGGCAACACATATATCGGCATTTTCCTCTGCCTCCACTAAACGCATCATGGGATAAGCAGCACGTATATCGACATTTTCCTCAGCATACATTAAACGCATCATGAAATAAGCAACACGTGTATCAACATTTGCCTCGTCATACAATAAGCACATTATGGGATAAGTAACATGTATATCGACTTTCTTTTGTGAATAAAATTGATCTTAGATTTGATACTATTTAGGTGGGAAGGGAGAGCTTGCTTGTATTTTATGTTAAGATGTTTTTTAATTAGCATTTGTCCAAGATGTTTCAAAGGAAACTTCGTAAGGTACAAATTCGAGAAGCATTGTGACATAGAAGGACTCATTGAAAATGAAAATTAGTAGGTGAAGAGGGAGAGCTTGCTTGTATTTTATGTTAAGATGTTTTTTAATTAGCATTTGTCCAAGATGTTTCAAAGGAAATGTCGTAAGGTACAAATTCGAGAAGCATTGTGACATAGAAAGACTCACTGAAAATGAAAATTAGTAGGTGAAGGGTAAAGAGCTAGTACCCAATGCTCATTGCATTAAATAGGTTTTGTTCTTTTTGAAAACTTTTTGGCTATGACATCTGGCCAAAAAAACTTCCCATTTTTAGCAGGCTATGGAATGACTTCAACTAGAAGGCGACAATACTGGATACTATTGCAGGTATTGAGGGGGAAAAGAATGTTGTTCTCGTTAGTAAGATGAATAAGGGCAATAAGAAAAGAGGAACTAAGAAGGGTTAAAAAGGGAAGAAAGAGAAGCCAAGTTCTTGTAACCAGGGAGAGAAGGACTTGAGCCACATCAAGTGCTTCAAGTGTCAAAAGTTTGGGCACTTTGCTTCCAATGTCATCAAAAGAAGGTGAAGGGCAAGCAACAACGCCATAAGCAACTTGCAAGGAGTGAAAAAATATCAGCGCAAGTGGATGAGATTTCATCCATTCTTGAGATACACTTCTCAATTGTCTTATGCCCATCATCTAACATCATGTTTGATGTCAACTGGTATGTGGACAGTGGAGCCTGCAAACATACACCTCTAACAAGAGTACCTTTAGTAGAACTTGGTGATGATGCCACATATCTAGTTGCAAGAGTGGGATCCATCAAGTGATATCCTTAAGCTTACTAAGTTATTGATGTTTTGTATGTAAGAACTTTAGGGAATTATAGTGAGAACTTGTGTGAGCTTCGACAAAAGAGACTAGGTCACTTGCTCTAGTCAATGTTGACAATCTTGCAGAACATGGTGTGGGGATTGCCAATCTTCAAGGTTGAGAAGAAAGGGGTGTGCAAGGGTTGTGCACTTGGCAAGCATGTGAAGGATGTTTTCCTGGTAGTCAACATAGGTCAAGAGGGGTTTCTGACCCAATCCACTCAAATGTATGTGGGCCCATGTCCTCAACTTTCTTATCAAGTAACATTTACTACGAATATTTTATTGATGATTCTTCTAGGAAGTCATAGACTTACTTCACGGAAACCAAGGATGAGGACTTTGAGAAGTTTCAAGAGTTTAAGGGTCTTGTAGAAAATCAAATAGGTATAAAGATTAAGGTGTTAAAGTTCGACATTGGAGAGGAGTATACCCCAAAGGAGTTTGATACCTTTTGCATGAAAGAAAGAATCAAGAAAAGATTGATAGTTCCCTACAATCCTTAGTAGATTGGGGTTGCAAAGAGGAGGAACAAATCTATCATAAAACATTCAAATCCATGATTCATGATCTAGTTCTGCTCATGTGTCTCCATGTATAAACATGTCTTATCATTGTCTATATTTTGAATAGGTATCCTCACAGAATTTTGAAGGACATGACATTAATGGAGGAATTCAAAAGCCTCAAGTAACACATCTTTGAGTTTTTCAGTTGTCCTATCTACATTCATATTCCAGATGAGAAAAGGACCACGTTAGAACCTTCTAGTTTGAAGGACATCTTTGTAGGTTAGAGTGAAACCTCAAAAGCTTATAGAATATACATTCCATCTCAACATAAAGTAGATGTGAGCAGAGATACCAAGTTTGAAGAAAATGCATGGTCCTCTAAGTCTCAAGAACCTCCAATAGTGACGATGGAGGCAGAAGAGCTTGGTATTCCAAAAACAGATATGTAGAAATTAAAAAGATCATGAAAAGCAGATTTAGATCAGCAAGCTTTTGGAGGTGTAAGGGGTGCCTCTTTACCTTCAAGTTCAACTAGAAATCCTAGATGGCTAATCTAGACATTACCAAAGGCAATAGAGTAAGTTGGTGCTCCAACTACTTCCTTGCAAGTAAGCCACCCTCCTAAAAGTTTCCCTAGTTATGCCGCACTGATGCCTTCCATTATTAGAACAAAACCTTCTAGTAACAAAGATTTAGTAAGGAAGCAAGTACTGCAAAATGCCATGATGGAGGAATACATCTTCTCCTAAAGAATGATGGGTAGGAGATAGTGCTTGGACTAGTGGGGAAGTCAATGTTTGACTCTAGGTTGTTTTACATGGTTAACCATGTAGCAGATAGTGATGGGTGTGAGATTTTGGGGTTTAATCAAAATCCCTTTCCATAAAAATATCAATCTTGAGGCCTGTGGGTTATGGCCCACAAAGCCTTATCAGAAGCGTTCTTTAGGCTTTTAAGCCTTAAACCATGGACTTACAACACTATTAGAGCCTTTTCCCACTATCAGAGGCTTTAAACTATCGGCGTTCAAGCCTTAAACCCCTCATCAATGCAACACTTTACAAAGAATACATGGGAAAACTATGAAAACCCCGTTCCGGAACCTTATAGCGGACTTCAAACATTATAGACCCACCTCTATAAATATCGGCGGGTCCGCCCTTATCGCCCCACGACAATGCTCCGATGCCGACATCTGACTGCCGACACCTTCGATCGCCGATTATCTTTTCGGCGATATCGCTATCGCTCTATCACAATCGCACATTGCATTGTCGCGGTCCTTTGGCCTTACCGACATGCGATCACTGATCGCATTAGGGCCGTCGATCTGGACTCAAGATCCAATGGCTATCGCTTCATTGCATAGTCGCAGTCGCATTGTTACAAGGGTCGATTCCGATATCACCGAGAGGCTCGCCAAGGCGATAAGGATCTGGACCGTTGATCTTAAGAGATCTAATGGTTCTTGGGCATTCTGGAAAATTTTCCCTTTAACTTGGTTTTCCGCCATTTGAAAGATTTCTGCATTAAACACAGTTCTGCCACAATCTCTTCCATTCACCATTTCCCGCGTAACATTCATATACATAATAGTTACGCTATATCTTGGATCGCCATCGATCCTACTGTGATCGATGGTCAATCAAACCACTCACAATTGGGATTTGAACCCACACACACACATATGAAATAGAATTGAAAGGAGACATATTACACAGACATGCTAGAACCACAAAACACATATATATATTATAATATATGCAGTAGGATTACAACTAAGGCATTCCAGCCTTAGAACAGAGTCTCCTCTCGACTACATTGGATCTGTGTCCCTCTCTTCTCTGAACACACAGGTTCATGACACACACACACACACACACACACACAGATATATAGAAGCATTGTTGCATTGGATCACGGAAGGATCTGATCAATCCTCCAACAAAAGCCCTTAAAGATCTCTTTACATGCATGCACATAACACATGGCATATTACATTAAAAAGTCTTCGAGACTTTATCCATCCATCCTTTAAATCTGTTTTAAAACATATTTTTCCCTGTTTTGCTCCCCTGGTCCACGCTCGCTTTCTTTTTCTGCTTTGGATTCCTCCCTTTGTCTAAGGGTGCTGGATGCTCCTGCATCAAACTCTCGAGGCACAAAAATTTATGACCTCCTGGTCATATGCTTCTCCTTGTCCTTAGCAATTCTACCCACTGCATTCTTCAGTGGAACTGCTTTCATGATCTTCTGTGAGCTGCAACCAAACCTCTGCAATAACAGTCTCCTTCTGCTACACGATACCTCACCAAGCTCTCCTCACTCAGTCTTTTGGCATCCTTCAGGTTCTCTCCTCTGGAATCATATGAGCACTTCTTGCTCTAGGTTTGCTGCAAGTCATCTCACCTTTGTTTGTCGCTATCTGCACGACAATAAGACCACAAACTCTCTAGCTTAAACAACTGTACCTCCTGCTTCTTCTTCTTTCTCTCTGGAATCCTTCTCCTTGCAGGAAACTTTCCCTGCTCTGATACCAAATGATGGGTGTGAGATTTTGGGGTTTAATCAAAATCCCTTTCCCTAAAAATATCGATCTTGAGGCCTGTGGGTTATGCCCCACAAAGCCTTATCAGAAGTGTTCTTTAGGCTTTTAAGCCTTAAACCATGGACTTACAACACTATCAGAGCCTTTTCCCACTATCGAGGGCTTTAAACTATCAGCGTTCAAGCCTTAAACCCCTCTTCAATGCAACACTTTACAAAGAATACACGGGAAAACTGTGAAAACCCTGTTCCGAAACCTTATAGCGGACTTCAAACATTATATGCCCGCCTCTATAAATATCGGTGGGTCCACCCTTATCACCCCACAGCAATGCTCCGATGTCGACATCGGACTGCCGACACCTCCGATCGCTGATTATCTTTTCAGCAATATCGCTATTGCTCTATCGCTTTCGCACATTCCCTTGCTGCAGTCCTTTGGCCTTACCAACATGTGATCGTCGATTGCATTAGGGCCGTCGATCTGGACTCAGGATCTGACAGCTGTCGCTTCATCGCATAGTCGCAGTCGCATTGTTACAAGGGCCGGTTCTGATATCACCGAGAGGCTCCGCCGATGCGATAAGGATCTGGACCGTTGATCTTAAGAGATCTAATGGTTCTTGGGCATTCCGGCAAATTTTCCCTTTAACTTGGTTTTCTGCCATTTGAAAGATTTCTGCGTTAAACGCAGTTCTACCACAATCTCTACCATTCACCAGTTCATGCGTAACATTCATATACATAACAGTTACGCTATATCTTGGATCGCCATCAATCCTACTGTGATCGATGGTCGATCAAACCACTCAAAATTGGGATTTGAACCCACGCACACACATATGAAACAGAATTGAAAGGAGTATGATGGAACCACAAAACACACACACACACACACACACACATATATATATACGCAGTAGAATTACAACTAAGGCATTTCAGCCTTAGAACAGAGTCTCCTCTCGACTACATTGGATCTATCTCCCTCTCTTCTCTGAACACACAGGTTCATGACACACACACACACACACACACACACATAGAAGCATTGTTGGATCGGATCACGGAAGGATCTGATCAATCCTCCAACAAAAACCCTTAAAGCTCTCATTACATGCATGCACATAACACATGGCATATTACATTAAAAATTCTTCGAGACTTTATCCATCCGTCCTGTAAATCTGTTTTAAAATATATTTTTCCCTGTTTTTCTCCCCTGGTCCACGCTCACTTTCTTTTTCTTCTTTGGATTCCTCCCTTTGTCTCAGGGTGCTGGATGCTCCTGCATCAGATAGCAACATAGAAAACTACAAAGCTTGGTTTGTGGCTAGAAGGTTATCCCATTAAAAATGAGTTGACTATGAGGAGACTTTTACTCTTGTTACTAAATATACCTCTATCAGATTTATACAAATAATAGAAATTGTTTATACAATTTTTTTAATACTTTTCACCCAGTAGAGTATGTCTCTAGAGATATTACCTCGCCACTTCCAAAAATACATTATATGCCTCTAGTGCTTGAGCTCAACTCCTACTACATTATAACATTTTTTAAACACTAAATAATTATGTATTTTTTTCCTAGTGAAAATTGAAAACATAAGTTTCTTTTTTAGTTTATCTCTATTAAAAATTGATATAAAATTATGTTACATAATATGTACCTAGGAATGTTTGAGAGTGAAAAAAAAATAATATTTTCTTTTTAAGCATCTAAATAATCACATTTTCATTACGGAAGGTAGAAATATCAACAAGAAACCAGGTGACCATCTTCATAATGAACTATGATATCAACAATGAAAGTCAAATTAATGATGCTTTTAATTAAAACTAACTAACTAACTATATATATGTATATATATGTGTGTGTGTGTGTGTGTGTGTGTTTTAATTATAGCCAATATTGACTTTTTAAATATAAAATTAATTACACAACTCCCTCACATTATTCACCTCTTAGCTTCATAAGTTGATATTGGTCTTCATTGTATTTAAGTTTATGGTAATGTGAACTAGTTTTTTCATTTGAAAATCATAGATTGGCCTTGATATTCATTAGCTTTAAATTTATGATATTTTCTTGTTAATTTTGTTGTGAAATTGTGTGGGGATGTGTTATAGACATTTTTGTGCCTCGCTACATGGAGCATAAAATGTCAATAATTACAGGGATCCTCAGTCCCTAAACATGTTGTTCTTACCCCTAAAAGAGCAAGGTCATCAAACAACAGCACTTCCAATCAGTTCTCCACCTGAAAACACTTCAAAACAGGCTAATTTTGGATCATGTCAGCTGCTCCACTGAGCATCTGCGCTGGAATGCAACTGCTCCTCCTTGTACCTGCGCTGGAAGTCAAATCTAATGAAGGCTACCTGTGCTGGGCGAGATTGGCCAAGTGGCACAGTCATTCTGCAAGGTGTCAACTGCCCAGGAAGCTTCCAAACTGACACTTGGTTCATGAGATTCGCCCTGTGATGAGTAAGAGGTACTTGATCACCATGTGTAAGCAAGGATCTCCAAGTGGACTCAAGAACTAAAGATTAACTGAAGAGGGAGAGGACACTAGTCAGCTCTATGCCAGCCTCAAGCTGACTCATCCTCTCTTCTTCTCTCCTATATATAGAGCTCTTCTATGAGGTCTGAGGGGGCTGGAATTTTGTGTAAAGCAAGGAGGTGCTGTTGGTTTACAGCTAGAGCTATTGGGTGATTGTTTACTAGAGGTGAAGAGGAGAGTTCTTGCTGCTGGGGAGGTGCTGCTGGATTGGAGCCATCAATGGTTGTAATCTTCTCAGAACCCTGTTACTTCCATCAATAAAGTTTTGCATGTTCTCCTATATACTTGTATTGCATTGATGTATTGTATTTACTTGTATATTTGATTCACTCTAATCCATGCATCAGTTATGAGTACATGTATCTTGTAGTTTCCTCTCTTGTTTTGTGCAGGATCTGTGTGTAGCTGGACCGGCAAAGAGAGTAAGGAGCTGGGAACAAGAGACAAAGAGAGAGGATAAGGATCGACTAAGCGAAAGACACCAGGTTGGTTAATCTTTTCTTCCTTCTCTCTGTACTTTCATAAAGGAAAATATCAAAGCTTTACTTTCAGTTGTTGCTAAAGACTGTCACCTTTAGAGTAGGGATAGGGTCATCCGAGTCGGATACTTTTCCCCACAACAAACTGGCGACTCCACTGGGGAGCCTAGTATCTTGTTGGTGTTTGTAGTATTTTGCTATTCATTTCTTGAAGAAAAGAGTACCAAATCGAAAAGCTTTTGACTATATCAAAAGCGAAGTAGAGGGACTGCTACTCTTGCTCATTTGCTGAGAAAATTCAAGATTTGAAGAGCTTATCTACAAAAGACTCTTTACTCTTTGTGATAGCTTTTCATCCTCTTGATCATCCCTTAGCCTGTACTTGACCTATAGCTTTTTATTTCAGCAAAAACAGTGCATTTTTGAGCTTTTTATGGCCCGGAATTTCTTGTAAACGCAACTCTCGTGTCTCAGTGCAGGCTGTCCACAGGCAATCTGAATTTCAGCGCAGGTACTCCCTTCGGGAACTGCGCTGAGAATCAAACTGACAGACCAGAGCCTGCGCTGGTCCAGTTAGCCAGTGTCTTGCTAAGGTTTCCCTTTGTGTCTGAGCCCTGTTTTCACTGATTTTTGCTGATTGCTTGCTGGTCATTGTACTTGCTGTAAACCATTCTCCTTGACATTATTCCGCCTCAGTTGTGTGATGAAACTGTGAATGTTCTTTCAGTATTTCTTGTTTCAGTTACAGTTTCCCATTGTGAAAAGCGAACCAGTATAGCTGTGGCCTCTTAGATCCTGAACTGTAAAAGTGTCTTTGTGATCTTAAGAGCTAGTTTTATTATTGTTCATGGCTGTTTGAGTTTGTTTGTTTTTCATTTTATGGTTTGGATCTATACATTTCCTGTGTTTAAACAAGTCGATCATAAGGTGTCTTTTGATTATTGGACAAGCTTGTTTATTTCTACTTGAAATTAGATTCAAAATTATACAACAGTTTCCTTTCTGTCTTACATCAACATTAAGGATAACGAAAAGAAATACATGCATTGTGCATTTTGCATTTGATTGTGTGCTTGACGATTTAGGAAAATGTGCATTTTAGTGTGTGTTCTATGATCTGTGGAAAAAGTTGTGTCTTTCTTTTCCCTCAGTAGATTAAGGTTTTCAAAGTTGAAAGATTGAAAAGATTTGCTTCTCATCTTAGATTGCATATAGGAAGTTGTATATATACATCTCGTGGCGACCCTGAAAGGCAAACTGTTAAGCAAGATCAACATTAAAATAAACCCAATTTACATAACAACGCTTTGTAACATAACGCAAACATCTAGAGGTCTAGGTAGAGACGTGTTCCGGCGTCGTTAAACATAGTGACTGTCGATCTCTACGAAGGTGGGTGATTCCTCCTGAGAGTCGGTGGCACTAACACGGACTTGTGCTCCCGCGTACCGTCGCGTATATTGGGAGACCCCTATAGGCTTTTATCCTTTATCCTTAGGAAACCGTGTCGGCCGCCCTACTGATCGCGATGCAGTGAACACAGCATTCACGAAGATCGACCACCCGTACCGTAAAACGTATTTTGTGGTTTCGCGAAAGGTTAGGCACACCCTCTGCCTAGATCTCCAGAGCAGTTTCTTTTGGCCTTTTTCAAACTCTATAACTGAAAAAGTCCAACCGAGCATTTGTCACTTTGGGCTCGTTAATACATCGAAGGCGACTAGAGTCATCTTTAGCTTTTTCTCGACTCTTAAAACATGAAAAAGCAAGTTTGTGTCTAAAAGCGTCGTTAATAAAATTTATTTTAAGCGGAACATAATCACCTGTCATTCCCACGTTGATCTTTCAGTTGAAAAGTATGGAGCCCACCAACCAAGGAAGTAACCTTGGCGGAAGTCCAAATCCCTTCTCCTCTTGGGGAGATGTTGGTGCGCCTCATATGGCTACATTGTCACTTCCAGGGTTGACAATCGGCCTCCCTGTATGGCTCTTTTCAACTAATGTAGTCCAGATCGCCACTAATCCTGAGCAGTCGAATCAACAGTCAGAACAATCTAGAACTACCCACCAGCCTTCCACTTCTTATGATACTTCCTCTGATCCTTCATCTTCGCAAGGTAGAGCTGGTAAAAGTCAGCCTCTCTAGGAGAAGAAGGAAAAGAAGAAGAGAGAAAAGAAGCAGAAGGAGCCTCTGGCGAAGGCAACTGGGGGCAAGCAGAAGAAAGCTGACAAAAACCCACACACTGCACCGACCGGGCCTAAATCGCCATGTGTCATTTGCAAAGGGATCCACTTCCACCGTGATTGTCCTTGTATTCCCCGGATACTAAGGGACTGGTCCCCAAGGTTGCACAATCCGGTAGCATCAACCTCTGGTGGTCATGTTGATTGCAATCCGTCAACTAACGAGAGTGAAGGACGAAGAAGGGGACCAAGATCACCCTGTCTATGGTGTGAAGGCAATCATGCCATCCACAAATGTCCATTCTTAGATGAGGCAAAGAGAGTTTTGGAAGATCGCCCGGTTTCACCGTTGCAACTTCCTCCTGGATACCGAAAACTCGCGCCTAATCCCTCGATAGTTGAAAATCCAGTTGACCCGCTCAAGTGGTCAGCTGAAGTGTCGGTCATTGAGAATGAACCTACTGAATCCAGACCAGACGAAAGTCTAAAGGTCGAAACGACAGTTGGCCCGGTTCTTCCTTCAGAGGTTCTATCGTCCAATGACTCCGTCATTGAAGACCAGTCTTCAAATGACACCGTCGCCGAAGAGTCATCTTCATTCGACACCCTCACTGAAGAGAATAAGGATGACACCATCCAGGTTCTTTTCATCAGCACCGACTCCGATGAGCGTTAGGGCAATGCGCCCATTCCTTTATCGCAGGAAGGAACATCATCAGAGCCATATCCGGCCGTATATTCGGTCCCACCACCAAGCAACCTGGTTGTATCCTTTGATTGGAATCAACTAGGCAGACCCCGGTTACCAGCCAGTACACCATTCAGAATCATTGTCCAGATCTATAGAATGATTATGGCTGGTACTATCATTGATGAAGGGGCGTCTGTGAGTATCCTTTCCTCTGTTGCTTGGAAAGCACTGGGTTCCCCAGCGCTTTTACCTGAGTTGAGAAATATCTCAGGTTTTGATAAAGGAACCAGTCGACCATTAGGAATCCTCCCCAATGTACCTGTTACATTGAAAGGGAAGACCGTTAATATGAATGTGTTGGTCATCCAGGGACCCTTGGATTATAACCTACTCCTTGGACGTGACTATATTTATTGCGTGGGAGCGATAGTCTCCTCACTCTTTAGAGTAATGTGTTTTCCACACGAAGGAAGGGTGGTCAAGCTCGTAGACCAACTTTCGTTTCCGGGATCTCGCATCACAAATAGTCAAATACCATTCCTAAATGGTCTGTTCACTCAAGATTCGCCTCCACCCCCAGTCCTCCTTCCCGATGAATGCGAGTGATTCGGAAAGAAAGACTAGGACCCAGGGGGCATGCACTCTGGTCTGCTTCGGGCAGAAGAAACCCCGGGTATAAGGAAGAATTTCCGCAGAAGAATATGACTAGTCCGTACCCCGTCCGTGGAAGGAAGTGGGGTTGTTCTGGAATAGTATTCTTTTGTTAAAATTATGTGTTTGGAAAAAGAGTCATTCACCTTTGTCTAAATAAGTGGGCAATGCCCAAGAAGGAATTCCCTTATTGCAACAAGTAGTAACCATCTTTGAATTCAAGCCTCGCCCATTAAAACATATGTTTTGAAGGATAAGCAGGGGCAACCTGCAAAGAAGGGGACTATATTGTTGTGACAGAGGGTCACCGTCTTTGGACAACCCAATGATAGACACTGCCGAAGAAAGAGATTGATTTGCGGCAGCAAATAGAACCCTCTTCGGATAATAAGAAAGAGGCAAACTTCGTTGATAAAGGGGCAGCCCCGAAATTCTACCCTATACCTGGGGGCATGCAAACTTTTGGAATGCAAGCAAGGGACGACTATTTATTTTTTAAATTTTTAGGTCCTCCCTTTAAACCTGTAGGTCTAACCCTTTAAACTCGTAGGATTAGCCGTTTCCGACCTTGCATGAAGAAAGCATGAGGGGCAAAGGTAAAAACTTGCCAAAATTGGAGCATAGCTTTGTGAGATAAAGCTCCTTAAAAAATAGTTATCTCATAGGAGGCGTTCTTATTATGACTGGTATATCGAGCAGTTTTAGCATATAGTTCATGCTCGTTAAAAAATAAACGCAAAATTCGAGCAGTTTTATGACTGAATTTATGCTCGTTAAAAAATAGAAAAGTGTGAGCAAAAGTTTCCCCCAGAGTTCAAGCTCATGGAAAAAATGAACCTATCCCGGTAAATAACCTTTTGAGATTGTAAATTCATCAGCCATAAGAACCTTGATCGTGTTTTCATCCATCACCTCCACTGTTCATTTGGCCGATCATTCACTTCCATTTGTGTGTTTACCTCTTTTGAGAAACAGCTGCGAAGAGTGATTTCACCTAGCCATCCTCGTGACACTGCCGTGATTGGAAAATTCCAACCTGTACCTGGAATCTGCTGCTATCCCTGTTTATCACTCGTTCCTCAAAAGACGAGTCTTCTTTGAGCTCTTTTCACTGACTCGTAAAATATGAAAAGTTTGCCGAGTTTTGGCCTTCCAGCTCGTTAAATGACAGGAACGCTATCCCTCCTCTAAATTTTAATCTTTTTGGACCTGAGGGATTATTGCACAAAAGGATCGAGCGCTTGTCTTGTTCGGCTCGTTAAAAGTACCGAACAACCATCCCTTCTGTATTGTTTTATACTTTTTCGGACTTAAGGGATTAGCTGACGAAAAAGGGATTATGGAGTTAACTTTCTGTACCTTTTTAGACTCTCTAAAAATGAAAAGGACCGAGTTTTCCTTGTCGTTAGACTCGTTAAAATGATTAAATAGCGACAAACTTGTCTTTAGACGAGAACGAGTTTCCCTATCGCTAGGCTCGTTAAATCATAGCGATGGGCTTGCCCGAAGGGCAGGTTATAGAACAAGCATATGTTATCCTCCTCAAGCTTGACAAAAATAAAGAGGTACTGGTCAGAAATGACTGGGGAAAAATTGGGAGAACATCAAAGTTTAATGGTAGCAAGTCACTCTTGAACATGACACTTTTCCTCCGTACCACATCGGGTTGGGTTGTTTCATTCACCGGTCTCATCGCCATGGTCCTCGCCAAACCATCCACATTTGGGGTAATGCTACCGATCCATCGCATCAGTGTCGTTATATGTTCAAGAGGGGTCATTCTGAAAGTGTCAACCGTGTCCCATCCACTGCCATACATTATCCTTCATCCATTCATGATCGCCACCCTGAATCATATGTCACAGTTTGTTTTCACCTCCACTAAAATCATTAGCTCCGTTCCGAGTCATTGATGTGGGATTCATTAAGGCCCTCCTTTGACGGATCGCTTCTTGTCGACTTCAGCTCATTATCCAAGAAGTTGATCTAGGAACACCCCCATCAGTACTTTGAAGCTTGCATGCCTCAATGGCGAGTTTCTCACTTTCGGCGACAGGTATACATCAATGACCTTCGACCAGAAGATTTTGCGTGGCGTTCGACGCCAAGTCCTTTATTCACGCCACGTGAATTGTACTGCAGTACCTTGAGGATCATCGTCATTATTGGTGATTCCTCTCGCGCTTGTTAACGGTTTTCATTATTGACCGGTAATCAAGCGATGTCTTTCCATGTTCGACTTCAGCGAAATTCTCACATGGATCGACTTGTACTTAGAGTGAAGATCGAACGAGTTTGAAGACCCCGGATCTAGTTCCATCCATCCGGGCTGCGATATATATTCAGGAAATATAAAAGCATTTGCCATGTACATCATTGCAGCAGATGATCACCCTATTCAAAGGATGATAATTTCAGCAGAAAATTATCAGTCTACCTTCAGACGATCGTTTGTCATATGTACCAAAATGTATTTATAAAAGCTGAGCATGGGAATGCCCGCCTCAGCTAGATCATGAAAATAGAATGAAAAATAATGTATTGTATTGTATTGTATTACAGGGCGCCTCCTCAGCACTGGAATGAACTTCGGACCCTCTAGATAAAGCATTTCACCCGATAAACGGCCTCATACTTTAGGGGGCAACTGTTATAGACATTTTTGTGCCTCGCTACATGGAGCATAAAATGTCAATAATTACAGGGATCCTCAGTCCCTAAACATGTTGTTCTTACCCCTAAAAGAGCAAGGTCATCAAACAACAACACTTCCAATCAGTTCTCCACCTGAAAACACTTCAAAACAGGCTAATTTTGGATCATGTCAGCTGCTCCACTGAGCATCTGCGCTGGAAGTCAAATCTAATGAAGGCTACCTGCGCTGGGCGAGATTGGCCAAGTGGCACAGTCATTCTGCAAGGTGTCAACTGCCCAGGAAGCTTCCAAACTGACACTTGGTTCATGAGATTCGCCCTGTGATGAGTAAGAGGTACTTGATCACCATGTGTAAGCAAGGATCTCCAAGTGGACTCAAGAACTGAAGATTAACTGAAGAGGGAGAGGACACTAGTCAGCTCTATGCCAGCCTCAAGCTGACTCATCCTCTCTTCTTCTCTCCTATATATAGAGCTCTTCTATGAGGTCTGAGGGGGCTAGAATTTTGTGTAAAGCAAGGAGGTGCTGTTGGTTTACAGCTAGAGCTATTGGGTGATTGTTTACTAGAGGTGAAGAGGAGAGTTCTTGCTGCTGGGGAGGTGCTGTTGGATTGGAGCCATCAATGGTTGTAACCTTCTCAGAACCCTGTTACTTCCATCAATAAAGTTTTACATGTTCTCCTATATACTTGTATTGCATTGATGTATTGTATTTACTTGTATATTTGATTCACTCTAATCCATGCATCAGTTATGAGTACATGTATCTTGTAGTTTCCTCTCTTGTTTTGTGCAGGATCTGTGTGTAGCTGGACCGGCAAAGAGAGTAAGGAGCTGGGAACAAGAGACAAAGAGAGAGGATAAGGATCGACTAAGCGAAAGACACCAGGTTGGTTAATCTTTTCTTCCTTCTCTCTGTACTTTCATAAAGGAAAATATCAAAGCTTTACTTTCAGTTGTTGCTAAAGACTGTCACCTTTAGAGTAGGGATAGGGTCATCCGAGTCGGATACTTTTCCCCACAACAGGATGTCTTAGATGATATATTTGAGTTGTTGTAGCATGTATAATTCCTATGTCTCATGATTTTTTCACGAGCTAGAATCAATTTATTTATTAATAAATGCAATTTACATAATTAAAACTTACAATATGAGAAAAAGGTGGGAACATAAAACAATTAGATTAAGATTTTTGTAATGGTGGTCCTTTTTCCTTTTTTCTGTTTTTTTCGGGGCATGTTCTCAATTCATTTTAAAGTTAAGGATTTGTTGGAATTATAGAGTTGGGTTATGTAATCTATACAATCTACGTATCCTACTAATTTCAGTGTTGAGTTCATTTTGCATTTAAAAATGCAATTTAGCAATTTAAATAACAAAAACTTTAACTCTCAAGAATTATAACATAATATTCCAAAAATAAATAAATATATAATATAATTAAATCATGTCTTTTTGAATTTAAAAACAATAAAGAGTAGTATATTTTCTTTCATCTCCTTTATTTTTCTTTATTTCATTATTAACTCGAACTGCCATATAGATTAAATGTCATGTAAATACTAATAACATCCTAACACTTACTTTATAATACATTTCCTTTCTTAGGATGTTAGGCATAATGTTAACATACACATATATAAACCATAGTTACCAAGTTCGAATTTGAATTATGCTTCTTTCGACACCTGTTAGTAACTGAAACTGATTACCTGACCTTGCACCATGACTTTATAATTGTAAGACCTTGTATTTTACAATTATCTTTACTATTTCATCTTTGGTTGTTTCTATCCCCATATCACTCATGTAGCAAACCTTATTTGTACTAAAGCGTCTATTTCTTTGAACTGTACAAGCTCACCTTCATCCAACTAGCAAGTTTAATTTTCATAAATATATCAAGAGATCATTGGATGATGACTTCAAGATGGTTTTTGGAATCAGGTTAGTGAAGATTCCTTTGTTAACAAAATTTTTGGTCTTCCAAGAAAGCTTTGCTTTTTCATCCCTCTAGTTATTCTGAAAACCTCCTCTTGATTTTTACCTAATGCGCAACCTTCACTGCATTATCTACAATCCTCCATTATGGGATTTTGCTGTAATCTTTTTGCTTCTCAATGTGTATGGTAAGTCTTCAACACTCTATCTCTGCTTCCAATGACTTCAATCTGCATATTCCTGAAAGGAGTTGCTGTTGTTGTTTAAGGTAACACCCTCTTTTTGGTTGGATTTATTTCTGTGAGCAGGGTGGTATTCATTCTTTTTTCTCTGTTTAGTTCACTTAGTTGTAAGTGCACAAAAATCTTGGACTAATATGACACTGAATTATTGATAATGGGAGTTAATAATCATGACAATTTTTTTGATTGAATTCTTTGTGTTTTATTTCATTTTATCTCCAAAATATACAGATAATTTTGTTGGTTGGAGCAAAGCTACAAGTTATAATAACATATTTGGCCTTAGAAATTCAAGGGAGGCATGTTGTAGTTAACAGAACCCCATATGTGCAACTAGCAAATAAAATGTTTTGGTTCAATCGCCCTCAACTTATCCTTTTTTTGATCCAATTAACAAATTGTATTTCTAAATCTTATTCACTGAGTATTTATGGGAATACCAATTGCTTAATGATTAACTATGTTCTGTAGAATTCTTTCCAGCTCGCTTTCTTCTTGTGGATATGGGTAAGCACTATGTTCATTCAATGAAGGATAAATTCTTGTTTATAGAATCATAGGATTTACTATTGTAACGATGGTAAAATTTGTAGTCTCAGGTACCCTAGATCAATTTCAGTTTATCTAGCTAAATTGGTTCAATTCTATTGCATCCCTACACCATATTTATGTTTGACTTTATATGTTTGCAGTATGAGCTTGGCCTGAAATCATGTTTCCATGAGAGGCTTGATATCACCATAATTAGAATTATGATTGGGTAATTATGTTTATTATCTAAACATATAGAGTGTTGTGGTTGTTTATTTTTTAATTTATCAAAGAACTTTATCTTGCCTAAATGTAAACAAAGCTCATTCCAATCAAACAGGCTATAAATTTAGAGTTGTTATTTCCTTTTCATTTTTATAGCTTCATTATTGCTGCTTTGGTTTAGTACTAGCTTATTCTCATGCAGATCTAGTTTTTATAAGGAGAATATTGACAATAACCATATTTAGCATCTGATAAGGACTACATTCGGTTGTTTATGTGCCCATGGTTGTTGTGCAGCTTCTATGTAGCTACATCACACTTCCACTTTATGCATTGGTGACCCAGGTGAGCCTTTCGATGTTCATTAAAAATACAATCAACTTTGGGTGTTTGAAAGGATCAATTGAACTTCAGAACATATTCAATTATATAATACAAACTGCTAAAGTTACATAGGTCAAGTCTTCACTACCTATTTATTTACCTTATTTACTTTGTACATAAGACATATATAGTCAAGCCATACATACGTGATGCTTAGATATCTTATCTAGTATTTATAAAATTAGAGATAAGGCATCCCTTCAGAATTACAGAAACTCATAGTACACAAATTTATCAGAGAAAAATAAGAGATGGCAAGTTCTTTTGGCAGAACAGATCATTCACTCTATTGAAATCTTTTGGTAAAACCTCGAATGAATTTTTGTTAGACAAATATGACTAGTTTAAAATATGCTTCCTTTTGTTTTTTTCAATTAATTTCTTAGCATTCTTACTTATACCAAAAAAGGGGAGAAAAAGGCACAACGATGATGCAATTGTGTGTGGGTGTGTATAGATGGATGAAAAACACATAATTTTTTAGCAAGCTTTTTTTTCCAAATTGTACAAGTGCTTTGTTCTGGTGAGTTTTAGGATTCTTGAAATAATTTTGCTTTGTGTAAGCATCATGTTTCACTCTATTGAAGACTTGGGGTAAAATCTCAAAGGTTTTGTTCTAGTCAGTTTTAGGATTCTTGAAATAATTATTCTTTGTGTAATCCTCATGTATGAAGGATCATGTTTCACTCTATTGAAGACTTGGGGTAAAATCTCAAAGGGTTTTCTGGGTTAGACAAATATTACCACTCTATAGTGTGTTTCCTCAGTTTGTTCAATTAAATTTTGTAGCATTCTTGATGTTCCTAAAACAAGAGGAGAAAGAAATGGAATGAAAATGTGTGTGCCCCTGTGTTTTGATAGATTGATAGATTGATAGGTTTCCTCCTGTACTTAGTTAACACCGGGCCTAACATTTTTTTTGCAGTCAACACTTTCAGTACATGGTGTAGCCTAGGAAAGTTCATTGGGTTGTTGCAAAACACAAGCTCTAATACTTGGAAGGGGGCAATGCATTTTGCACTGAGATATGTTAGTGATGGGGAGGTGGTGTCGTAAGGTTTTCAAAATTATGATTAGGTAGATAATGTTGGTGACACAAATAACACTTCAATGTGCTATTTCAGTTTAAGTTCAGTTACGGTTTCCTGTTTCAGTAGTTAACAAAGTACAAAATTATGCAACACTCAGTTCAACAGAAGCAAAATATATGGCTTCCAGTTCTTCTAGTTGTGAAACCAACCAGTTTTGGAAAGTTACCAACATAGCTGACAAATCAAACTTTGGATACTTTTGTAACAATCAAAATTGTATCAAACTCTTTAAATTTATCAGAGAAAAGAGTTCATAAAGGAGTTTTGGTTCTACAACACATTCCAACTGATCAGGAGGTACCTGGTATTTTAACTAAACCTTTGGCCAAAGGGAAGTTAAAGATGACTTGGATTGGAGGAGAACACTTTTCTTGGTAAGAGGGACTGTTCAATAGTCTTTCTCTGATCATCTTCTAAAGGTTGAAGCACAAATGGAAAATATGGGCACCTTTTGTTACAACAACATTACATAAAGCCATACATCGGTAAATTTCATACAACATAATGATCAATATATGAGGATGCAACATAAAAAGGAATTGTGGGAATATTACTAATTTTAGTATTACTAGAGTGAGTGTGCATGCATGAATCAACTATAGATATAATATCATGAGCTTATCCTTACTCTTCATTTAGAGATAAGGGACTAAAATTATATGAGGCAGTTTCCATGGAAAATTTTAGGGGCTAATATTCGCAGGTGGACTAATTTTCGATGATTTTTCCAAAAAAAAGATTCGCTAATTTCCATCTTTTATAAAAATTATTCGCCCAAATTTTACAATATAAAATTATTTTACCCTAAAAATCACCAACATTATATATAGATTATATATAAAATAATTATAAATTTGAATAATTTTACAAATATATCAATAAACATTTTATAGTTTGCATATTAGGGACTAGTGAGATTCACCAATGTTTTTAAACATCAAGATAATTTTCCATCCTTAAAATTTTCCCTAGGCAGTTCTGTTATATTTTTAACAGTCTTTGTAAATTCATTTTTGCATCCGGTAAATAGAGTGCAGATCCTACTTGCAGCACAATCTCTTGCATGGAGATCCCAAGATCTAAGAAATGGATCTTTTTTTTGTAAACCTAGACACCCACTAAGATCTATAAGAGAAAAGGTTAGGGTACATAGCTGTATCGACATTAGAGAGTTTTAATTTTATTTATGCTACAGAAAATTCTGCATATCAAATTTTCTAGCAGCTTTTTATTCAATGGTAATGGAATAGCATTAATAGGGGCTCTCGACAATGGTCTACATCTTTTGTGTATGTTTTCTAACTGTGTTCGTATATAGGCTCAAACAAGATTCAGATTATAGTTTTGATTGGCCTTTAAATTCAGACTTTGCTAGTTTCCTATGGGAGAAGAACCTGTTTACCAATTCTTACTAAATTTCATGAGTTGTTAGTAATTAATTGGATGAATGATCAATTTAAAAACAGTGATAAATATCTTAATAAAACCTTTAAAGGGAAAACAAAGCAATTATAGAACATAAGACACATGAAAAGGAAATAAGCCATATTCATTATGGTAAACAACATTACAAATAACATTAACAAATTTTGTCATCAACAAGTACAAAGTACAAGGTCATTTCCTTAGTGGTCAAGTTAAAGAGAACTACTACATCACCACCATTACAATACATGGGAGAAACTGCATATCCTCTTCCAACATATGGTGGTATATACTATAAAGAGAATGTCACGCTGTAAAAATCTTAAAATAACAAATAGAAACACAGCTGAAACTGTTTGTATTTCTTTAGAGCTATGGATATCTTCTTTTACTTTTGTATAAAGGACAACACCCAGAGTACAACACTCTTAGGTATTAGGCATTCACCAAAACAATCTTTCAATGAACAAAAAAAACAACATACACTTAAGAGTTCACCTTGCTACCAAGTTGGTTGGCTAGGCTCGAGAGGATGCTAAAATAGCCCCATGGTAAATTTAACTCTCAATATTCTTCTAACTACATCATTTATTCTAGTCATGGGGATCAAACCACTCTTCACTTGTGAAGACAGATCATTAATAAAGTCTTTGAAATTGTAGGGAACCATCACATATCAAACATATTTCCATTAGAAAAGGTTAGTTGGGCATGAACGTTATTTAATCAGGGCCACTAAAAATTGGAACACTGTCTAGTGTGAGAGAGAAAGACAATACCATGTCAATCCCTGCACTCACACCATCAAAAACTAACAAAGAGTAATTAGCACCAGGTGGGCTAGTTATTCTGTCAATACCTTGCCAATCTGAAATAACAAATCCCTGTGACCAATACAAGAAGGCATCATTTTAGACTAACTGGTTGTATGTTCTACATAATATAAATTTTTGAAAAGGTAAAAATACAAAAACAAGACCGATGATAAGAAGACACATCAATAATACCTTGAAGCCAAGTTTCTTCTTAAGAACACGAGAAACAAGAAAATGGTTAGCGTACATCTTCTGTCCATTCTAACTAGAATAGGAAACCATAATGGTGGAGACTCCTTTGGCAATGGCATCAAAATAGGTTGCCATGTGGATGTGCACCAATCCTTTATAACTGATTACAGTATTATTCTCATTGATATCATTGGTTGTTTCGCCGTCACCCACAAAATGTTTAGCACAGGCTGCAACATTTGACCTGACAGACATGAATAGATCACTAACTATGTAAATACCAAATGGTGGCATAATTGATTGATCAAAGAAATTCATGTTCCATGGGAAAGGACAAATGAATAAAACACAAGGTTTTCAATTGACTGTCCAGCTAGGAAGGGCACCTCTTTCATGGAATTGGAAGGAGGCTGCCCCTGGAGGCCAAAGATTATCTTTGTCATTGCCTCGAAAATTTTTGGATCCTCGTTGTAGCTTTCATAGCAGCGCCCCCATCGAGGATCTCTACAAACCTGTCCACACCAAACAAAGCACTCTAAACAATCCAAACTTTACTCTCAATTTGAATAAATGTTCATCAAGAACACTCAGTGCAAGACTCTTACAACAATACATGGGGCAAATGCGTATTGAATGTCAGTAGCTCGAACTTCCAAAGTTGTAGCAGCTCCTATTCTTCTAGCCAAATCAGGATCCCTGCATCAATAAAACATCGGTACAAGCTGTAAATGAAGCTTCCTAAATGATTTTGACTTTGAACCAGGGAAGCTCAGGGATCAACCCTAACATGGTGCCTCACCCACAACCACAATGGCATATGAAAACCCTTGTCCTTTGACATAGTTCACATATGGATAAACCCTAACAAGGGTTTATTAAGCACCGGAATTCTCAAACTAATGAGGGAATAATGTCTATTATTGCCTAGAGATGAAGGGTTTTTATGCCATCTAACTGATCACTGAACCAAATTCAATAGTTTAAAGCATTGCTATCAAGAGAAACGAAAAAAGTTAATACTGGACTTACCTGGTAGCTCCAAGACCTACATTGTGAGGGAATATCGTAGCCCCATCAACATAGTTGTGGCCATGCACAACATCAATTCATACAACTGTCAAATAATTTGTTACTAACCTTAATGTCTTCTTTACTAACCCGTCTACTTGACCAAAGATTGGCTAGGAAGTGAGCACATTAGATTGGTAACATAGGTACACCACAAGTCAAGTAAAAAAAATAATTGGGCATTCAAACCTGAAGGGAAAAAACCTCACCTATAACACAAATCATTAAACACCTACCATGTTGACAGTCATGACAATAAAAATAAAACTTGACTACCATGATGACAGGATTATAACTATGCCCTTTTTCTCGAGAACAACAAGGCATGAAATGCTATCGACCTGAAAATCTTGATCATTTTTTTTCCTTGTATTTCCATCTCAAAATGGCAAGGCAAGTCATGGTAGTCCCCCTTCTCTGACTGAGCATGTGCTGGCTGGCTGGTGTCAAGAAAGATAGACGGACGAGTGTAGGGTAGTTTCCATAAGGATGTGGGAAAATTCTCGCTAACGAAACACATAACAGGAATTGTATAAGATAACGACATCTGCGCAAAGGGAAACAAAAAATTGTTTGTGTTAGTGTAATTAAATCAATGGACTAGAACAATTCAATCATTTAACAATGGATCAAATGACAAAAAGTGATAACAAGTGTGCACTAAGAAAATTTGGTTTAAGAGAAAAACACTTTACAACATGATTTCTACCAAAAAACTTTGCTTTAAACCTTATAACTAAAATTTTAATTAATTTAAACTTAACTCAAATCATAATTAAAATATAAAAAAAACACTTTCCTAAAAGATAAATTGATTTTCATGCCCCATCCTCAACACCACTATACACTAATAGTAACAACGCTATTTCATTTACTTCACAAAGACTAACACTTTTGAAGCATCTTTGTTTTTTTTTACTATAAAAAGCATTAAGATAAAGTTTAAAATAAATCTTAGTTTAGAATAACATTCTACTTTAACCGTCAATGATATATTTTATTATTAAAAATATACAAGTCAATCATAAGGTAAATAATCTCCATAAAGGATAAAATTTAATCTCAATCATTATTGGAATTTGATTAATTTATAGTAATTTATTTAAATTATAATATTTTAATATAAAAATTTAATTTATTAGTTAAAATAATTGAAAATATTGTTTTATATGATTAAAAATATATAAATCAATCATCAAATAAACCATTTCAATTAAAAAATTAATATTCCTCTTAATCCTCATTAAAATAAGATTAATTTTATAATAATTTTATTTAAATCATAATATTTTAATATAAAATTCAATAAAATTATTAAAATATATATTTGACATTGTTTTCATCTTATTTTGAATTTAGTTTAAAGGTTACAAAATAAAACATCTCTCATTAATAAGAGTAATTTAAATTTACAATAGCTATTCACTATTATTGTAAACTTTACAAATAAATAACTAGCAATTGCACCAAATGTTGCAAGTCTATAGCATATGAAAAAATAGTATAGATGAAGAGTGATGTGATATATTATGGGTAGGATATGAAAAAATAGCATAGATGAAGAGTGATGTGATATGTTATGCGATCTTTATAATTAGGATCTTTATTTTTAATGAAGAATTAAAAATTTTAAATATCTGAATGATGAGAAATTGGAAGTGCAAATGCACTACTTTTCCTTTATGACATGAATATTTAAATGAAGAATTCAAAATTTTAGATATCTGAATGATGGGAAATTGGAAGTGCAAATGTTAAATTATAGCCATCTTAAATGAAATTCTTCATACTAGAGATTTTCTTGTCATTATTCTTAACATTATTGAAAAGAAAAATATCCACCTGTCAATTCCATTTTTTTAAACAAACTCCTATGCAGGTTATTTCTCAGATCTAAGTAAGAAACATTATTCCACATGGTCAAGACAAGAGCAAGATAGTGTTTGACTTAAAAAAGAATGGAAGATGGATTGCTAGAATCATCTATGTTGTTTTCTTAAACTTGAAAAACTTATGCATATATCATTTGAGCAAAGCATTAAGGGGCTAAATATGTGTGGATGGTCTTTGGAACATAATTCTAAAGTTATGAGAGTAGCATCATGCTCATAACCAACAAAACATACATAAAATATTGTTTATAAGGTGGACATTGGACTTCTATATAGTCATGGTGATGCCACATTATCCCTTTTTTTAGGGTTAAGGTTTCAACAATATGTATCCATGACATTAAAAATAAAAATCATGATTATGTAAAATCTTAAAATTTCAACCACGTATTAAAGACCAAATATGATGAATACAAAAATCCTTAACATTTCCATATTTTTTACCATGAAATTAAACACAAATATCACAACTACAAAAAATATTAAAATTTCAACATTTTTCATCCACGACATTAAAGACCAAATATTAAAATAGTAAAAAAACTCTAAAAATAGATACCTAAATTAGAAAGTAGTTCTATCGAGAAGAATTTTATTCTTTAAAGGTTCAAAATATAAGTCATTTAAATCTTAATTTAATACAAGTTGACTATTTTTAATGGGGCATTAATTTTTATTTATTTTTACACGTGATCTATAAAATCCTCATTAATGTACATAGAATAATGAAAAACAACTTAAAAAAAATATGAATTTTTTCACTTTTTTAATTAAAATAAAAAATTTTTTATATTTAAAAATAAATAAATTAAATAATAAAAAAAAAATTCCACACCAAAAAATTTAATAATTTTTTTTATTAAAAACATTTTTTTTATAATAATTCTAAAAATTAAAAAAAAAATTATTTAAAAAAACAAATTATATAAATAAAATAATAAAAATAATAAATAAATAACTTAAACAAAAAATTAATAAGGGATAGACATAAAGAAACTTATATATACAACTAAAAACAAAAGAAAGAATGGCCGAGAAACCCTAATTTATAAAATCATCATTAATGTACATAGAATAATGAAAATCAATTTTGAAATATATATATATATATATATATATATATATATATATAAACAAATAAAGATTGACTTAGCGAAGGCTTTTGATCGGGTGGAGTGGACTTATATTAAAATGTTTCTTATCCATCTGGGCTTCCCTCTGCCCTTCACAAACTGGATAATGGCATGTATAACCTGTCCGACTTACAGTCTGCTCATTAATGGCTCTGCATCCCATTTTTTCCATGCCAAAAGGGGTCTCAGACAGGGATGCCCCCTTTCTCCACTTCTTTTCCTTCTTGTAATGGAAGGGTTGAGCAGACTCATCTATCATGAAAAGCAGAATGGCAGATTATCAGGGTTGAAGATTACGGATCAGTGTTTCTTAACACACCTACTATTTGTAGATGATGTTATCATATTCTTGGATGGCAGTGTTCGGGATTCAACTACTTTTGACAAGATTCTTGCCTCTTTCTTCAAGGCAACAGGCATGATGGCCAAACACACAAAATCAACTACTTCCCTGGTCTTTACATCAGCTCAAGAATCCGAACTGGCTTTGCAGCGTTTTCCGTATATACCTTGACCTTTGGATCAGGGGTTCAAATACTTGGGTTATTGGATCAAACCGACGGGACACAAGATTGCGGATTGGACTTGGCTGATCACAAAATTAGAAAATCGGATATCGCACTGGAGCCATCGCTTCCTATCAAGAGCAGGGAGGTTAGTTCTCATTAAATCAGTCTTGGAGGCCACACCTGTTTTCTGGATGGCCTTAGCCTGGATACCCAGAGGTATTCTTGCTTGTCTCAGGAAAATTTGCTGTAGATATCTCTGGAATGGGAAACAGGACAAAAGAGTTTTTGCTTGGATCAGTTGGGATAACATCTCTTTGCCAAAAAAGTGGGGAGGATGGGGCCTAAAGGACCTTACTCACTTTGCTCACGCTCTGGCTGCGAAATTGGGATGGACTTTGCTTACGAAGCAAAACCTCTGGACAACAATTTCATTCCATAAGTACATATGGCCACTACAGCTCATGGATTGGATCCGATTACCTGGTTGGAACAGAACAGGTATATCTACAGTATGGAAAGCCTTATTGAACTTGCTTCCTCTCATTAGAAGCCATCTAACTTGGAGAATAAATGATGGATCCAGGGCTCGTATAGGTATGGATCCATGGAGAGGAGGTGGCGGGAGGTGTTATCTCCCACATGAGCTCGTTCAAATACTTGAGCAGCAGAATACTAGAGTTATAGCCCACATTGCAGACCAGGAGAACTCTTCCATATTCATTTAGGCATGGAAATCAGCAGTGCAGCTAAATCTGCCTCCGGAATGGCATCAAAATTGGGAAGATTACACTAATGCATTAAGTGAGTCTCATATCCGCATTAAAGAAGGCCCAGACGAGCTTATGTGGGATAAGGCAGAATTTGGATTTTATACCCCTAAGGAAGGATACCTGTGTTTGATAAAAAACAAAAAGCCGGAAATTGTGCGGAGCTGGTGGAAGACCATCTGGCAATTGAATACCCCTCCCAGAACTAAACTCTTTTTTCTGGTGTCTACTCCGGAACAAGATCCCAACTGGGGAAGCGCTCATGCGCAGATCTGTGCATGGCCCTACTTGGTGCATTCTTTGTAAGCAGCAGTCAGAATCGACCACTCATCTATTTCTTGCATGCGGAATCACTAAACAGATTTGGAAGATGGTGACAAAGGAGCTCAGTATTGCGAGTAACTGGGAGAGTGAAAACATCACTATAGCATGGGAGAATTGGTATCATGCTCACTCCGGAAAAAACTGTGTGTGTCTTCCCCTCATCATTAGTTGGGCAATTTGGTTGTCGAGGAATAAAATGATTTTCGAAAATGGCACGATTCGCTGGCAGACTGTCTTCGCCAAAATCATCGCAACATACCATGAACTGCCGGCTATTACCCCTCCTCGCACCTGCAGACCAGCAGCCCCAGATCCCATTGACCAATCTATACCATGGGCCTTTTTCGATGGTGCTGCACAACCGCATGGATGTGGCGAGGGGTTCATACTATATTTGACAACGAATCATCATTACAAAGTGAAGATGGGCTTAGGCATGGGAAAAAACAATTTCGCCGAACTCATATCCATCATACATCTTATGCATTTTGCATTAAATCATGATTGCGGAGATTTACAGACTTTTGGGGATTCAAACATTATCATTAACTGGATCAATCTGAAATCTAGATGCCATGCACACACTCTCTTAAATATATTGGATGAAGTGATGCACCTCAAAGCACAATTTAACAACATCATTGTTCGTCATATTTACAGGGAACACAATCGCTGTGCCGACGGATTATCCAAGGAAGCCACGCACATTCCAGGAGGACAGTGGATAATCAGCGAACAGAGGGGCAACACTCAGTATCAACACTACCACAGGCCCTACATAGATCAAGTCTACCCTCGGGTGGACGACCACTGATTTTGCCATGTATATAAGCTGATAAATAAGATACCTAGTTTACTTATGAGTAGCATCCTACGAGATGCAGGTATATATTTTGCTTACCATACATACATCCTGCGTGGTGTTTATTTTTTTGAACATTTTGATACAGTATCATCCTGTGTGATGATTTTTTGAATATGATATAGACATGTACAGGAAGGACTATAGACTACTAAGTCATGAAAGAATCCGCATATGCTGAATAGCATTTACTACTTGTAATTTTTCACCATATAATGAAAGATTACGATTTTTCCTTTGGAAAAATATATATAAACAAATAAATTAAATATTAAAACAATATTTTCCATATCAAAAGAAATTAATATCTTTTTTATTAAAAACCAAAATTTTATAATAATTCTAAAAATAAAATAAAATAAATAAAAATACTTATTTAAAAAAACAAATTATGTAAATAATTATAATAATTCTAAAAATAAAATAAAATAAATAAAAATACTTATTAAAAAAAACAAATTATGTAAATAATAATACTAAATTAATTAATTAATAAGAAAAAAACATTTAAACACAACCAAAAAAAACTTATATATAAAACTAAAAACAAATCATCCTTGTTTTTTAATTATATACCACTAAAAACAACCCACTAAATGGCATCCTTGTTTTTTAATTATGTACCACTAAAAACAACCAACAGAATGACATCCTTGTTTTTTAATTATATACAACTAAAAACAACAAACAGAATGGCCCGGAAACCCAATCCAAGGCATCCTTGTTTTTTAATTTTTATGTTTAATTTTTATAGTTTTTGAAAATTTAATTTAATTTAATTTAATTTATTTTATTTGATTTTTTTTAAATTATAATGTTTTATTTAATTGATAATCTATTTATATTCTTATTTTTCAATGGTGTATTTTAATGTTTTTCCTTTAGTTTATTCAAAAATAAAATTTAATATTTTTTAGTTTAGATATTATATTTTTGGATTTTCTTTTAGTTTAAAAAAAAATAGTTTTTTTTTTTAAATTTATTTTTTCTAAAAAAATAGCTAGTGTAATTTTTGGATTTATAAATAATTTCATGTTTTTTATTTTCAATAATAAGAATGTTTAAGGATATAATGTGAATTAATTGATTTGTTTAATCTCAAATATGAAATAAAATAAAATAAAGATTAAATAAATTTAAAAAATAGTTAATCATGATCAACCATGTTTAATCATGCTTACTCATAGTTAAATATGGTCACTATAGGTAATGATGCTCAACCCTACCCAACCATGATTAAACATGGTCATCTTTGGTTAACATAGCACCCATAGTCATACATACATGGTAAATCATGTTCAACATTGTCAAATAATGATTAACTAACGGGAACCATGGTTAATGTTACCCAAATATTGTCAATCATAAGAAGCCATAGTCAACCATAATCAACATTAGGCAACCTTAGTAAACCATGAGAAACCACGATAATCTTTGGTCAACCATATGAAACTATTGTCAACTTCCATACTCAACCATGGCCAGCCACAATCAATCATGGACAACCATAGTCAATCGTACTCAATTATGATTAGCTATAGTTAACCATGGTTATCCATTGTTAACAATGGTCAATCATGGATAACCATGATCATCTATAGTTAACCATAGTTAGCCATAGTCAACTATGATCACCTTGGCTAACAATGGTTGAACATAGTGGACTATGGTTAATTATGCTCACCATGGCTGATCATCTTTAGTGTGGCCAACTATGATAGACCATGCTCAACCTTGGTTACTACGGTTGACCATAGTTAACCATGCTCATTGTGGTTAATGATGGACTCCATGGCCAACCATAGTCAACCATAGTCACCATAATTACCTGTAGTCTGGACAACCATTGTCAACCAAGATCAACCATTGTCAATATATTTAGCCATGCTCAACATAACTCACCACAATAAACCATGATCAACATGGTTATCTATATTCACCATAGACATCCATTTTCAACCATCCCCAATATGATAAACTATAGTAAAGCTATAATAAATATTAATCTAAAAAAAACAACCATAATAAATTAACTATTGTCAACTATAATAAATAACAACCAATAATAATAAATAACAATTTACTAATTCTCCCTGCATAAAATCAATTATTTATTATAATAAATAACAGTTTACTAATCCTCCCTACATAAAATCAATTATTTATTATAATAAATAACAGTTTACTAATCCTCCCTACATAAAATCAATTATAATAAACTAATCCTCCCCACATAAATCCTCTCTCAAATAAAACAACCACATTAATAAAATAATTGAGCTACATCTATTAACATCCTTTCATTTTCGACATTACTTAGATTAACGGACAACATTAATTTTAAAAGATTGAAAATTTTTAAATATACCTTTAAATAATTTTATAAATCTACTTTACTAACATATATCGGCGAGACAAACAGTGAGGACACAGCTTCTAACCTCGATACCCACCTGTCATGGGATTTACTCTAATCAAGCCAAACGATTGGCAGACGACCGGCATGGTCCCGTCCCATGACTGAAGTTTTATAACGGCTGACGTTTCAATTTTTCAGTAATGACAATCACAAATGCTTCCGAGGTACAAATACGAAACGTTTTATTGAACATGTATGCAGGTTTCTGTGGTTTAATGCATAGATAGCTGTCATCTTGTCTGTGTATTAGAAACAAGATTTACAGACCTTTTAACTGGTTGCAACCGGTCATCACAGGGTCCTGTGCATCTGCTGGTGTGGTCATTCTTTTTCATTATCACCTTATCGTCAAACTATGAGTAGTTGGTGGTTAAAAGCTTTATAGTCTGGGGGTGTTCACCCATGTCTGGGGTCAATCATAATAGAAGTGGTTATCTGGCTTGAATATGCAGCATTTGTTTCGTTCATCCACCATTTATCCAACTATTTTGTTAAATTTGTAATGTTCCCGAACATCACTGACATACAACCTAGGTGAGTTTCTTGAGGACTAGCCACCCCATTAAAAAAAAGAAGAAAGAAGATAAGATAAAAATTGATAATTGTTAATAGCTAAGAGTTAAGTTAATTTAAGTTAATTGTTTGAGTTTCCTTCTAGACGTTTTGGAATTTAAGTATTTAAAATATTTAAAAAATTCGAATAGTGTGAATTGATGGATTCGTTGAGTGTAAAAATGTTATACTTGTTTTTTTGGAATTTTTATGGATGGGAAAATTTTATAGATATTGAAATCATTTATTTATTTTTTTATTTATAACCGTATATATTTATTTTAATTTCATTTTGTAGAAGAATCATTTTTTATAAGTTGTAAATTTTTTTCAAATTTTAAATTTTAAAAATTATTTAATCACAATAATATTATTCGATTGAATTTATCGACGAAAAATCAATAAGACGGGAATCTATGAAACCGCAAGGGCTTCACAGGGTCATCACTTTACCCTCAGTTACCAGTGGATCCAATTTCAAAACCTGTCACCCCCAACAAAGGTCGCACAAGTCGTTGATGAGCTGAGGAACCATTTGTTCGTCCTCCGATACGGTTCTTCTCTTGGTATGGTACGATTGAAGAGGATAGCGCTATGGATAGACATAGTAATATTTATTTTTTTGTTCTAGAAGTTATTTTTAGTTTCGTGGATGTTAAAATAAATTTTTTTTTTTTCTTTCTTTTTTTTTAACAGGATCATCTATCCCTTCAATCACAAATTCGGTTGAATTTTTTTATAATATCGAATGATTAAGAACATCGCTAAAAAGCTTCAAGTTTCTATAACTATTTATCTTACAACGATGGTTTTCATGTAAAGGGTACATAACTTGAGCGGTAAACGTCATACTAAGCCATGCACAAGGGAGAATAAGCTATTAAGTTTGATTAAAAACCCCAACATTAGAATTTTCCAAGCATCTTTTACGTTGTTATTTTCAAATCAATATATAACTTGTCAATGGATTGTTAGAAATACCAGTGACAAATTATTTAGAAACTTGGAACGCCACAAAATGTTTACTATTTGACACAGTCTATAGAAAATATTTCACATTTTCTGGTAGTCCAAATAATTATTTTGTTGGGTCTTTATAGAGTATCATGTTCAATGAGCTTCAAATTGAACAACTACAAAAAACCACCAAACAAATCATATAACCAAAGTGGAATTTAGGCATTCTCAAACCTATAGGCTTGGTTGGAACAAATGAAGTCGGTGATAATGGTAATAGTTGGAACAAAACAATATTCCAGCATAGAAAAAGGCACAAACCTCCACAGATATATAAACCTCCACGACATAAACCTCCACAGATATATACAAATGGTACGTGGGTGTAAGCATCCATCCTTATTCAAGTTGTTGCAAGAAATCATTTGTCAGCGCAATTTTTTTCAAATTTAGGACAAAAATCAATCGAATCAAGAATCCCTTAACCTTCTTTAATGCTAAGCAACCTGAAGAACTAAGAAGAACCGAGGTGTAGAAAAGAAGAAACATATAAAACATAATCATGTCTCGTTCAAAGAACAAATGTGAATAACAAAGTCTTGGTTAACATTAATGAAAATATGACTTTTTTAACGAGGCTTAAATGAACAATTCCTTTGCCTCTTAATCGTGCAGAGATCACCTAGAGATCGCCGACTCAACGACAGTTATGATAATGATGCGGCCGTGTGTTTACATGCATTCCAATTATAGTGGAGAATTGCATAAACAAAATGTTATGATCGTGATAGAACCGAACATCTCTCTGTCAAGCACCATTGTAATCCTGATAAAATTGAACATAATTGTTGCACCGCCATCCAACTACCTTAATCCTGATAAAACTGAATATAATTGTTGCACTGCCTTCCAACTACCTTCTTTTTTAGAGAGAGAGGAATGCCTTAGAGGGGAATGCCTTACAACGTAATTAAACTAAAAAAAACACATTATAATATAACCAACTTTTAAATAATCAATTTTTATCATAGTTCTATTATATCTACCCATCATATTTTAAAACTTTTTATTATAATTAATTTGATTCTTAATTTTATGAAAGGCATTCAAGATCTTCTTGAGGAATCCCATATCCCCTCATGTTTTATTTCCATGGGCAATATATTACTGGAAGATCAAATATATCCCATACACAGGACACATCTATCAAATGGTCACCTTTTTTAATACTAGTTGGAATTCACTTTCAAGAAATTACAATCCACAAACGAATATCTTTGGATGATTTCATTTTGGTACATGAAGACTCTAAAGGAAATTTGAACTCCATATAATAATTGTAAAAATAGTTTTGCAAGTCTGAATATGAGGTTTTTTCATAACACTTCATGAAAATATTGTTTCACATTTAAAGTATTGTTTGTATATCTAAATAATGTTTAATTTATGGGATGTATAGTTATATTCTTTTTGTGTATCAGATTTACTAGAGAATTTTTCAAAAAAACCAATAGGATTTATGATGATAATGTTATTTATAAGATATATATTTGCAGAGTAAAGAAAATTATTTTTTTTAGTTGTACTTTTGGCTTATCTCATTTTATAAGTTTACACAAATGTCAAATGTAGACACCCATTAGATGCATAATTAAATTCCATATCCAAAGAATATCCACTTTCACATAAAAAAAAAATTTGAAAATTCATGAATGATTTTTTCGTGTATTTTCATTTATTTTTTCGATGTGAGTCTACTCAGTAGTATGTGAGTGGGTACTTGTTGCATGCGGAATTTAATTTCGCATCCAATGGGTGTCTAAACTTGACATTTGTGTAAACCTATAAGGACATAAGGCAAAAATATAATAGAAAAAATAGTTTCTTTTCTTTTTCTTTCTTTAACATTCACAACTCTTATTTTATTAGTTTAACTATTATTTTATTATTTTCCTCTTGAGGTCCATTTTAGGCCTCAAAATTCCCCAATGCACGTCTTTTATTCAAGTTGTAAATAAATCCTCCAAAAATAATTGCACTTTAAAACACTAAGAAATAAAAAAGATGACCTCATTCTTTCCATGGTGCATCCAAATAGTTCTAAATTTACATTCTATGTAGATGCCGTATTTCAACTAAACTCGTACTTTATTTCCTTGTTTATGGCTTTCAATTGTAAACATTTCTGATTTCTTTAACAAACAAATATTATGATAATAAGGATGAGCTCCATTGCTATATTGACAAGTATACATATTTTTTTCATAGTGTACACAGTTCCATTACATTTCAAAGCATAACAATGATGAGATAACCAAATAAATCAGTGGCTGAAATAGCTAAAGCTCCAAGCCAAGGCCTTCATGGCCCTATAAGGGCAAGCGATTTGGAAGGAATTCAAGTAATGTACTTTTCAAATCCAACTACCATCAACACATGCAACAACCATTGTCATATGCCACTACATTTTGTGGCATGGTTAAGCCGAACTGAGTTTATGAATTTCTTTGCAATACATATAAAATATTAATTTGTTGTAACAATCCCTTCTTTAATTAAAAATAAATTTCTTTATATTACTGACAAAGATTTCAGACTCAATATAGTGAAAGTGACCCATTCCATAGATGCTTTTTCTAGTTAGCTCATGGAGATGGCGATGAGAGTATCCAGTCTAGGAAGGGCCATAAGATTGATGTCCACTTCTGAATGATGGAAAACTATGGAGCCAACTCCCAAATACCTCACTCATGGAGTCATGGAACCCTTTTAGCAGGACACCAATACAAACAAGGTTGAATGATGATGATTAAGGAAAGTCAATGGTTCTTCTTTTTGTGCATGAGATGAAGAGTCATTTTGTGAATGAAGAATACATGGAATATCTACCCATGGGATGGAGTGTGACAATGGATGAAGAATCTATCAAACCTGCATATGCAAAAAATATAGATGCAAATCTATAATCTACAAATTTAGATCCACCCCTCTTTTCCTTTTTTTGAAATTTATGAAAATATATCTACAACTTTACTTTCATATCAATAAATATTCTTTGAGGATCATAAAATTATTGTAGATCTATATTATAACACCCTCACCCCATCTTTACCCACTTTAACCTTCCCACTAAGATAAACATGAAGATGAGAGTTACTATGCAAGACCTGATTGTCAAGATTCACTTATGGAAAATTGAGTCCATATGTCCAAAACTGACTGCAACCACCCAGTGACACATGATAACAATGTTATCAGCCCAACCTAACCCAACACTATTTATTTTCAGGTTCGTCTCCTTAAATTTAACAAAGCTTTCTATTTTTGGCAGATTTCTCAGGTTCTAAACTTCTGAGACCATTTTGAGGGCCTAAATGACATTTTCAGGGAAAACAGAGAGACCAAAAAAGTGCAAGGCATAGTTGAAAAATCATTTCTGCCTCCTTATGGAGATCTTCGAAACGAGGTATTATGATAGTCAAACGGAGACCATGTACCAAAGTTATGACCCCGAGAAGTTTGAGGTACATATTACTCATTTATACAAACACTTTGTGTGCATAGTACCTGTAGGTTATATATATATATATATATATATATATATATATATATATATATATATATATATATATATATATATATATATTCACTAATTTGGTAAGCTCACCAGAGAATCATAATTGACACAATGGCAAAGCTAAACATTCAATCTCAACCTAGAACTTGACCTAGGTTGACCAGAAAATACTAAGCATTTCATCAAACACATTATGAACATGTAATCTACAGGTTATAAATGCATATCTGAACATAGGGGTTTGATACTTATTTGAGAATCATCAAGAAGGTCTAATGCCCTCTCACAATGGTTGCAGTAATATATATTAGGTCATGCATTCAATATCCATTCATTTACCGATTAAAACATGTTACAAGCCATAACTAGAATATGTCATGAAACTATGCTTATAACCAACATATAACCAAAATAATAACAATGATAGAACAACCATCAAAACCACATAATAAAAAGTATAAATACTCATGAAATACAAGAGGAAAGGAGATCTTATTAGCATATGAAAAATCCAACCCAGTTAGGGACATCCATGTACCACTCGAACATAGATTGGGCTGAATCAAATCTCTCTTTTAGCCAATCACCCCCGTGCCATATTCCAAGCATGAATGTGGGATATCATGGAATAAACCAAGCAAAACCAAACGAGGGCTTCCAAAGGTCAAACCACCTCAACCCTCAACCAGTGATTCCACCTCACCGTTGGACATCACTAACCATCACCAGAATAGTCTCTATCAAAGTTATCTAGGGCTCGAAATCATTTGTTCCAACCCGACTCTAGGACTAGTAACTCAGCCCCCAACTGTCGCAGGGCTCCAGAACGTTTTTCCAACCAAGGCTCCACGACTAGTAACTCAACCCACCAAGGGTTCCAAAGAATTTTTCCAGCCAAGGCTTCCAAGACTAGTAACTCAACCCAATCTATTCGAGGGCTTCCAAAGCGTTTGTCCAACCAAGGCTCCAGCAACTAATAACTCAACTCATAGCCATAAGGAACATGAGCACCAATTAGGAAACAATTGGGAAAACCCACAACACCATGGCTATCCAGGAAATGGAAAGGTTAAACCACTATCAATCTAAGAAATCCTCCATGTTAATGAAAGATCATAACCAAATAACCACAAGCATATACCATGCATGCCAAAACTAGCAAGGAAATCATACACGCAACTTGGTACCTACAAAACAAACTGGATGTAGTTGATGATCTCGTTGTCACCTTGCGCTTTCTTGCTTTTCTTTGCTTCTTTCTCCAAATCCACTAGTATGCCAAAATCCTCCAAGAGTGCTCCAAGAAAACTCGAAGTGTGTGAAAGAGTATGAGAGAGAGAATAGAATATAGCTCCAAGATAAAACTGAGAAAAGGTTGTGAACTGATCCTCATAATCCTTTTTATCATTGAGGCCTCTATGTTCGTCATTTTCTTTACACGCAATTATGTGACCTATCACCTTCCTTTTCTCCTGCTTTCCATTATTTCATAAATAAAATGTCAATTAATGCCTCTTTTCCTTTTCCAACTTCCATAGTCATTTATTAATCACAAGTTATACCCATCATTATGATTTTTCCCAACATTAAGCTTGGAATACGTGTCCCATGACCTTGATCTTATTTTTCCTTTATAAACTTTATTACATGGATTTTTAACCAAGGTTTTTACAGAACCCTCCCCACTTGAGGGAACATCGTCCTTAGTGTTCAGTGACACCTATAAACCATCAAACACCGTCGTCTATGGATCTTTATAACATAGCTCGATACAACATTTACATCATATCCATCTGCTAAAACAAAACCAACATATCATGAACACCATACCGCATATTGGAGCTTTATAACACAACTCGATGCAGTATTTACAACACATGCATATATAGACATAAAAAAACACAAAATCAAACATATAACAAAAGACATATGCTCAACTAGCGAATAGAGAAGCATACAAAGCCTACATCTGATCAACCATCTCCCATTTAACTTCATTGGGCCCAAAGTGCTTCCACTACACTTTAAATTTCTCGATTGCTCGATTATGGAGCATGAGCATATTTTGCTACAAAATGCAATAAGGTTTCGGCTGGAATTATCCTTCTGGTTCCACCTACAATACAAAATAGTCAATCACATTATCAATATATTTCACATACTTCTTAAGCAACGACACATGGAAAAAATCATGGACTTTCACTATCGGAGGCAGTGCAAGTTGATAGGCTGCTGGTCCAATCCTCTTAATAATCTTAAAAGACACACAATATCGAGGTGCCAGCTTGGCACATGATCCAATCCTCAAGGAGATCTTCTTGGGCTTGATGCACAAGTACACCTATTCCCCAACTTGAAAATCCTTAAACACACTATGTTGATCTGCATAACCCTTCTATCTGTCCTATGTTACCTTTAAATTCTTCTTGATTACCTGCATTTCATGTTCCATCTCTGCTAACATGTCTGGTTCAATTAATACCTTGTTCACTTGATCGCTCCAACTGATAGGATTATTACATCTCCGCCCATAAAGCGCCTCGAACTGACTCATCTTCAAGGATTCTTGACACTCATTGTTACATGCAAACTCCACCATTGGAAGATACTCTTCCCACTTTCATTGTCGATGCATGACACACATCCTCAACATGTCCTCCAAAAATCCTATTGATCCTCTCTTTTTGTCCATCTATCTGCAGATGATAATTTGTAATAAAGGCCAAATTTGTACCCAAACCTACAAATAACTCTTTCCAAAACCTGGAAGTAAACTTGGCATATCTATCTAGAAAAATATTCTTTGGAACACCATCCAACCTCACTATATCTCTGATGAAGAACATGCTACTTGAGTTGTTGAATTCCTAGACTTTACTGGAATGAAGTTCACTAATTTTGTCAACTTTTCAACCACAACCATAATAGAATCATGTTGTCTAGAGGTCATCGGAAAACCTATAATGAATTCCATGGAAATTACCTCCCATTTCCACTATGGAATCGAAATTGGTTGTAATAACCCACCTAGATGATTTCACCCTTCTTTTACCTTTTGACAATTCAAGCATCTCGCAACAAACTCTGCCACCTCTTTCTTCAAATTCGGCCAATGGTAGAAATTCTTCACAGCTGTCAATGTCTTCTGATATCCCGGGTAACCTAAATATGACTTAGCATGAAATTACCGCAAGATAATCTTCTTGAGTTCACTGTTTTCCGACACAGATCCTATCCCTAAATCTCACCAAACCATATGTCGTGAGATGATAGTCCACATCCTATTCACTTGTTCCCTACTGCTGTAACATGTGCTTAAGTTCCCTATACATGTCATCTTGTTGTCTTGTCTGTAAGATATGATCCTATAAATCTATCCCATATGAGGTCATAGCTGCTATGTAATTCACTTGCACTCTTCTGCTAAGAGCATCTGCAACCTTGTTCTCTTTACCCTTGATGTACCTAATCTTGAAGTCAAATTCACTTATCGTAGCTAACCATCTAGCTTATGTGGGATTCATATTAGGTTGGTCAAATAAGTATCTCAATCCACTTTAATCACTCATCAAGATGAACCTCTTGCCATGATGATAATTCCTCCACATCTTCAGTGCATGAATAATAGTTGCGAACTCAAGATCACGTGTCACGTAGTTTTTCTAATGTTCATTCAATTTCCTTAAATCATAGCATACTACTTATCCTTCCTACATTAGAACCCTACCAAGTCCTCTCTTGCAAGCATCTGTACACACAACAAACTCTTTGTTTAGATCTGTAATATTCAATACTGGAGCATTCGTAAGCAATTGTTTCAACAGTTCAAAACTAGTTGCATATTCCTCTGTCCATTCAAAATTATTCCCTTTTCATTGCAAGGATGGATAGGAAATCCATGAGAAGTTCCTGATGAACTGCCTGTAGTAACCTGCTAACCCCATAAATGATTTGACCTAATCCACATTCCTAGGAGTTGTCCATTCCATGATAGCTCTGATCCTTTTAGGATCCACTGCCATGCCTTCCTTGCTACATGCCCCAAGGAATGCACTTCTTTCTAAAAGAAATTGCATTTACTAAGCTTGGCATATAATTGATGCTCTCTCAATAGTTTCAACATTGTTTCCAAATGTTATGCATGTTCTTCCTCATTCTTAGAATATATCAATATATCATCAATGAAATCTAACAACCCTGGTGAAAATTCCATGTAATAAAGGTTAATAAAGACAAAATAATAACCACAGTTCATGGGACACTTATTCCAAGCTGAATGTTGGGAAAAAAATCCTAGTGTGGGTGTTCATCAGTTCATTAATGGCTAAGGAAATTGGAAAAGACAATGTAAAAAGATTTGGAAAGGAAAAATGGTAATTTTGGCACATTTATTTATGAAAATAATGGAAATTAGGAGAAAAGGGAGGTGAAAGGTCACAGGTTGCATGTGAGGAGGAAAATGAAGGAAAATAATGGAAAATGAAGAAAATAGAAGCCTAATTGATAAAAAGGCTTCTGAGGATTAGTTTGTAACATTTTTCAATTCAATTTTGGAGCTCTCTCATTATTTTGTCTCTCTCACTCTTGGACACTTAGAGTTTTCTTGGAGAATTTTGCAATTAGATCAAGAAAGGAAAAGAAGGTAAGAGAAAGCGGAGATCAAGAAACTACATCAGTATTATTTGCAGGTATTGATTTGCATTTGTATTTTCCTTGTTATTTTTGGCATGCATGGTATTGCATGTGGTTCTTTTGCTATTATGGCATGGGTTTTACTGTTGGGTTGTGTTATATTCTTTCCAAGACTAGCCCATGTAGTTAACCGGGGGGTTAGAAGGGGGGCAGATCCCGCCCTTTCGTTGCGCCGAATGCGTAGCAGGGGGGGGTCATAGGGGGTTTGAGGGGTGCAGGTAATCCCACTCTATGGGGTCCGGGGTAGTGCCCCGAAAATTTTTGTTTTTGGATCGTATATTAAGTTGGGCAGACCTACCTATGGTTTCGTGCATGACTTTCGCACATGGTTTTGGATGCGATGGTTTTCAGTCCATGGTTTTGGACGCGATGGTTTTTGGTCCATGGTATTGGATGCTTCAGCATGTATAAATATGTATTGTAACATTGAAATGAACATAATGAAAAATCAAGCTGGTAGTCCCAGTTTTGGGATCCAGGGGAAAATATCTATGTATATGTGTTTTATGTGTTATGCTCTCGCATCGTTTATTTTATGTGTTTTAGAATTCGTATGTAATTAATTTTTGTACAGGGTTAAAACCTACATTTGGTATTAGAGTTGTTTTGGCTTTAAGGGGACGCCTTTGTTGCTGAGGGGTTTCGCTCGGGCCTATGGTAGACCCTGTTCAGTGGGAGATCTGCGAGATCAATTCTGGTGGTGAAAGAAGATGGAGAGCAGTGGAAAGATAGAGATCGAGAAATTTAATGGTCAGAGTTTTGAGTTGTGGAAACTCAAGATGGAGGATCTGTTGGTGGATAAACATTAGTGGATTGCGGTAGATCCTGGTACTAAACCAATAGGAGTGTCCGATGAAGAATGGAAGAAGTTGGATCAGAAGGCAAAGAGCACAATATGATTGTGTGTCTCAGATTCAGTATTGCTGAATGTATCAGGGGAAGCTACAACGAAGGATTTTTGGGACAAGTTAGGGACTTTGTAACAATCTAAATCTTTGGTGAATAAACTGTTCCTACGGAAAAAGTTGTATAACCTGAGGATGAAAGATGGAGACTCAGTGACAGAACATCTAAACTCATTTAACACTATGGTAAGTCAGTTATTATCTGTTGATATTAAAATTTCAGATGAAGATAAGTGCAACAGTTTGTTGTGTTCTCTACCAGATTCATGGGATAGTCTAGTTATTGCAATAGGTAGAAATGCAACTGCCTTGCAGTTTGATTAAATAGTATCATCCTTGCTGACGGAGGAGATGAGATGAAAAAATATGGAGAGCCAGAATGGTGATGCCTTGTCTGTACGAGGACGGTCCCAGAACAGAAACAAAAATAAGTCATCGAGTGGGAGATCTAAATCTAGAGGGAGATCTGAATCTCCAAGAAAACCTGTAAAGGTGGTGTACTGGAAATGTGGAAAGGAAGGGCACTACAAAAGGGACTGTAAATCTAAAGCTCGTGATAAAGGAAAGGGATCTGATGATGCCCCTTCTACAGAGGCAAAAACCACCTCAGATGAAGGTGGGGATGTGTACTTGGCTTCTTTAAGTACACATGTAGATCATGAGGCATGGTTAATTGACTCAGGTGCATCCTTTCACTTCACTCCCCATAGAGAGTGGTTCTACGAGTATGAGAAATATGATGGTGGTGATGTCTTCTTGGGGGATGACAGGAAGGCTAGAATCGTTGTTCACGGAAAATTAAAGTTGAAGTTGCAAGGTGGAGGGGTTAGAACACTTTCAGGTGTTCTGCATATTCCTGCATTAGCAAAAAATTTGATTTATGTAAGCAAGCTGGATGATGCAGGTGTAAAAACAGTGTTCGAGAAGGATACCTACAAAATGGTTTGGGGAGAACTGATATTGATGTAGGGAGTTCGGATTGGAACTTTGTACAAGTTGTAAGGTAGCACTGTTGTTGATGGGTGCAACAGCTCTATAGTTTTTGAAAGTGGAGCAGAAAATCTTGTGGTCTCTAGAGAGAAGACCATGTTGTGGCATCAAAGGCTTGGACATATTTGAGAGAAGGACCTTCAAATACTTCATGGTAAAGGTATGGTAGAAGGTATGAGTAATGGCTCTCTGGATTTTGATTTCTGTGAAAATTGTGTATATGGGGAGCAGAATCGGGTGAGTTTCCCCTCTGGTGGTAAGAGGGCGAAACAAATATTAGAACTAGTGCACAGTGATGTGTTTGGACCTGTGAAGGTTCCATCACTGGGTAAGTTTGTGTACTATGTATCATTTATAGATGAATTCTCAAGGAATACATGGATATATTTCCTTAATAATAAATCTGAAGTCTTTGAGAAGTTTAAAGAATTTAAGGCTCTGGTGGAAAACCAGATAGAGAAGAAGATAAAGGTGTTGAGGACAGATAACGGTGGAGAGTTTTGCAGTAAGGAATTTGAAGAATTCTGTAAGAAGTTTGGTATATCACGGTAGAAGACTACTCCATACACACTTGAGAAAAATGGAGTTGCAGAAAGAATGAAGAAGACGTTGATGGAAATGGAAAGAAGCATGCTCAGTGGGGCTGGGTTAGGACAGGAATTCTGGGCAGAGGCGGTGGAGACAACATGTTACCTGGTCAACAGATCACCTTCATCAATGTTGGAGGATAAGACTCCACAAGAGGTATGGACTGGTAAGAAACCCTCTCTTTCACATCTGAGGGTATTTGGATGAGATGCATACGTACATGTTCCAATGGAGAAACGAACCAAGTTGGATAGTAAATCTGAAAAGTGCATCTTTATTGGATATAAGGATGGTTTAAAGGGTTATAAGCTTTGGAATCCAGTAATAAGGAAGGTTGTGTACAACCAAGATGTGGTGTTCAGAGAGGTGAAAGATGTTATTAAACATGAAGTCCAACCAAAGGAACCCGAGAAGATAGAGTTTGAGCTTAAGGAGGAAGAATTAGACTCTACAACAGAGGAGGAATCAAAAGATGAAGAGCCACAAACTCCAGGTGTGAGAAGATCAGTTCGAGAAAGAAGGTAGCCAGAAAGGTATAGTCCATCTTCTTTCTATTCAAATTTTTCTTTATCTATCACCGACGATGATCCCAGAACTGTGAAGGAAGCACTAGATTCAGAGGATGGAAAACTCTGGAAAGAGGCCATGGTTGATGAAATGGCATCTTTGCACAAAAATGAGGCTTGGGATCTGGTGGAGTTGTCGGCTGGAAGGAAACCCATTGGCAGCAAATGGGTGTTCAAGAAGAAGACAAATGCAGAAGGAAAGGCGAAGAAATACAAAGCTCGGTTGGTAGCAAAAGGTTATTCCCAGGTGTCGGGAATTGATTTTGGTGATATTTTTTCTCCTATTGCCAAGGTATATTCTATTAGATTAATTTTATCTGTTGCTGTTGATTTTGATTTTGAGGTAGAACCGATGGATGTGAAGACAAAATTTCTTCACGGGGATCTGGAAGAGGAAATCTACATGAAGCAACCTGAAGGCTTTGCGGTGAAGGGTAAGAAAGAACTGGTATGCAAGTTAAAGAAGTCTCTGTATGGGTTAAAACAGTCACCAAGGATGTGGTATCAGAAATTTGATACATTTATACAGGGACTTGGCTTCACCAGAAGCAAAGCAGATCACTGTGTGTATTTTAAATTAATTGGTGACCGTGTTATTTATCTGGTCTTGTATGTGGATGATATGTTGCTGGTTGGAAATGACAAAGAAATTATCCAGGATTTGAAGACCCATTTGTCCTCCAAATTCGACATGAAAGATCTTGGTGTTGCGAACTACATTTTGGGCATGGAAATTAAAGAGATTGGACAAAGAGGAAGCTCTGGTTAAACCAGAGGAAGTATGTCGAGACAATATTGCAGAGGTTTAACATGCAGGATAGTAAACCGGTGAAGGTTCCTATTCCTGTAGTTGTAAAGTTATCTGCTGAACAGTGTCCCAAGACACAAGAAGAGGAAGATGACATGTCCCGTGTTCCATATGCAAGTGTAGTCGGTAGCCTAATGTATGCAATGGTCTGTACTAGAAGACATTGCACATGCAGTGGGAGTATTGAGCAGGTTTATGTCAAAACCAGGGAAGGAGCACTGGACAACAGTGAAGCGGGTTTTCAGGTATTTGCGTGGCACTAGTGATTATGATTTGTGCTCCCAAGGAAGACCAGGATTGGACAGAGTGTTGGATATTTGTGGCTTTGTTGATGCAGACTGGGCTAGAGATCCAGATCAAAGAATATCTACAAGTGGGTATGTGTTTAACCTATTTGGAGGTGCAATCAATTGGATGAGTAAGAAACAATCTGTAGTGGCACTATCAACTACAGAGGCAGAATACATCGCAGCCACTCATGCAAGCAAGGAATCAGTTTGGTTGCAGAGATTGTGTTCAAGTATGGGGTTAGTACAGGGAGTTATAAGGATAGACTGTGACAGCCAAAGTGCAATTTTCTTGGCAAAGAACCTTGCATATCATTCAAAGATAAAGCACATTGATGTTCAGTATCACTTTGTGAGGAATATGATAGAAGACAAAAAGGTGTTGTTGGTAAAGGTGGACACTTTGAAGAATACTGCAGATGCATTGACAAAATCTATGATCTCTGAGAAGTTCTCTTGGTGTAGAGAAACAATGGGCATTGCAGGGCTGGATAAATGACTAAGCTCTCTTGTGGCCCCCTGTGGAAAGAAAACAACAAGCGGGAGGATGTTGGGTTGTGTTATATTCTTTCCACGACTAGCCCACGTAGTTAACCGGGGGGTTAGAAGGGGGTAGAGCCCCCACCCCCCCCCCTTCATTGTGCCAAATGCATAGCGGGGGCGGAGGGGGGGGTTCACAGGGGGTTTGAGGGGTGCAGATAACCCCACTCTATGAATTTTGTTTTTGGACCCTATATTAGGTTGGGCGGACTTAGCTATGGTTTTGTGCATGAATTTCGCACATGGTTTTGGACGCAATGGTTTTCTGTCCATGGTTTTGGATGCGATGGTTTTCGGTCCATGGTTTTGGACGCGATGGTTTTTCGTCCATGGTATTGGATGCTTTGGCATGTATAAATATGTATTGTAACATTGAAAGGAACATAATGAAAAATCAATATGGTAGTCTCGGTTTTGGGATCCAGGTGTTTTATGTGTTATGCTCTCGCATTGTTTATTTTATGTGTTTTAGAATTCGTATGCATGTAATTTCTGTACAGGGTTAAAACCTACATTTACCAGGTGTGACAGTGTTTTCAGCCTAGCCTTTCCATTTCTGGATAGCCATGGTGTGATGGGGTTCTCAGGTTTTGGTTGAGCTGGATTTTCGGATGGATTTGAAGTTGAGTGAGATGGATCTCGAAATGATAGAGCACATGGCCTACTGGTCATTGAACTAGACTGTGGATCACGGTAAAGCCACTGGCCTAGTGACCCCTGAGCCAGACTGTGGGTTGCAGTAAAGCCAGGATTGTGTTGCCTCGGTGGGCCTAGGAATCCTTTCCGGTGAATGACAGGATATACGGTAAAGCCAAGAGGTGGATTTCTCTCTGTTGGACATAGTAATCCCGGGTTGGGATATGCGGTAAATTTTGGAGAGTGGATCTTAGTTTAAGGCCTAGTGATCCAATGTGGATTATGGTAAAACCTGAGAGACTAGGAGATGGAAAAATTCATCACGGTGTAGGTGGAGAAATCTGGTGGCATCCATACTTGTTTGGCCTAATGATCGGGTGAAGATCATGGTAACGCCAGTTATTATATGTTCATTGTGTTGGCCTAGTGTTCCGGGATGGATTGCGGTAAAGCCCAATTTCTACTAATGAGGGTTAGGTGGTTTAGCCTCGAGATGCTTTGGTTGGTTATTTTGGTTTGAGTCCCACATTCATGCTTGGAATATGGCATGGGGCTGAATGGTTGAAGAGATATTTGGCACAACCATTATATGTTAGGGTGGAACATGGTAGTCCCATCCCGGGTTTGGATTTTGCATCATCAATATGAGGTTATTTATCCGTTTATTTCTATGAGTATTATATTAGTTTATATGTGGATCATATGGTTGTGATTTCATTGGTAATTATTTGCTATTATGTTGGTTATGTATGTATTTTATGACAGTGGCTATGTATGGCTCTAATAAAGTTTTTACTTCTAAATGAATGGACAATGTATCTATGACCTAATAGATGATAATGCAGCAAATGATATGATGGAACAATGGTTCTTAGATATTCTCAGATAAGTATGAGATCCCTATGCTTAACTCTGTTGTTTACACCTGTAGATTACATATTTGTGAAATGTTTGAAGAAATCCCTGTCATGGCTAGTAGGAGTCCAATTAAGGGCTTGTTCAAGTATTTATTTTTGCATCAGTGTTTCCCTGTTATCTTACTCTTCTGAAGGTGTCACTCAATTCTGGTCAGTGACATGGGCTCTAGGCCTAAAAAAGTGGTTCAAATCCTCGGGACGCTGGCACATCAATGAGAAAAATAGTCCCTGGAAGCTGGAATTATTTTTCATGAGAGCGTCCAGAGCCTCCTAGATGTTGGAAGGCCTATAGCATGAGAGAGTCCAGAGGTCATGTAGTTAAAAACTTCAGTTGGACCCAGGAGCTAACTACCTGAGTGGTTGGAATGGTTCCTAGGAGTCATATAGCTAATGTGAAAGGTGTGTATGTTTTGTTTCCATCAATTCCACTTCCTTAAGGTCACATGGGAAGTTGAGTCCAATCGTAGTAGCCTCTCGTCACATTTTTACTCGGTTGGCTGGTTACTTGGGTAGATGTGGGAGGAGGGTGTTACAGAGTGGTATCAGAGCATGGTTCACCCCTTGGACTAGATGGGTAGTGTGTTGGTCATGTCTTCATGTCATTTTCAGGTCCGATTAATCATCCTTGTGGTTTATGTTCTTGTTGCACATGAATGGTGTCAGTCATGGTTGTAGTGATGTTTCCATGTGGAGGAGGATGTTGTTGTTATGAAGTATGTCTTCATGAGTGTACGATTGGTTACATGTTGTTTATGCTTATGTATTGTTAGTGTACGTTAGTATGGTTGTGTTTTCATGCATGAGGTCATGGTATTTCTAGTTGATATGGTCATGCATTGATGATTGGACTCTAGTTAATATTGGGTGTGGAGCCTGATTATCTTATTTATTCAGAGGTATCGTTGCATTGGACCCCATTTCGTAATGTGGCAGCAACGCCGCCTGTTTATGCGCGCTGCCAGGGGGGTCCAGGGTGGGGTCTCGTAAAATGTTGTAATTTCATAGTCAATATGGGCCATTCATTAGGTAGAAGTCTGACGGTAGAATTTAGGTTTAATTTAGGTCTTTTTTCCCTAGAAGGCAACCCCTTGCTATATATGACAAAATTGTATTGTGGCTATGTAGATGTGTATTCTGAAAGAGAAAAGGAGAGGAGATTATGTGAGAGCGAAGAGGGAATTACAACGGATTTGTTGTAGGTTGCATCTCTTCATTTTTCTAGATATTATGAAAGGAAGGATTGGCTGTTTCTCCATGGACGTATCCCAAATTTGGTGAACCACGTATATTTTTGTCTCTCTTGTTTTATGCGTTTTCTATGTTTATATTTATGCAATATTTTATGTGTTCCATTGCTCTGTAATATATAACTTTTTAACAACTGGTATCAGAGCCGAAGGTCTATTTGGTTGATAAACTCGTAGGAGAGAAGGGTTCCTGGTTCAAGTGGGGGAAATGGCAGAAGATGGTAGGTTTAGGGTCGAAAAATTTAACGGCCAAAACTGTAGAAATTTTGAATAATTTAACACATATTCACAGAGATTATCCTGATCATACAATTATAAGCGGAACATGTATAATACATAATCTCCTCTACATTGATCATCAATTTACAGAAGCAGAAACATTCACAGGCACACATAGAAGCATCAATCAAACTCATTAACACAGTATGTATCCCGGGGAAAGCATCTCGCTAAAAACCCCACACTATCTATATATTAGATTGATTGAATCATGTAACATTACAAAGTACAATGCTTATCACAAGCAATCCAGTACCAGCTCCACCTGTTACACACAATACAGCTCAGATCTGATCTCCAAATCTATTCCACTGCTTGCCTGCCTCCACTGCTCAATACCTGCTCAAGAACTGATGAGAATGGCTCACCAAACTCGATTTTCACCTGCAAAATAGTCACTCACTCTTTGTGGACGTGAGCAAAGGCTAAAATGTGGGCCAAATACGTGAGCAAACTCATTGGCATACTCAATCCCTTGATTGTGCAAGATCTGATGCACAACTATAGTCACAACTGATAGCAATCTGATTCTCTACCACTTGTCCCTGTTGAACTGAACATGCACTGACATGCAACCGAGTTAACTGATGTATTCTTTAGTTGTATTATGAGTTAATAATTAGTTTAACAACTCATCATTAGTCTGTCTGCAGTTAGACTAACTACAACTAGTTTAACTAAGTCAAACTGAACACAACTCCATCAACTGTACCTCCAGTCCACTAAACTCAACTCACTTGAGTTCTAACTGAAGTCATGCATGCAACAACTCAACTGACTCATAAGAAAAGCGTATTTCCTTCTGACAGCTGCATGTGCCACCTCTGTAGCTCAAACTGAAGTGCTCCAAGAGAATAAGATCAAGTTTATAGTCCAAATATTATTGTGAGATAATAATATTTGACTTTTCTATTTTTGACAGCCAGTCTAAAAATAGACTTTGATCACTCACACTGTGATCACTCACACTTTCATCAAAAATATAAGTCCATCTATTTTTCCAACTTGATCAATCATCCATAAACATAGACATGATCCATATGTCTAAAAATAGACATAGTCTAAAAATAGACTTGCGCCAAAAATAGCTTGCGGGCCCACTTAGTGAAGGCGACTCTTTTCACTAAGCTCCATCATCTTGTTGTATTCTCAACAAGCATTTCTTGTTGCACACTTTTCAACACTCCCTCTCAACAAGAAAGGCTTCCTCTCAAACCCGATCCTGTAACTCTGGAATGTTCTCCATGCAACACATCTGGCTGGTCCACTTTCTCTGTCATCAAAGTCTCTGACTGCTATTGCCTCTGTCAACTGAAACTTTGCATCTCTGTGCTCTTCAGTATCTGACTACTCTAGCCTCTGTCACTTTGATCTCTGACTGCATCCGTGCTGCTGCTGGTTCTATCTCCCAGCATTGCATCCGCACTGCACCTCCCAACTGACCTCCCTGTTGGGATAGAAACACCCTCTGATGCTGAAGCTCTACCTGCTGATGACAAGTGCTCCCTCTCTGACATCTGCGCTACTGCAACATCTCCATGCATCTCGCACCATTGCACACCTCTCTGTGCCACCTAGCACTGTGCAAAACACTTGTGCCTCTCGCATTGCTACAGCCTGCTAGCTATGCGTTGTCCTGGGATTCCCTGCATTGTCGCTCTCTCTGCCGCTCCATCCGCATCTGTCTCTACCCAATCAGTCAGTTCCTGCTACTACACATCGGGGCTCCCGTAGCAAGGTCTCATCCAAGAGGTTGGGTACCTCAAGGATCCTGCCCCTCCTCCTTGGGACAATTAATCCACATCACCCCACCTCCTACCTGGAGGTATGGCTGCATGTGATCCCTCAACCCACCTGGCTTGAAGTTTCCCCCTACTGGAGGTCTCTGGATGAGTAGATGTCTCTACTCGATCTCCTTCAGCTTCCCCTGTTGTGGCTCCTCCATAACCTCCTGAAGCTGCTGCACCAATCGTGGCTCCTCCACAATCGTCTGAGACTTCTTCTGGCTGTGCATGTTGAGAGGTAATATACGCTCCCTCTCAACCACCAAGTCTCCATCAGTTGCCTTGCTGCTCAAGGCTTTGCATGCATCTTGAACCTCAAGAGCATACAGGTTCCTGACCCATGAACCAATCTCATGAAAACGAAAGCATCTCACCTTCGACTTGTCAACCTTCTTCCCATCACTGGAAGAACAAGATTCGGAATGAGAAACCTTCCCATTCCCCTTCTTCACCTTACTCGCTAAGGCACAGTTCTCCTCATCCTGCATGGATGAAGAACCGTCTATGGTGCTCCGTCTAATCTCCTCCTGCATCAAATACAACCTTGGTCGTTCCCAATTTGGCAGTTTCTCCCTTCCATTCACCGAGTCCTGGTAGCTATGCCAACTCTTAGGAAGGTCAAGGAGTCCTAGACTCACCATCCTCATCCAACAGTCACCCCCACACTTCCCAGCTCATCCCGGCATTGGGTGAACTTCGTGAGATACTGGGGCATACTGTCTCCATTCTCACACTGAATGTTTCTGAGTTTCGCTCTTGCTTTGGAATTAAATTCGAATTCCACCAGCACAAAACTCAACCGCTTCCGATCTAGAATTCGTGAGAACACAATATTTCTCGTACAGAGATTGACTGTATGGGCTTTCACCGGATATTTCACCTTCCAAAGGAAGGATGAATCCAGAGGCTACCTGGCCCGATTACAGGCTCTGCCTAGAGAAATAGAATGTAAACACTTCCTGAATAGTAGATCTGATGATCAATCCTTGCTTGATATCCTGTAAAAATCTCTTCTACAAATCAAGCAGCTCTGATACCATGTAGAAACTTTTTCTACAATTATCTAGCTCTGATACCATGTAGAAATTTTGAATAATTTAACACATATTCACAGAGATTATCCTGATCATACAATTATAAGCGGAACATGTATAATACATAATCTCCTCTACGTTTATCATCAATTTACAGAAGCAGAAACATTCACAGGCACACATAGAAGCATCAATCTAACTCATTAACACAGTATGTATCCCGGGGAAAGAATCTCGCTAAAAACCCCACACTATCTGTATTTTATATTGATTGAATCATGTAACATTACAAAGTACAATGCTTATCACAAGCAATCCAGTAACAGCTCCACCTGTTACACACACTACAGCTCAGATCTGATCTCCAAATCTATTCCACTGCTTGCCTGCCTCCACTGCTCAATACCTGCTCAAGAACTGATGAGAATGGCTCACCAAACTCGATTTTCAACTGCAAAATAGTCACTCACTCTTTGTGGACGTGAGCAAAGGCTAAAATGTGGGCCAAATACATGAGAAAACTCATTGGCATACTCAATCCCTTGATTGTGCAAGATCTGATGCACAACTATAGTCACAACTGATAGCAATCTGATTCTCTACCACTTGTCCCTGTTGAAATGAACATGCACTGACATGCAACTGAGTTAACTGATGTATTCTTTAGTTGTATTATGAGTTAATAATTAGTTTAACAACTCATCATTAGTCTATCTGCAGTTAGAATAACTACAACTAGTTTAACTAAGTCAAACTGAACACAACTCCATCAACTGTACCTCCAGTCCACTAAACTCAACTCACTTGAGTTCTAACTGAAGTCATGCATGCAACAACTCAACTGAATCATAAGAAAAGCGTATTTCCTTCTGACAGCTACATGTGCCACCTCTGTAGCTCAAACTGAAGTGCTCCAAGAGAATAAGATCAAGTTTATAGTCCAAATATTATTGTGAGATAATAATATTTGACTTTTCTATTTTTGACAGCCAGTCTAAAAATAGACTTTGATCACTCACACTGTGATCACTCACACTTTCATCAAAAATAGAAGTCCATCTATTTTTCCAACTTGATCAATCATCCATAAACATAGACATGATCCATATGTCTAAAAATAGACATAGTCTAAAAATAGACTTGCGCCAAAAATAGCCTGCGGGCCCACTTGGTGAAGGCGACTCTTTTCACTAAGCTCCATCATCTTGTTGTATTCTCAACAAGCATTTCTTGTTGCACACTTTTCAACAACTACCAACTGTGGAAGATGTAGATGGAAGATTACTTGTATCAGAAAGATCTGTACCTACCATTGAGCAGAAAGAAAAAGAAGCCAACGAGTATGACAGACACAGAATGGGATATTCTCGACAGAAAGGCACTTGGAACAATACGACTGTGCTTAGCGAAGTCGATAGCCTTTAATATTTCAAAGGAAATGACAATAGAGGGTTTAATGACGACATTAGCCAAACTATATGAAAAACCTTCAGCCTCAAATAATGTATTTCTTATGAAGTGTTTATTTACTATGAAGATGTCAGAAGGTGGATCTGTTGCTGATCATTTAAATGAATTTAATACAGTTACCAGTCAGTTAAGTTCTGTAGGGGTAACTTTTGATGATCAAGTTAGGGCTCTATTATTTCTATTCTCATTGCCATAAAGTTGGAATGGTTTAGTTATGGCCATTAGTAAATATGTCTCTGGACCTAGTACTTTAAAGTTTGATGATGTTATCGGTGCAATCCTTAGTGAGGAAATGCGACGAAAAAGTTCCGGTGAGACATCAGGTAATGCTTTGACTGCCACAGACTAGGGGAAGAAAAATGGAAAGAGGAAAGAGCGCAAGATTTCGCAGTAAGTAAAGGAAAGGTCGATCCAAGTCCATATCGGGGATAGTGTGCTGGACTTGTGGGAAGAGAGGACACCTGAAGAAATACTGCAAGTCTCGAAAGTTAAAAGAAGGAGAAACACAACAAGAAAACAATCGTGAAGCAAATGTGACAGCTGATGTGTTGCAAGATGCTTTGATTCTTTCATTAGAAAACATTATTGATTCCTGGGTGGTAGATTTAGGGGCCTCATTCCATGACACATTGTTGTAGCGACTACAACCACCCTCAAAAATCTTTCCTTGGCTTCGTTTTGGAGCCTCCTTACCAACCATCTTTAGCAACATGTCTTGCACTGTCAAGTACATGAGCTTCATTGGTTTTTTGGCAGCATGATAGCCTGTGCATGATAGCTTGTTGCATTCCCCTCACAGGATGCTTCCATAGACTTGGTCCAGCTGGAGGCTGAACAACTCCCTCAAGAAATTGCACAATTTTGGAGGGGAACCAATCTTCCCTCCAGAAATTGTGCAATCCTGACTGGAAACCTGCTGGCTCAGGAATTGCGTAATTCTGCTTGTCAACATTCCCTAGAAAAACTACACAATCTGACCCAGTAGGACTACTCAGCCCAGAAATTGTTCAATCCCTCTGGGAAGCCAACCCAACTTCCTCCCAGAAACCGCGCAAAATTTACCCTCAGTTATGCAGGTTGTTGCATGTGCCATCGGGTTGACCTGTTCCACCTGGGACTAACAAAACTTGACTTGCATGTATGGGTTGCTTTTTCTCGAAATAGAAAAAAGAAACATGCAAAAAGAATCCCTAGATTTTAGGGAGCTATTTTTAAAAGATAGAGGTTACATGAAAAGATCGCTTTAGAATCTTTCCTCCAAGTGTCGTGTTTTCCTAGATTTGTGGCATGTGCATCATGAGCCTCAAAATTATTTATTCAACGCTTCAGAGATCACTTATTCACATCGATCTTGGAGCTCTGACATCCCACAACATGTCCAGGAGTCTTTGTCACATCCAACTTAGCTATTTCCGGGAAAGTAAGCTTAACTTTTCTTTTGCATCATTTAGTCGCTTTTTGTGTTTTGTCTTGTGTGAGTGATTTTTGCTTGATTTCTGTGAATTCTTACTGTCGTTTGCATGCATATTATCTTGTACTAGCATTGTTTCTGTTTTTGTTAGCATCTCATTGATGTCGCATGCATGACATTGTTTTGCATGAACGGTCGTTGATTCAGTGACTCGCTTCACACACATGCATGTTGTTCCATTTTCGAAATCTTGCATTCACTGTTTTCATGCACGATCATTCACTCCTACTTACACTCAGTATCACCATGCATTCACATTCACATCTACTTTTAGTTTCCCATCGGTGGGTCTGGGTAGCCTTGGCTCGAACTTTGCCTCACCAATACAACATTACGCAATCCTGAGAGGGAAGGCTCTGCCTTCCTCCTAGATAATGCACATTTCTTCCTAGTGACTCTCCTCCAGTCTTGCATTGCACAATTCTAAGAGGCAGTCACTGATGGCCCAGAAAATTGCAGAATGTAGTCACTGGGCCTGCAACACTTACCAACTGAAATTGTGCATTGCGCAATCCTAGTAGCCAACAGGCCAGTTTGGATTGTGCATTGCGCAATTCCAGTAGCCAACCAGCCTCTTAGCAGTTCAGAATGCCTTTTTCACAGTTCCAATAGCCAGTCTCCTGGCCTCCCAGGAAAAATTGCGCAATCCTTTCTAGTCAATCCCTAGGTATATTGCATGTTGTTCCTCAAGTTTGCTTTGGTTTTAGCTGACAGATTTATTTCCATGCATGTTGCTATGCCTCTTGATCTAGCAAGTGTTCGTCTACCTTTCAGCAGTTCAGGATCAGTGGCCTCCAAGAGAGCAAGATCAAAGAGCACTCATGGAAGTGCAACTGGAGCAGCAATTGAATGAGTGTCTACAAGTTTGCCGATCTATGAAGACACCAAGCTGATCGTAGACAAAGACATCAAGCTGAAATGGCAAGAGGTCAATGATGCATTTGCAAGAAGACTTGGGGAAGACTTAGAAGACTACCAAGTCTATGTGAACATTCATAATTCCGGCTTGTACTAGATTGCATGCAAGTATCTCGTGTTCCCATGTGCAGACATGATACATTGGATCGTCTCGCACACTAATCCCGAGATGATGACATTAAGCAGTGTCAACGGGATGAATATTGCTACGTTCAAGGCACAGGATTATGAACATATGTGCCATATGTCGAAGCTTGTGATCACCATGGAGACACCCTTCAACATACCCAGTAGCAATGCCAACTCCACAGATAGCTTGAAGAACTGGGTGAAGGAGCCAACCAAATTCAGGATGACACCCAACCAGATATACAAGACAAAGATACTATGGAAGGTGTATCAATACTTGGTCATCTTTGCATGTCACCTGCATGGGCAATAGAGCACAAAAACCTTCCCACAGAGTTGGGTGATCACGTTGGACCAACTGGCCAGTGAAGGAAAATCATGCAACTGGTCCAACATGTTTGCTCACAGGCTGAAGGAACATGTAATAAGAACTCGACAGTCGCCCAAAGGTCAGCAAGCAGAAATATACATGTCCACTTACATTTTGGATGCAATTTGTGCCCGTCAGGAGTTCTCGGGCTTGAATTGGGCATGGACATCAACTTCAGAGGAGTTATCATAGAGTTGTCTGATCATTTTGTCACCTCGGTGTACAAGATGATATTTGAACAGGATCCACCCTGCATGTCGAAGGCAACAATGGAGGCACTGGTTGATATAGCAGATTGGTATGCCTCACCGTCTGACACCTTCATATGGAACTTTATAACGAGGAGAAGCTTCTGCATGTTCTATCGAAGTTTGCCTTGGACAAGCTTGTGATGTAGGAAGAATAATACCACATCTCGACAGGACTGTCAGCCAGGCTGTATCGGAAGAAGAAGGAACCTTGACCCACTCTTCTGTTGCGGATCAGTTATATGAGATACATAATTTCAAGCATGTGGATGTCGAAGCAGAGGAGATCAAGAAATATTCATTCGATGCCCGAAGCTACAATTAGTATGACCCATATTGTTTTGTAAAAGATCACCATGCAAGAGTACAGTTTCAGTGGATCCACGGGGCATGTCATTGGATGGAGGAAGACCCATGGAGATATTGTTACAAATTCTCTAGTCCCAATGAACTGGTCGGCATCGCTATGGAATGGTTAGCGAAGTAGTGTGAAGAAGCATCTTGGAGAGCACGCGCAGTAGCAACAACAGAGGTAAACATACCATCGCGCGATAAAGGCATGAGGAAGATTGTCGACAACATGGAGGAGGAACAAATTTGCAAGTTCCGAGCAGAACCATTTGTGCAGAAAGTAGCTTTGGCAATAGAGATGAAGAGGCAACAACGCGACAAGAGGAACGTGTAAAGGCAGAGAGAAAATGGAGAATGGAGGAAACAGAGAAGGAGTTGCATGAGTTGAAGGAGAAACTCCGTAAGGAACAAGAGCTACACAGATAGAAGAAGGAAGTGCAGCAAGAATAGGTACAACAGGGGGTACAACATGTACAGACAGATGAAACTGCACCCATACAGGTAGTTGACTAATCCGAGAAGCTAGCACCAAGCAGACAGGGTGAGAAATCGCAGGAGAAGGACTTTGCGCAAGAGATTGAACAAGCACTTGAGCATATGGATACGGATATGGAGCAATAGGAGTTAGATCAAGAAATTGACCTTATGCCTCACCACCAAGACAATGCAAACATGGATAATGAGATACAAGGGAGCCCCATTACACTTGTCCAAGATGATGAAGCCCAGAGCAGTCGAGTTGAAGGCACGCATCCGGAGTCAGATCTGGAACTATGAAGATCTCCCGCAACTCATCACTAGTCTACAAGCTTCCCATGCACGAGTATTCAGGAGTATGGATGTTGTTGTGTGCACACATGCGATCCCATCTATTGGGACACTCACCTAGGCAAAGACAAAGGCACAGGTCCCACTGGAGCTTGACTCGTACTTTAACGAGTTGATGCACATAGCCACTAGCCTAGACTTGGTGATCAGTGCAGACACCATGCATCAGTATGTCGCTGGTCTGACTGCACTCAAGACAATGATGCACATGTTATCAGACGAGTTGGACAAAGGAACCCGAGCAGTGTACCCGGATGCTATGGAGGCAAGAGTTCGTTTCTAGAAAGATGTCACCCTAGAGTACATGCACACCATCACGAACTACCGAGCTTGGCATCAGTTCGCTACTGTCGACCACCATGAGGATGTCGAAGAGCTGGTCTTCCCACAGTTGTTTGAGTCATAGTGATGTCTTGCATGGCTTGCTCAAGCTTATTTTGTCTCACATGGATGCATGTGCATATTATATGTAATGTCTTATCAAGTGTAAGTTCAAGTGTCGATAGTTGGATGTAATAGTCATAGAGTAGATGAAGAGTCATGAGGGTAGATGAACTGTCACAAAGGGGAATGTCAAGGGCCACCCCACCCTTTGCTATATATAGTCCCTCATAACTCATTGTATAGGCTTTTGGTCAACCAAACTTCCAATAGGTGTATCTTAGAGAAATATTGGACAGTATTGTAACAAACCTTGGCTTCTCCACTGTGCAGAGATAATATATCTCTTTGGAGGAGCAGGTGGTAGTGACTATAACGTTCCACTGTTGGAACTAGTGGTTGGTCATGGTTGTATTGTATGACTAGAACTATCACTTCTTAATATAACAAAGCCAACACGATTCATGCATATGTCGTATTGTATTTCAACTATCTTGTTTACTTTAAATGATATATGTATTTGTTTGCTTACGAATGTGTGTGTAGATATTTTTTGTATATGTATGTGTGAATCTTACTGAAATGTTTTGTTAGTTTAACCATCACTTTGGATTGCTAGCTTACTTTCCATCCATGTTGTGATGTATCTTTTCTCGCGTGTTCCCTTCTTAACTACGTGCTTTCACAAGTTTCCAAGGGGCGCACTCACCTCACCCTCCATGTGTTAGAACCTCTCATGCACCTTCCTTGACTTACTGCACATGTCACACCCTTGGTACCAATAGGGACATCTTACTTGCCTCTGTGCGAAACCACGGTCAAGGCAATATCGTACAACCCACTTCTGAGAATCCTACACCAAACAGTCTGAGGTCTAATTGGGACTTATTACCTGGGAGATCCCCTGACATGTTGGTGAGTTCAGCACCATCAACATTTATGGCGCTAGAAGGAGGGAAAGATGACAAGATGTGTACTCTCATCATGTTTTGAGCCTTTGCACATCTATCATGGATTTTTTTACACTCATCCCTCCATGATGTTTTTTGCATGCCAAACCTCTCAACATCACGAGGGATTTTTTTGATCTCTTGTCTGAATTCACATATGATGGTGAAGGCGAAATGGCCTGACCTGTGTTCTTACATGAATTCCTTTCCATGCTTGACGAGGAAGATGGATGTTCTGACGAACATGCCAGTCTGTTGCTTGCATACACACTTCGTGAATCTCCACTACGGTGGTGCTGCAACCTATCGACTGACCACGTACACTCACTCGAGCATTTATGTGATCTCATTGAAGATAATTTCCATCATTTTGATCCAGAACATCCCAACCAAAAACGGTTACAACAACAAAAGGCCCCGCATGAATCGCCTGATGATTTTTGGCAACACTTCCATGTTTTGCAGTGTCAAGCTTCGAAAAGCCAAATGAAATTCTAGTATCTCATTGACAGATTCAAGTATTTCCTTATCAACATACTTTAGTGATGGAGTTGCGTAATCACAGACGAATATGCTTGTTGTCACTAGTGACTGCCCGCTGTCCCCTCATCAAACAACTCCACCACTGCAGAGTGATGCGGGAGAACATGCACACACATCTGTTCAATTTTCACATCCTCCCAACATCACTTCACTTAAATTTCGTGCAGTTTTGGTTGTGAGTCCTTTGAGTTCTCACATGAATTTTTTTCCTCAACCTCCGTCTTCATACTCGGATGATCCTTCGAATGATATTGTATTGTTTTCTTCCATTCCAGACTTTACACTTGTTGTGAATGAGGATCAAGTCATCGACAGAGTTAGTGTTGCACAACCAACATGCGCTGTCATTCATGAAGAGTATGACTAGGAGCTTGAGCATCAACACTCGGCAAAGGATGACTCCCTTCTATCCGAGCCTCCTCTGTTCTTTCCTGACATCTTTGGTGAACCTACCATCCATGATTTCACATGTGTATCTCCATCTACAGATGCACCCATTGTTGATCATTCACAAAACACATCGGATGTCAGTCCATGATTCGATAATGGAGAGGATCAATTATTCATTGAAAATCCACTTGAATTTTCATCTGATTTTTCCAGAAACACAGAGGGTGAATTTGTCTACTTCTCATCTACCCCTCTATTTGATTCATTAGATCATGAGGATGTTGATGAAATCATTGATTTTTCTGATTGTAGCTGTCTTGATATATTTACTCCCGTATTCGATCACGATGATGATTCTAACGCAATTGATTTTTCAAAGCCACCTATTTATGATGATCTATCTATCGACGAAGTCGAAACCCCCCAGATTGTCGAGGCACTTTAGCCCGAGCTGATGGTTATTTCAAGCCCTCGTTGTCCTAAGGTTGGTTTCACTTCAGCTCATGAAATTTTTGAAACACCCGAGGCTCCTCATCACTCATCTGTATGCATTAAAGATCAATCTCACACACAGATCATACTTCCTCCACTCAAATTACACGATCCCATAACTCATGCATTGGACGAATCTTACATTGCAAGAACATGTGCACGATGCAAGTTGTCTTTGTTTATTTCGTTTGCTTGCATGTCACAGTTAAGAGTATGAACATGCTTAATAGCTACACGCAGTGTCACACAACACCATGACAAGTCCATGGATTGTATGTCATGCACTTGCACTCACTTATGTTCTATGGACAAATTTAAACTTGGATTGTGTTTATCTTCATTTTTATATCTTTCATGTTAGCTGGTTCACACAACCGTGTTGCTCACGAACCATGCCTTCACCAACATGGGTAAACCAATGTGCCAGTGGCTGCATTGGAAATATCACTTTACGTGATCAGGCCCATGCACCATTAGCTTAGGAGTAGGAGTAGTGTTTGCTTTTGGTTGTTTTCTTGCATTTTTGTTTTCTTACCTACCTCGCATGTTTGTTTGTTTGCTTGCTTGTTTGCTTACTTGCTCTACTTTCACATTTACTTCTGCTTTTTCTTTGTTTTGTGTTTGTAGGTTAGTTTCACATGAAACCATGCGACTCTTGAAACAAGATGGGTAAAGTACAAAAGGGATTATGCAGTTATCAATACTTGGTTATCTGTCGTCCGGCCTTGTATGTAAGAACTTGTTATCTTTAGTCCATGATACATCGATGGAAAATACGTACTGTTTGAAGTGAACCTTGGTGTAAACACAAAACGCTTGCGTGCTAACTAGTGTCACCTACTCTAGTCAGTTGTTTTTGGGTTAACCCTTGTCAACTCAGTCAAGTAGAGTAAGGTAAGGGGGGAAACCTTAACAAGCACGTCAGAGGTATATATAAACTACTTCTCTGAAGGAACAACCTCTTCTGCTCTCAATAAGTCAGGATCCCTCTTCTGCCTCTGAAATGAATAAGCGCTATGCACAATTGTGAAAATGAAAATTGAAAAGCGAAAAATTTAAAAATGAAAAATGAATAAGGTGAAAGAAGAGAAAGGATTGCTATGCAGGGAGGTGATGCAAGTAACTCCGTCGGGGTACTGACCTGGCTCGCTGGCAGCAGAGCGATGCTTGTGTTCCTGCGTGACTCCGCCAGGGTACTGACCAGGCTCGCTGGCAGCAAAGCGATGCTTGTGTTCCTGCGTGACCCCACCGGGGTACTGTGCAGGCCTACTGGTAGTGGAGCAACACCAGAGATGAAACTAAGACTATAACGACTATACTAATTGTGCACCAATATACCCCTCAACCCTAATAGAAACAATTGTGTTGGCTTGGCTTGGAATGCGTGTCAATCGACCAAGAGCTTGGCAGATGCTACATCTTACAATCAAGCAAGTGTGGAAACCAAGACGGACAAATAACTGAACAATACTTCCGGAGGTGTTAGACTTTCTTTTCACGAACAAGGTCTATTCAGAGAGATGGAATTCTACCAGTGTGACACCAAGTGTTGTAGCAGCTACAACCACCCTCCAAAATATTACCTTGGCTTTGTTTTGGAGCCTCCCTACCAACCATATTTAGCAGCATGTCTTGCACTATCGAGTACACAATCTTAAGTGGTTTTCTGGCATCATGACAGCCTGGTCATGATATCTTGTTGCATTCCCCTCACAGGCTGCTTCCCTAGACTTGGTATAGCTGCAGGCTGAACAAATCCCTCAATAAATTGCACAATTCTGGAGGGGAACCAACCTTCCCTCTAGAAATTGCGCAATCTTGACTGGCAGCCTGCTGGCTCAGGCATTGCGCAATCTTGACTAGCAACCTGCTGGCTCAGGAATTGCGCAATTCTTCCTGTCAACCTGTTATAGAAAATTTTGTGCCTTGCATGAATTGTCAATAATCCAAGGGATCCAAAGTCCCTAAACATGATGTTCCTACCCCTAGAGGAACAAGGTCAGCAAACCAACAGCTCTCAGATCAGTTCTCCACCTGAAAACACTCAAAAACAAGCAATCCTGAAATCAAAGCAGGTGCTCCACTAGGCTTCTGCGCTGAAACTCAACTCCTCAATGGTGTAGCTGCGTTGCAAAGCAAGTGGAACAAAGGCCACCTGTGCTGAGCGAGATGGGACAAGTGGCACACTGAGTCATTGCTCTGGAATCTTCCAAAAATGACACTTGGATCAGGGATTTCGCCTTGTGATGAGTCAGAGGCTCTGTTTCTCCAAGTGGAAGCAAGGTTCTCCAAGTGGACTCAAGAACTAAAGATCAACTGAAGAGAGAGAGGACACAAGGCAGCTACACATCAGTTGCAAGCTGACTCATCCTTTCTCAATTCATCTATATATTGAGCTCTCTCCTATGAGCTCAGGAGGCTGGAATTTTGGGCAAAGTAATGCTATGCTGTTGGTTTCACTATAGAACTATTGGGTGATTGCTTGAAGGAGGTGAAGAGGAGAAATTCTTTCTGCTGGGAGGTGTTGCTGGATTGGGGCCTTCAATGGTTGTAACCTTCTCAGAACTTTACTTCTTCATTAATAAAAGCTATTGAGGTTCTTCTATATGCACTTGTTTCAATGATGTTATTGTGATAATTGTATATTTGGTTTATTCTAATCCGTGAATCAGTTATGATTGCATGCTTCTTGTAGTTTCCTTCTTTGTTATTTTGCAGGATCTCATTGTAGCTGGGCCAGCAAAGAGCAAGGATCTGGGGGCAAGCAAGCAAAGAGAAGAGTTTGGATTCGACATTAAGCGCAAGGCAACGGTTAGTGCACTTCTTCATTCTCTCTTGCTTTCATAAAGAAGTAAACCTTAAGTAGTTTTCTTTACAGTTGTTGCTGAGGTACTATCACCCTTAGAGTGGGATAGGGTCATCCGAATCGGATACTTTTCCCTACAACAAACTGGCGACTCCACTGGGGATCGTATCTGTTTGATTGTTTGTAGTATTTCGCTATTCATTTCCTGAACAAAAGAGTACCAAATCGAAAAGCTTTTGACTATATCAAAAGCGAAGTAGAGGGCAGCTACTCTAGCTCATTTCTGAGCATGTTCATGATTTGAAGAGTTGATCTACAAGGATCCTTGTAAGCTCTTAGTGATAGCTTTTCATCCTCCTAATCATCCCTTTGTGTGTGCTTGATTGATTGCTTCTGATTTGAGCAAAAACTGTGCATTTTTGAGAAAATTGTGACCCGGAAACTGAGAAAATGCAACTTTCGTTTTCCAAAGCAGGTAGTACACAGGCTACCTGCTTTGCAACGCAGGTCCCGAAGGGGCTACCTGCGCTGAGAGCCAGACTGGCTGAGCAGCACCTGCGTTGGCCCAATTTTGCCTTGTGCAGTTGGGGCTTCCTCCCTTTTTCTTGCCTGTTTTCACTATAGATTTGGCAGCCAGTTACCAGTCTTGTACCTATTCTGAAACCAACCTTACTTGCCATCATTCTGCCTCTGTTATATAACGAAATTGTACTTGTTCTTTTGTATTTCTTACTTCATTTACAATTTCCCATAACGAAGAGTAAACTAGTCTTGCTTTGGCCTCTTAGATCTGAACCTGTGTTAGGCATTTTGCTGGTCTAAAGAGTTAGCTTGTTTGCTGTCCATAGCTGATTAGTCTTTTTACTTTCATCATTATGGTTTGATTTCAAGTATTTCCAGTGATTAAACAAGTAAATCTTAAGGTGTCTTTTGATTTTGGACAAGCTTGTTTACTTTCGCTTTAAATCGAAATCAAAGTTATATAACAACTTTCTTTTTGTAATACATCAACATTAAGAAAGGGAAAAGTGTTGTGGGGAAAAGTATCTGACTCGGATGACCCTATCCCTACTCTAAGGGTGACAGTCCTTAGCAACAACTGAAAGTAAAGCTTTGATTATTTTCCTTTATGAAAGTACAGAGAAGGAAGAAAAGATTGACCAACCGTTGTCTTTCGCTTTTGTCGATCCTATCCTCTCTCTTTGTCTCTTGTTCCCAGCTCCCTGCTTCCTTTGCCGGTCCAGCTACACACAGATCCTGCACAAACACGAGAGGGAAACTACAAGAAACATGTACTCATAACTGATGCATGGATTAGAGTGAATCAAATATACAAGTAAATACAATACATCAATGCAATACAAGTATATAGGAGAACATTCAAAGCTTTATTGATAGAAGTAAAAGGGTTCTGAGAAGGTTACAACCATCAATGGCTCCAATCTAGCAGCACCTCCCCAGCAGCAAGAAATCTCCTCTTCACCTCTATAAAAGCAATCACCCAATAGCTCTAACTATAAACCAACAACACTTCCTTGCTTTGCACAAAATTCCAGCCTCCTTAGACCTCATAGAAGAGCTCTATATATAGGATAGAAGAAGAGAGGATGAGTCAGCTTGAGACTGACATAAAGCTGCCTTGTGTCCTCTCCCTCTTCAGTTAATCTTCAGTTCTTGAGTCCACTTGGAGATCCTTGCTTACACATGGAGATCAAGTACCTCTTACTCATCACAGGGCGAATCTCTTGAACCAAGTGTCAGTTTGGAAGCTTCCTGGGCAATTGACACCTTGCAGAATGACTGTGCCACTTGGCCAATCTCGCCCAGCGCAGGTAGCCTTCATTAGATTTGACTTCCAGCGCAGGTACAAGGAGGAGCAGTTGCATTACAGCGCAGATGCTCAGTGGAGCAGCTGACATGATCCAAAAATAGCCTGTTTCTGAGTGTTTTCAGGTGGAGAACTGATGGGAAGTGCTGTGGTTTGCTGACCTTGTTCTTCTAGGGGTAAGAACAACATGTTTAGGGACTGAGGATCCCTGTAATTATTGACATTTCATGCTCCATGCTGCGAGGCACAAAAATGTCTATAACAGTTGCCCCCTAAAGTATGAGGCCGTTTTATCGGGTGAAATGCTTTATCTAGAGGGTCCGAAGTTCATTCCAGTGCTGAGGAGGCGCCCTGTAATACAATACAATACAATACATTATTTTTCATTTTGTTTTCATGATCTAGCCGAGGCGGGCATTCCCATGCTCAGCTTTATAAATACATTCTGGTACATAGAACAGACGATCGTCTGATAATAGACTGACAATTTTCTGCTGAAATTATCATCCTTTGAATAGGATGATCATCTGCTGCAATGATGTACATGACAAATGCTTTTATATTTCCTGAATATATATCGCAGCCCGGATGGATGAAACTAGATCCGGGGTCTTCAAACTCGTTCTATCTTCACTCTAAGTACAAGTCGATCCATGTGAGAATTGCGCTGAAGTCGAACATGGAAAGACATCGCTTGATTACCGGCCAATAATGAAAACCGTTAACAAGCGCGAGAGGAATCACCGATAATGATAATGACCCTCAAGGTACCGCAGTACAATTCACGTGGCATGAATAAAGGATTTGGCGTCGAACGCCATGCAAAATCTTCTGGTCGAAGGTCATTGATGTATACCTGTCGCCGGAAGTGAGAAACTTGCCATTGAGGCATGCAAGCTTCAAAGTACTGATGGGGTTGTTCCTAGATCAACTTCTTGGATAATGAGCTGAAGTCGACAAGAAGCGATCCGTCAAAGGAGGGCCTTAATGAATCCCACATCAATGACACGGAACGGAGCTAATGATTTTAGTGGAGGTGAAAACAAACCGTGACATATGATTCAGGGTGGTGATCATGAATGGATGAAGGATAATGTATGGTAGTGGATGGGACACGGTTGACACTTTCAGAATGACCTCTCTTGAACATATAACGACACTGATGCGATGGATCGGTAGCATTACCCCAAATGTGGATGGTTTGGCGAGGACCATGGTGATGAGACCGGTGAATGAAACAACCCAACCCGATGTGGAACGGAGGAAAAGTGTCATGTTCAAGAGTGACTTGCTACCATTAAACTTTGATGTTTTCCCAATTTTTCCCCAGTCATTTCTGACCAGTACCTCTTTATTTTTGTCAAGCTTGAGGAGGATAACATATGCTTGTTCTATAACCTGCCCTTCGGGCAAGCCCATCGCTATGATTTAACGAGCTTAGCGATAGGGAAACTCGTTCTCGTCTAAAGACAAGTTTGTCGCTATTTAATCATTTTAACGAGTCTAACGACAAGGAAAACTCGGTCCTTTTCATTTTTAGCGAGTCTGAAAAGGTACAGAAAGTTAACTCCATAATTCCTTTTTCGTCATCTAATCCCTTAAGTCCGAAAAAGTATAAAACAATACAGAAGGGATGAGTTTTCGATTGCTTTAACGAGCCGAACAAAACAAGCGCTCGATCTTTTTGTGCAATAATCCCTCAGGTCCAAAAAGATTAAAATCTAGAGGAGGGATAGCGTTCCGGTCGTTTAACGAGCTGGAAGGCCAAAACTCGGCAAACTTTTCATATTTTACGAGTCAGTGAAAAGAGCTCAAAGAAGACTCGTCTTTTGAGGAACGAGTGATAAACAGGGATAGCAACTGATTCCAGGTACAGGTTGGAATTTTCCAATCACGGCAGTGTCATAAGGATGGCTAGGTGAAATCACTCTTCGCAGCTGTTTCTCAAAAGAGGTAAACACACGAATGGAGGTGAATGATCGGCCAAATGAACAGTGGAGGTGACGGTACACAAACACGACCAAGGCTTTTATGGCTGATGAATTTACGATCTCAAAAGGTTATTTACCGGTTCATTTTTTCTGAATGAGCTTGAACTCTAAAGGAAAGCCTGCTCATAAACTTATGTTTATTTTTTAACGAGCATGAACTATGTGCTAAAACTGCTCGGATCTTGCGTTTATTTTTTAACGAGCATGAACTATGTGCTAAAACTGCTCGATATACCAGTCATAATAAGAACGCCTCCTGTGAGATAACTATTTTTTAAGGAGCTTTATCTCACGAAGCTATGCTCCAATTTTGGCAAGTTTTTACCTTTGCCCCACAGGCTTTCTTCATGTAAGGTCGGAAACGGCTAATCCTACGAGTTTAAAGGGGTAGACCTACAGGTTTAAAGGGAGGACCTAAAAATTTAAAAAATAAATAGTCGGCCCTTGCTTACATTCCAAAAGTTTGCATGCCCCCAGGCATAGGACAGAATTTCGAGGCTGCCCCTCCTCTCCCCTACTTCTGCTTTTCTTTGGGTGTTCACAGCTACTTGTCATCTTGCCAATCTAATGTTAACGATACTAGTCTTCTCGTTATTTTAAGAGGTCTTATGCGGTACTCAGGCTTCCCGTCGGCCCAACTTTTAACGAATAGCTATTTGTGACAAGAGAAGAACACTACTCAAAGACAAAACATTGGTATTATTGAGGGAGGCTTGCTTCTTTCTTATTATCCGAAGAGGGTTCTATCCGCTGCCGCAAATCAATCTCTTTCTTCGGCGATATCTATCATTGGGTTTACTCAAAGATGGTTACCCCTTGTCACAACAATACAGTCTCCTTCTTTGGAGGCTGCCCCTACTTATCCTTCAAAACATTTGTTTTAATGGGTGAGGCTTGCTTTTCCCCAAAGATGGTCACTACTTGTTACAACAAAGGGAATCCCTACTTGGGTAGTGCCCACCTATTTAGACAAAGGTGAATGACTCTTTTGCCAAACACATAACTTTAACAAAAAAATACTATTCCAGAACAACCCCTCTTCCATCCACGGATGGGGTACAGACTAGTCATATTCTTCTGCGGAAATTCTACCTTATACCCGGGGTTTCTTCTGCCCGAAGCAGACCAGGGTGCATGCCCCCTGGGTCCTAGTCTTTCTTCCCGAATCACTCGCACTCATCGGGAAGGAGAACTGGCGGTGGAGGCGAATCTTGAGTGAACAGACCATTTAGGAATGGTATTTGACTATTTGCGATGCGAGATCCCGGAAACGAAAGTTGGTCTACGAGCTTGACCACCCTTCCTTCGTGTGGAAAACACATTACTCTAAAGAGTGAGGAGACTATCGCTCCCATGCAATAAATATAGTCACGTCCAAGGAGTAGGTTATAATCCAAGGGTCCCTGGACGACCAACACGTTCATATTAACGGTCTTCCCTTTCAATGTAACAGGTACATTGGGGAGGATTCCTAATGGTCGACTGGTTCCTTTATCAAAACCTGAGAGATTTCTTAACTCAGGTGAAAGCGCTGGGGAACCCAGTGTTTTCCAAGCAACAGAGGAAAGGATACTCACAGACGCCCCTTCATCAATGATAGTACCAGCCATAACCATTCTATAGATCTGGACAATGATTCTGAATGGTATACTGGCTGGAAACCGGGGTCTGCCTAGTTGATTCCAATCAAAGGATACAACCAGGTTGCTTGGTGGTGGGACCGAATATACGGCCGGGTATGACCCTGATGATGTTCCTTCCTGCGATAAAGGAATGGGCGCATTTCCCTGATGCTCATCAGAGTCGGTGCTAACGAAAAGAACCTGGATGGTGTCATCCTTATTCTCTTCAGTGAGGGTGTCGCATGAAGATGACTCTTCGGCGACGGTGTCATTTGAAGATGGGTCTTCAATGATGGAGTCATTGGACGATGAAACCTCTGAAGGAAGAACCGGGTCAACTGCCGTTTCGACCTTTAGACTCTCGTCTGGTCTGGATTCAGTAGGTTCATTCTCAATGACCGACACTTCAGCTGACCACTTGGACGGGTCGGCTGGATTTTCAACTATCAAGGGATTAGGCGTGAGTTTTTGGTATCCAGGAGGAAGTCGTAACGGTGAAACCAGACGATCTTCCAAAACTCTCTTGGCCTCATCTAAGAATGGACATTTGTGGATGGCATGCTCGACTTCACACAATACACAGGGTGATCTTGGTCTCCCTCTTCGTCCTTCACTCTTGCTAGTTGACGGGCTGCAATCAACATGACTATCAGAGGTTGATGCTACCGGATTGTGCAACCTTGGGGACCAGTCCCTTAGTATCCGGGGAATACAAGGACAATCACGATGAAAGTGGGTCCCTTGGCAAATGACACATGGCGATTTAGGCCCGGTCGGTGCAGTGTGTGGGTTTTTGTCAGTTTTCTTCTGCTTGCCCCCAGTCGCCTTCGCCATAGGCTCCTTCTGCTTCTTTTCTTTCTTCTTCTTTTCCTTCTTCTCCTTAGGAGGCTGACTTTTGCCAGCTCTACCTCGCGAAGATGAAGGATCAGAGGAAGTATCGTAAGAAGTGGAAGGCTGGTGGATAGTTCTAGATTGTTCTGACTGTTGATTCGACTGCTCAGGATTAGTGGCGATCTGGACTACATTAGTTGAAAAGAGCCATACAGGGAGGCCGATTGTCAATCCTGGAAGTGACAATGTTGCCATATGAGGCGCACCAACATCTCCCCAAGAGGAGAAGGGATTTGGATTTCCGCCAAGGTTGTTTCTTTGGTTGGTGGGCTCCATACTTTTCAACTGAAAGATCAACGTGGGAATAACAGGTGATTATGTTCCGCTTAAAATAAATTTTATTAACGACGCTTTTAGACACAAACATGCTTTTTCATGTTTTAAGAGTCGAGAAAAAGCTAAAGATGACTCTAGTCGCCTTCGATGTATTAACGAGCCCGAAGTGACAAATGCTCGGTTGGACCTTTTCAGTTATAGAGTTTGAAAAGGGCCAAAAGAAACTGCTCTGGAGATCTAGGCAGAGGGTGTACCAAACCTTTCGCGAAACCACAGAATACGTTTTACGGTACGGGTGGTCGATCTTCGTGAATGCTGTGTTCACTGCATCGCGATCAGTAGGGCGGTCGACACGGCTTCCTAAGGATAAAGGATAAATGCCTATAGGGGTCTCCCAATATACGCGACGGTACGCGGGAGCGCAAGTCCGTATTAGTGCCACCGACTCTCAGGAGGAATCACCCACCTTCGTAGAGATCGACAGTCACTATGTTTAACGACGCCGGAACACGTCTCTACCTAGACCTCTAGATGTTTGCGTTATGTTACGAAGCGTTGTTATGTAAATTGGGTTTATTTTAATGTTGATCTTGCTTAGCAGTTTGCCTTTAAGGATCACCACGAGATGTATATATACAACTTCCTAAATGCAATCTAAGATGAGAAGCAAAACTTTTCAATCTTTCAACTTTGAAAACCTTAATCTACTGAGGGAAAAGAAAGACACAACTTTTCGCACAGATCATAGAACACACACTAAAATGCAAATTTTTCCTAAATCGTCAAGCACATACTCAAATGCAAAATGCACAATGCAGATATTTCTTTTCGTTATCCTTAATGTTGATGTAAGACAAAAAAGGAAACTGTTGTATAACTTTGAATCTAATCTCAAGCGAAAGTAAACAAGCTTGTCCAAAATCAAAAGACACCTTAAGATCGACTTGTTTAGACACTGGAAATGTATAGATTCAAACCATAAAGTGAAAAACAAACAAACTCAAACAGCCATGAACAGTAATAAAACTAGCTCTTAAGATCACAAAGACACTTTTACAGTTCAGGATCTAAGAGGTCACAACTATACTGGTTTGATTTTCACAATGGGAAACTGTAATTGAAACAAGAAATACTGAAAGAACAATCACAGTTTCATCACACAACTGAGGCGGAATAATGTCAAGGAAAGTTGGTCTACAACAAGTACAATGACAAGCAATCAGCAGCAAAACAACAGTGAAAACAGGGCTCAGACACAGTGGGAAACCTCAGGAAGACATAGCCTAACTGGATCAGCGCAAGCTCTAGTCTGTCAGATTGACTCTCAGCGCAGTTCCCGAAGGGAGTACCTGCGCTGGAATGCAGACTGCCTGTGGACAGCCTGCACTGAGACACGAGAGTTGCGTTTACAAGGATTTCCGGGTCATAAAAAGCTCAAAAATGCACTGTTTTTGCTGAAATAAAAAGTTATAGGTCAAGTACAAGCTAAGGGATGATCAAGAGGATGAAAAGCTATCACAAAGAGTACAAGAGTCTTTTGTAGATCAGCTCTTCAAATCATGAATCTGCTCAAAAATGAGCAAGAGTAGCAGCCCCTCTACTTCGCTTTTGATATAGTCAAAAGCTTTTCGATTTGGTACTCTTTGGTTCAGGAAATGAATAGCAAAGATACTACAAACACCAACAAGATACTAAGATCCCCAGCGGAGTCGCCAGTTTGTTGTGGGGAAAAGTATCCGACTCGGATGACCCTATCCCTACTCTAAGGGTGACAGTCCTTAGCAACAACTGAAAGTAAAGCTTTGATTATTTTCCTTTATGAAAGTACAGAGAAGGAAGAAAAGATTGACCAACTGTTGTCTTTCGCTTATGTCGATCCTATCCTCTCTCTTTGTCTCTTGTTCCCAGCTCCCTGCTTCCTTTGCCGGTCCAGCTACACACAGATCCTGCACAAACACGAGAGGGAAACTACAAGAAACATGTACTCATAACTGATGCATGGATTAGAGTGAATCAAATATACAAGTAAATACAATACATCAATGCAATACAAGTATATAGGAGAACATTCAAAGCTTTATTGATAGAAGTAAAAGGGTTCTGAGAAGGTTACAACCATCAATGGCTCCAATCCAGCAGCACCTCCCCAGCAGCAAGAAATCTCCTCTTCACCTCTATAAAAGCAATCACCCAATAGCTCTAACTATAAACCAACAGCACTTCCTTGCTTTGCACAAAATTCCAGCCTCCTTAGACCTCATAGAAGAGCTCTATATATAGGATAGAAGAAGAGAGGATGAGTCAGCTTGAGACTGACATAAAGCTGCCTTGTGTCCTCTCCCTCTTCAGTTAATCTTCAGTTCTTGAGTCCACTTGGAGATCCTTGCTTACACATGGAGATCAAGTACCTCTTACTCATCACAGGGCGAATCTCTTGAACCAAGTGTCAGTTTGGAAGCTTCCTGGGCAATTGACACCTTGTAGAATGACTGTGCCACTTGGCCAATCTCGCCCAACGCAGGTAGCCTTCATTAGATTTGACTTCCAGCGCAGGTACAAGGAGGAGCAGTTGCATTACAGCGCAGATGCTCAGTGGAGCAGCTGACATGATCCAAAAATAGCCTGTTTCTGAGTGTTTCCAGGTGGAGAACTGATGGGAAGTGCTGTGGTTTGCTGACCTTGTTCTTCTAGGGGTAAGAACAACATGTTTAGGGACTGAGGATCCCTGTAATTATCGACATTTCATGCTCCATGCTGCGAGGCACAAAAATGTCTATAACAAAAAGAAAATACATGCATTGTGCATTTTGCATTTGACTGTTTGCATGATGATTTAGGAGAAGTGCATTAGTGTGTGCTCTATGATCTGTGTGAAAAGATTTTCCTTTCTTCTCCCTCAGTAGTTAAGATTTTCAAAGTTGAAAGATTGAAAAGTATGCTTCTCATCTTAGACTGCATTCAGGAATTTGTTACATACATCTCGTGGTGATCCTTAAAGGCAAACTGCTAAACAAGATCAACATTAAAATAAATTCAATTTACATAACAACGCTTTGTAACATAACGCAAACACATAGAGGTCTAGGTAGAGACGTGTTCCGACGTCGTTAAATATAGTGATTGTCGATCTCTACGAAGGTGGGTGATTCCTCCTGAGAGGCGGTGGCACTAATACGGACTTGTGCTCCCACGTACCGTCGCGTATATATTGGGAGACCCCTATAGGCATTTATCCTTTATCCTTAGGAAGCCGTGTCGACCGCCCTACTGATCGCGATGCAGTGAACACAGCATTCACGAAGATCGACCACCCGTACCGTAAAACGTATTCTGTGGTTTCGCGAAAAGTTTGGCACACCCTCTGCCTAGAACTCCAGAGAAGTTTCTTTTGGCCTTTTTCAAACTCTATAACTGAAAAAGTCCATCCGAGCATTTGTCACTTCGGGCTCGTTAAAACATCGAAGGCGACTAGAGTCATCTTTAGCTTTTTCTCGACTCTTAAAACATGAAAAAGCAAAGTTGTGTCTAAAGCGTCGTTAATAAAATTTATTTTAAGCGGAACATAATCACCTGTTATTCCCACGTTGATCTTCCAGTTGAAAAGTATGGAGCCCACCAACCAAGGAAGTCACCTTGGCGGAAGTCCCAATCCCTTCTCCTCTTGGGGAGATGTTGGTGCGCCTCATATGGCCACATTGTCACTTCCAGGATTGACAATTGGCCTGCCTGTATGGCTCTTTTCAACTAATGTAGTTCAGATCGCCACTAATCCCAAGCAGTCGAATCAACAGTCAGACCAGTCTAGAGCTACCCACCAGCCTTCCTCTTCTTACAATTCTTCCTCTGATCCTTCATCTTCGCAAGGTAGAGCCGGCAAAAGTCAGCCTCCCATGGAGAAGAAGGAAAAGAAGAAGAAAGAAAAGAAGCAGAAGGGGCCTATGGCGAAGGCGACTGGGGGCAAGCAAAAGACATCTGACAAAAATCCACACACTGCACCGACCGGGCCTAAATCGCCATGTGTCATTTGCAAAGGGACCCACTTCCATCGTGATTGTCCTTGTATTCCCCGGATACTAAGGGACTGGTCCTCCACGTTGCACAATCCGGTAGCATCAACCTCTGGTAGTCATGTTGATTGCAGTCCGTCAACTAGCGAGAGTGAAGGACGAAAAGGGAGACCAAGATCACCCTGTATGTTGTGTGAAGGCGATCACGCCATCCACCGATGTCCATTCTTAGATGAGGCGAAGAGAGTTTTGGAAGATCGTCTGGTATCACCGTTACGACTTCCTCCTGGATACCAAAAACTCGTGCCTAATCCCTCGATAGTTGAAAATCCAGCTGGCCCGCTCAAGTGGTCAGCTGAAGTGTCAGTCATTGAGAATGAACCTGCTGAATCCAGACCAGATGAAAGTCTAAAGGTCGAAACGGCAGTTGACCGGGTTCTTCCTTCAGAGGTTTCATCCTGAAATGACACCGTCATTGAAGATTCATCTTCAAATGACACCCTCACTGAAGAGGATAAGGATGACACCGTCCATATTCTTTTCATTAACACAGACTCTGATGAGCATCAGGGCAATGCGCCCATTCCTTTATCGCAGGAAGGAACATCGTCAGGGTCATATCCGGTCGTGTATTCGGTCCCACCACAAAGCAACCTAGTTGTATCCTTTGATTGGAATCAACTAGGCAGACCCCGGTTACCAGCCAGTATCCCATTCAGAATCATCGTCCAAATCTACAGAATGGTGATGGCTGGAACTATCATTGATGAAGGGGCATCTGTGAGTATCCTTTCCTCTATTGCTTGGAGAGCACTGGGTTCCCCGACGCTTTTACCTGAGATGAGAAATCTATCAGGTTTTGATAAAGGAACCAGTCACCCGTTAGGGATTCTCCCCAATGTTCCAGTTACATTGAAAGGGAAGACAGTTCATATGAACATCATGGTCGTCCAGGGACCCTTGGTTTATAACTTACTCCTTGGACGAGACTATATATATTGCATGGAGGCGATAGTATCCTCACTCTTTAGAGTTATGTGTTTTCCGCACGAAGGAAGAATGGTCAAGCTCGTAGACCAACTTTCATTTCCAGGATCACGCATCGCAAATAGTCAAATACCATCCCTTAACGGTTTATTCACTCAAGGAATGCCTCCACCCCCGGTTCTACTTCCCGATGAATGCGAGTGATTCGGAAAGAAAGAACTGGGAACCAGGGGGCATGCACCCTGGCCTGCCTTGGGCAGAGAAAACCTTGGGTATAAAGTTAATTTCCGCAGAAGAATATGACTAGTCCGTACCCCGTCCGAAGGAAGGAAGAGAGGGTTGTTCTAGGATAAAGTTCTTTTGTCAAAGTTATGTGAGCGAAATAATTGGCTCCCTTTGTCTAGAAACTAGGCTCTCCTGAGGGAGGAGATCAATTTGTGGCGGCAAGTAGCCACCATCTTTAGAGTTCAAGCCTCACCCATTAAAACATATGTTTTGAAGGATAAGTAGGGGCAGCCTCCAAAGAAAGAGATGAAGTTGCTGCAACAAGTAGTCACCATCCTTAGCAACCTAGTAATAGACATCACCGGAAAAAAGAGTTTAGTTTGCGACAGGGAACAAAACCATTTTTCGGATAATAAGTAAGAGGCAAGCCTCCCTCCGTAACGCCAATGTTTTATCTGTTGCGATCTTGCAAAAATCAAAAAGTGAACTGATGGGAAGACAAGTACCGTCGGCACCGAAAAATAACGAGAAGACAAGTATCGTTAAAAATATAGCAAGACGACAAGTAGAAAAACAGAGGTGGGACAGAGGAGGGGTAGCCTTGAAACTATACTTTATACCTGGGGGCATGCAAACCTTTTGGAGTGCAAGCACGAGACGACTATTTATTTTTTAAATTTTTAGGTCCTCCCTTTAAACCTGTAGGTCTAACCCGTTAAACTCGTAGGATTAGCCGTTTCCAGCTTGCATAAAGAAAGGATGTGGGGCAAAAGTCAAAACTTGCCAAATAGGAGCATAGCTTCGTGAGATAAAGCTCCTTAAAAAATAGCTATCTCACCTGAGGCGTTTCTTGTATTATGACTGGTATAATCGAGCAGTTTTAGCACACAGTTCATGCTTGTTAAAAAATAAACGCAAGATCCGAGCAGTTTTAATACATAGTTCATGCTCGTTAAAAAATAAACATAAGTTGTGAGCAATCTTCCCCTAGAGTTCAAGCTCACCCAGAAAAAATGAACCGGTAAATAACCTTGGTAAATGTAACCTTTGACAGCCATATTAAAGCCCTTGGTTGTGTTCTTGCAGTCTCACCTCCATCCGTTCATTTGGCCAATCGTTCATCTCCATATGTTTGTTTACCCATTTTGAGGAACATCTGCGAAGAGTGATTTCACTAAGCCATCCTTGTGACACTGCAGTGATTGGAATATTCCAACCTGTACCTGGAATCTGCTGCTATCCCTGTTTATCACTCGTTCCTCAAAAGACGAGTCTTCTTTGAGCTCTTTTCACTGACTCGTAAAATATGAAAAGTTTGCCGAGTTTTGGCCTTCCAGCTCGTTAAAGCGACCGGAAAGCTATCCCTCCTCTAGATTTTAATCTTTTTGGACCTGAGGGATTATTGCACAAAAAGATCGAGCGCTTGTTTTGTTCGGCTCGTTAAAGCAATCGAAAATTCATCCCTTCTGTATTGTTTTATACTTTTTCGGACTTAAGGGATTAGATGACGAAAAAGGAATTTTGGAGTTGACTTTATGTACCTTTTCAGACTCTCTAAAAATGAAAAGGATTGAGTTATCCTTGTCGTTAGACTCGTTAAATTCATTAAATAGCGACAAACTTGTCTTTAGACGAGAACGAGTTTCCCTATCGCTAGGCTCGTTAAAACATAGCGATGGGCTTGCCCGAAGGGCAGGTTATAGAACAAGCATATGTTATCCTCCTCAAGCTTGATAAAAATAAAGAGGTACTGGTCAGCAATGACTGGGGAAAAATTGGGAGAACCTCACAGCTTTAATGGTAGCAAGTCACTCTTGAACATGACACTTTGTCCTCCGTATCACATCGGGTTGGGTTGTTTCATTCACCGGTCTCATCACCATGGTCCTTGCCACACCATCCACATTTTGGGGTAATGCTACCAATCCATCACATCAGTGTCGTTATATGTTCAAGAGATGTTGTTCTGCAAAGAGTCAACTGTGTCCCATCGACTGCCATACATTGTCCTTCATCCATTTCATGACCGCCTCCCTGAATCATACATCACAGTTTGTTTTCACCTCATCACAATCGTTAGCTTCGTTCCGTGTCACTGATGTGGGATTCATTAAGGCCCTCCTTTGACGGATCACTCCTTGTCGACATCAGCTCATTATCCAAGGAGTTGATCTAGGAACAACCCCTTCAGTACTTTGAAGCTTGCATGCCTCAATGGCAAGTTTCTCACTTCCGGCGACAGGTATACACCAATGACCTTCGACCAGAAGATTTTGCATGGTGGTCGACGCCAAGTCCTTTATTCCCACCATGTGAATTGTACTGCCGTACCTTGAGGGTCATCATCCTTATCGGTGATTCCTCTCGCGCTTGTTAACGGTTTACATCATTGACCGGTAATCAAGCGATGTCTTTCCATGTTCGACTCCAAGAAATTCTCACATGGATCGACTTGTACATCGAGTGAAGATCGGAAGAGATTGAAGACCCCGGATCTAGTTTCATCCATCCGGGCTGCGATATATATTCAGGATATAAAGACATTTGACATGTACATCATTGCAGCAGATGATCATCCTTCTCAAAGGATGATAATTTCAGCAGAGAATTATCAGTCTATCATCAGACGATCGTCTGTGCTATGTACCAAAATGAATTTATAAAGCTGAGCATGGGAATGCCCGCCTCAGCTAGATCATGAAAAAGTATGAAAAATAATGTATTGTATTGTATCTTATTACAGGACACTTCTCAGCAGATTGAATGAACTTCGGATCCTCTTAATAAAGCATTTCACCCGATAAACGACCTCATACTTTAGGGGGCATCTGTTATAGACAATTTTGTGCCTTGCATGAATTGTCAATAATCCAAGGGATCCAAAGTCCCTAAACATGATGTTCCTACCCCTAGAGGAACAAGGTCAGCAAACCAACAGCTCTCAGATCAGTTCTCCACCTGAAAACACTCAAAAACAAGCAATCCTGAAATCAAAGCAGGTGCTCCACTAGGCTTCTGCACTGAAACTCAACTCCTCGATGGTGTACCTGCGTTGCAAAGCAAGTGGAACAAAGGCCACCTGCGCTGAGCGAGATGGGACAAGTGGCACACTGAGTCATTGCTCTGGATTCTTCCAAAAATGACACTTGGATCAGGGATTTCGCCTTATGATGAGTCAGAGGCTCTGTTTCTCCAAGTGGAAGCAAGGTTCTCCAAGTGGACTCAAGAACTAAAGATCAACTGAAGAGAGAGAGGACACAAGGCAGCTACACATCAGTTGCAAGCTGACTCATCCTTTCTCAATTCATCTATATATTGAGCTCTCTCCTATGAGCTCAGGAGGCTGGAATTTTGGGCAAAGTAATGCTATGCTGTTGGTTTCACTATAGAACTATTGGGTGATTGCTTGAAGGAGGTGAAGAGGAGAAATTCTTTCTGCTGGGAGGTGTTGCTGGATTGGGGCCTTCAATGGTTGTAACCTTCTCAGAACTTTACTTCTTCATTAATAAAAGCTATTGAGGTTCTTCTATATGCACTTGTTTCAATGATGTTATTGTGATAATTGTATATTTGGTTTATGCTAATCCGTGAATCAGTTATGATTGCATGCTTCTTGTAGTTTCCTTCTTTGTTATTTTGCAGGATCTCATTGTAGCTGGGCCAGCAAAGAGCAAGGAGCTGGGGGCAAGCAAGCAAAGAGAAGAGTTTGGATTCGACATTAAGCGCAAGGCAACGGTTAGTGCACTTCTTCATTCTCTCTTGCTTTCATAAAGAAGTAAACCTTAAGTAGTTTTCTTTACAGTTGTTGCTGAGGTACTATCACCCTTAGAGTGGGAGAGGGTCATCCGAATCGGATACTTTTCCCTACAACACAACCTTCCTTGGAAAAACTATGCAATATGACCTAGTAAGACTGCCTAGCCCAGAAATTGCACAATCTTGGGCAGTAGTCAGCTCCTCAGCCTAGAAATTGCAAAATCCCTTTATGTAGCCAGCCCAGCTTCCTCCTAGAAACTGCGCGAAAGTTACCCTCAGCCAGGTAGGCTATTGCATGTGCCATCGGGTTGACCGGTTTCACCCGGGACCGAGAAAACTTGACTTGCATGCATGGGATGCTTTTTCCTGAAATAGAAAAAAGCATCCCTAGATTTTAGGGAGCTATTTTTAGCAGCTGGAGGTTACATTTCCTAGATTTGTGGCATGCACGTCATGAGCCTCAAACTTATTTATTAGACACTTCAGAGCTCACTTATTCACATCAATCTTGGAGCTTTGACATCCCACAGAACATCAAGGAGTCTTCGACACATCTAGCTATACTAAGTCTAGATAACTTTTCTTTTGCAGCATTTATGTCGCTTTTTGTGTTTTGTCTTGTGTGAGTGCCGTCTGCTTGAATTATGTGAACGCTTGTTCTCGTTTTCATGCATATTAGCTTGTACTAGAACTGTTTCATTTTTCATTAGAATCTCACTGATGTCGCATGCATGACACTTTTTTGCACAAAAAATCGCCGATTCGGCGACTCACTTCACACACATGCATGTTGTTCCGTTTTCTAAATCTTGCATTCACTGTTTGAATGTATGATCATTCACTCCTTCTTAAATTTAGTATCACCATGCATTCACAATCACATCTACTTTCAGTTGCTCGTCGGCGAGTCTAGGTAGCCTTGGCCCGAACTCTGCCTCACCAAGATAGCATTACGCAATCCTGAGAGGGAAGGCTCTGCCTTCCTCCGAGAAAATGCGCATTTCTACCTAGTGACTATCCTCCAGTCTTGCATTGCGTAATTCTAAGAGGCAGTGACTGTTGGCCTAGAAAATTGCAGAATGCAGTCACTGTGCCTGCAACCCTTGCCAACTGAATTTGCGAATTGCACAATCCCAAAAGCCAGTAGGCCAGTTTGGATTGCACATTATGCAATTCCAGCATCCAGCCAGCCTCCTAGCAGTCCAGACTGCCTTTTGTGTAGTTCCAGAAGCCAGTCTCCTATCCTCCCAGGAAAAATTGCGTAATCTTTGCTAGTTAATCCCCAGGTATTTTGCATGTCATTCCTCAAGTTTTATTTTCTTTTAGCTAAGAGATTTCTTACCATGCATGTTGTTATGTCTCTAGATCTAGAAGGTGTTCATCCACCTCTCAGCAGTTTAGGATCAATGGCCTCCAACAGAGAATGATCAAAGGACACTGACGGAAGTGAAAATGGAGCAGCGGTTGAACGAGTGTCTACAAGTTTACCGATCTATGAAGACACCAAGCTGATTGTAGACAAATACATCAAGCTGAAATGGCAAGAGGTCAATGATGCATTTGCAAGCACATTTGGGGAAGACCTTGAAGACCTCCAAGTCTATGTGAACATTCACAAGTCTGGCTTGTACCGAATTGCATGCAGGTATCATGTGTTCCCATGCGCGGACATGATACATTGGATCATCTCGCACATTGATCCTGAGACAATGACATTAAGAAGTGTCAGCGGGACGAATATTGCTACCTTCAGGGCACAAGATTATGAATAGATGTACCATATGTCGAAGCCCGTGATCACCATGGAGACACCCTTCAGCATACCCAACAACAATGCCAACTCCAGAGATATCTTGAAGAACTGGGTGAAGGAGCCGACCAAATTCAGGATGACACCTAATCAGATCTACAAGACAAAGATACCGCGAAAGGCGTATCAATACTTGGTCATCTTTGCATGTCGCCTGTATGGCCAAGAGAGCACGGAAACCTTCCCACAAAGTTGGGTGATCGCGTTGGACCAAATGGCCAATGAAGGAAAATCATGCAACTAGTCTGACATGTTGGCTCACAGGATGAAGGAACCGGTAACAAGAGCTCGACAGCCACCCAAAGGTCGATAAGCAGAAATCTACATGTCCGCTTACACCTTGGATGCAATATGTGCCCGTCAGGAGTTCTTGGGCTTGAAGTGGGCATGGACATCGACGGAGACCTCTAAGAACATTTATTGTAAAATGTTGTCCGAATGTAGCTTCAGAGGAGTTATCACACAGATGTTCGATCATTTTGTCACCCCGGTGTACAAGATGATATTTGAATAGGATCCACCCTGCATGTCGAAGGCTGAAATGAGGCACTGATCGATATAACAGATTGTTATGCCTCACAGTTCGACACCTTCATATGGATGTACAACACGGAGAAGCTTCAGCATGTTCTATCGAAGTTTGCCTTGGACAAGCTCGTCATGCAGGAAGTATCATACCACATCTCGGTAGGACTGTCAGCCAAGCTACACCGGAACAAGAAGGCACCATGGCCCGCTCTTCCGTTGCGGATCGGGTTATACGAGATACAAAATTTCAAGCATGCAGATGTCGAAGTAGAGGATATTAAGAAATATACATTCGACGCCCGAAGCTACAATCTGTATGACCTGCATTGTTTTGTAAAAGATCACTGCGCGAGAGTACAATTTTAGTGGATCCATGGGGCAGGTCATTGGTTAGAGGAAGACCCATGGAGATATTGTTACAACTTCTCCAGGCCTAATGAATCGGTCGGCAACAGAGGTAAACATACCAACACACGACAAAGGTAAGAGGAAGATTGTCGACAACATGGAGGAGGAACAAAGCTGCAAGTTCCGAGCAGACCCACTTGTGGAGAAAGAATCTTTGGCAATAAAGGAGAAGAGGAAACAACGCGATAAGAAGAACATGCAAAGGAAGAGAGAAAAATGGAGAATGGAGGAAACAAAGAAGGAGTTGCATGAGTTCAAGGAGAAACTTAGGAAGGAACATGAGCTCCGCAGACAGGAGAAGGAAGTGCAACAACAATAGGTTCAGCATGGGGTGACACATGTATAGACAGATGAAACTACACTTGTACAGGTAGTCGACTCATCCGAATAGCTGGCACCAAGAAGATAAGGTGAGAAATTGTAGGAGTATGACTTTGCTCTAGAGATTGAAAAAGAACTTGAGCAGATGGATACAGATATGGAGTAATAGGAGTTAGAGAAAGACACTAACCCCACGTCTCACCACCAAGGTTGACCCACCAACTTCATTGTATCCCGAAGCGGAGCAAGTCCCAAGCGACCAAGGAGACACTGAAATCCTTGGAGACAATCCGAAGGGAGATATGAACAACATCTCATCCGATGAGTCCCAACATAGAGTTGCGTAATCTCACAGAGTGTCGACTCTGGGTGATCACACATCTCCTGTGCATTTTGAGGAATGAGTGATCATGTCTGATGTGTGCAAGCATCCAGTATTATTGGCTGATGCTACCAGAGCATATGTCGAAGCCACTAGCTTGAGTGTTCGCTTCTTGATAGCTGAGAAAGAGTGAATAACTAAGGAGTCAGAGACGTCCAAGCAAGGAGGAGAATTGGTTACAACATCTGTTGGAGCACAGTTGAAGAAGGAAATACTGGATGAATTATTGTCCCTTGACACAGTTATGTGGGCATTGTATTCCAAGTTTGGCACCATGCATAAGGTAGTTGTCCATCTCAACGGTTGGTAGCAACGATGTGCTAGGAGAGCACGTATCTTGTCAAACGTGCATGCTACTGTTTATTACATGCAAACATGGACAATGAGATACAAGGGAGCCCCGTTACACTTGCCCAAGATGATGAAGCCCAGAGAGTTCGAACTGAAGGCACGCATATGGAGTCAGATCCAGAACTATGAATATCTCCCAAAGCTCATCACTAATCTATAAGATTCCCATGCACGGGTATTCAGGAGTATGGATGTTGTTGTGCGCACACATGCGATTGCATCTATTGGGACACTCACCCAGGAAAAGACAAAGGCACAGGTATGATTGGAGCTTGACTCATACTTTGATGAGTTGATGCGCATAGCCACCAGCCCATACTTGGTGATTAGTGTAGACACCATGCATTAGTATGTCGCTGGTCCGGCCACACTCAAGACAATGATACGCATGTTATCAGATGAGTTGGACAGAGGAGTTTGAGCAGTGTACCTGGATGCTATGGAGGCAAGAGTTCATTTCTATAAAGATGTCACCCTAGAGTACACAGACATCATCGCGGACTACCGAGATTGGAATTAGTTCGCTACTGTCGACCACCATGAGGATGTCAAAGAGATGGTCTTCCCACAACTCTCTGAGCCATAGTGATGTCTTGCATGGCTTGCTCAAGCCTATTTTCTCCATGTGCAGATTGTACGTAATGCCTTGTCAAGTGTAAGTTCAAGTGTCGATAGTTGGATGTAATAGTCATAAAGTAGATGAAGAGTCATGAGGGTAGATGAATTGTCACAAAGGGGAATGTCAAGGGCCACCCCACCCTTTGTTATATATAGTCCCTCATAACTCATTGTATAGGCTTTTGGTCAGCCAAGCTTCCAATAGGAGTATCTTAGAGAAAGCTTGGACAATATTGTAACGAGCCTTGGCTTCTCCAATGTGCAGAGCTAGTATATCTCTTTGGAGGAGTAGGTGGCAATGACTATAACGTTCTGCTGTCGGAACTAGTGGTTGGTCATGGTTGTATTGTATGACTAGAACTTACACTTCGTAACATAATAGAGCCAACACGTTTGATGCATATGTCGTATTGTATTTCAGCTATCTTGTTTACTCTAAATGATATATGTATCTGTTTGATTATGCATACATGTGTAGCTATTTTTTGTATATGTATGTATGAATCTTACTGAATTGTGTTGTTAGTTTAACCATCACTTTGGATTGCTAGCTTACCTTCCTTCTATGTTGTGATGTATTTTCTCTCGTGTGTTCCCTTCTTAACTACGTGCTTTCATAGGTTTCCAAGGGGTGCACTCACCTCACCCTCCATGTGTTAGAACCTCTCATGCACCTTCCTTGACTTATTGCACATGTCACACCCTTGCTACCAACGGGGAAATCTTACTTGCCTCTGTGCGAAACCGCGATCAAGGTGATACCGTATGACCCACTACTGGGACTCCTACACCAAACGGTTTGAGGTATAATTCAGACTTCTTACTGAGGATATCCCCTATCATGTTGTCAGGTTCAGCAATATAAACACACACCTGATAAGAAACGTGTTCATGATTGTGTTCAAGGCGATTTTGGACAGGTTCGATTGGGTGATGATAAATTCTGTAAAATCATTGGAATGGGTACAGTGTTCATAAAACAACAGAATGGAAATCAATGGCTATTGAAGGAGGTAAGGCATGTTTCAGATCTGAAGAAAGATCTAATTTCAACAGGATAGTTGGGAGGTTAAGGTTGTGTAACTACTTTTACAGCTAAAACCTGGAAGCTCACTGAACGATCCATGGTAATAGAAAAGGAGAAAATGTTTGTACATTGTATTTATGAAATGGTATTTCTAATTATGTTAATGCTTTAACCTCTACAGGAGCAGATATGGCATTGTGACATCATAGGATCGGGCACGTGAGTGAGAAGGGGATGCAGATTCTTCACTCAAGAAATTTGTTGCCAGGTTTGAAGCATGTTGATTTGGAATTCTGTGAGAATTGTGTTTATGGAAAACAGAAGAGATTCAGATTCCTTAGAGTTGGGAAAGAAAAGAAGAATGAAAAATTAGAGCTTGTGCATATAGATGTATGGGGACATGCTCAGGTATCATATCTTGGTGGCTCTCGCTATTATGTTACTTTTATTGATGATGCAACCAAAAAAACCTGGATTTATTGTATTCGAAATAAACCTGATGTATTTGATACTTTCAAGAAATGGAAAGCTTTGGTTGAAAATGAGACAGGAAAAAGGTTGAAGTGTCTCAGATCAGAAAATGGAGGTGAATATTGCAGCAAAGAGTTTGATAGGTATTGTTCAGAGAATGGAATTCACAGAGAGAAGACAGTTCCAGGAACACCACAAGAAAATGGTGTGTCAGAAAGGATGAATAGGACAATCATGGAGCGTGCAAAGTGCATGAGATTGAATGTAGGATTGCCTTTATAATTTTGGGTAGATGTTGTAGATACTATTGTTTATATAATAAACAGAGGGCCTTCAAGTTCCTTGGATGGTGGTATTCCAGAGGAGGAATGGACAAGTAAAAAGGTAAACTACTCATTTGTAACGACTTTTGGTTGTGAAGCCTTTGTTCACATTAATAAAGAAAATAGAACAAAGCTTGACGAAAAATCAAAGAAATGTACCTTTATTGGATATGGTGTTAATGATTTTGGTTATCGCTTTTATGATTATGAAAAACAAAAAATCATTAGGAGAAGAGATATCATATTCAATGAAAATGTTTTGTATAAGGATTAGATGTAGGAAAAGAAACAGGAAAAAGAAAATAGAGAATACACAATGCTTGATGAGATCACAGAAAAAAGTGAAGGTGCCTGAAAATCATAATGATCAACAATCAGAACAACAACAGCTGCAACCACAATAGCAACAAGCACCTCAAACACCTGAAAGTGGTGTTAGAATATAATACCAGGATAAATAGACCCCCTAAACGATACTCTCCTTCATTATATTATGTATTGTTGACTGATTCTGGTGAACCAAAATGTTATGAAGAAGCAGTGCAGGTAGAAACCAAGAAGAAGTGGGAGCAAGCCATGAAATAAGAGATGGAATCCTTAGTACATAACCAGACTTGGGACTTAGTCAGGTTTCCTGCAAGTATAATGACATTGCAGAATAAATGGGTTTACAGGTTGAAAGAAGAAGATGGAGGTGGAAAAAGGTATAAATCTAGACTTGTGGTGAAGGGGTTTTCAGAGAAAAAGGGTATAGACTTTGATGAGATATTTTCTCCTGTTGTTAAAATGAATTCAATCAGAACATTTTTAAGTCTAGTAGTAGTTGAAGATTTGCATATTGAGAAGTTATATGTAAAGAAAACCTTTCTCAGTGGGGATTTGGAGGAAGAGATATATATGCAGTAGCCACAAGGATATGAGGTCAAAGGGAAGGAGAAACTAGTGTGTAGGTTGAAGAAGAGCTTGTATGGTTTAAAAAAGGCTCCAAGGCAGTGGTATCTAAAATTTGACAGGCTTATGTCTAAACAAGGTTATACTAGATGTCACTATGATCATTGTGTTTATCTAAAAAGGAAAAATGATGACAACTATATTATATTATTACTGTATGTAGATGACATGTTTGTTTAAGGTTCTAACATGCAGGAAATAAATGTGCTCAAAAGAAAATTGGCAAACTCATTTGCAATGAAGGATTTGGGCGCTGCACAACAAATCCTTGGTATGAGAATAACTAGAGACACAAAGAATAAAAAAATAACATTGTCTCATAGTGAGTACATACAAAAGGTCTTGAAAATATTTAATATGTAGAATGAAAAACCAGTTAGTATACCTTTGGCTAGCCATTTAAAACTAAGTAAGGAGGTCTGTCCCAAGATTCAGGAAGAAATGGATTATATATCTAAAGTTCCATATGCATCATCATTTGGAAGCTCAATGTATGAAATGGTCTACACAAGACCTGATATTTCACATGCAGTGGGAGTTGTAAGAAGGTACATGAACAATCCAGGAAAAGAACATTGGGTGGCGATGAAGTGGATTCTCAAGTATTTTAGAGGTACCACAAATCAAGCATTATGCTTTGGTGGTTCAAACATTTTTCTATAGGGATATGTTGATGCAAATATGGTGGGTGATAGAGATAACAAGAGGAGAACCACAAGGTATGTGTTTACTATAGGTGGAACAACTCTTAGTTGGGTTTCAAAACTGCAAAGTGTTGTTGCACTCTCAACGACAGAAGCAGAGTATGTTGTTGCTACAGAGGCTAGTAAAGAAAGGATTTTGTTACAAAGGTTTCTAGAAGAATTTGGTAAGAAGCAGAAGTTGTGCAGGTTATACAGTGACATCTAGAGTGCCATACATCTTGCAAAGAACTCTTCATTTCATTCCAAGACTAAACATATACAACTCAAGTACCATTTCATATGGTTAGTGTTGGAAGATGGACAATTGAAGCTGGAAAAGATACACACTAGCCAAAATCCTGCAGATATGTTAACAAAAGTTGTAACCAGGAAGAAACTAATATTGTTATGCTCTTAACCTGCAAAGTAATACCCAAGAATAGAATTTGTGAAGAAAAGATACCGAGAACACAAAATATGCGAAGAAAATATACCCAGAGCACAGAATAGCAATGATTTTATTATTCAGAGAGAAATGTTCACAGGCCTCTTCGAGGGGGCAACCTCCAATAGAGCAGAGCTCGATTACAAAACAAGACACGATACTCCTCGCAGGGAGTCTCTATCCTTTATATATGACTCATACATGCAATACCACAGGCCAATATCGTGGGTTTTATTAATACCATCTATCTAATACTACCGCCCATTTACCATCTATCTAATACTACCGCCCATTTGCAACTAACTGTGGTCCCGTCATTAATTGCGGGTTAACCACTTACAAATATTAATATGGGCTTTATTGACTCTTGACTATGACGTGATCCCATGACATAAATAAGGGGGTTAGGGTGGGACCCTAACATGCCCTCCCCCTTAAGACTAGCCTTGTCCTCAAGGCTGAAGCTGCGGAAACTGCTTAAGAATAGTGGCTAGTTCCCAAGTTGCATCTTCCGGAGAGGTGTCTTTCCATTTGACGAGGGCCTCCTTAATCATGCGGCCGCGCAGGTGCTTGTCTCGTGTGTCTAGAACCTGTTCAAGTTGAAGCCAGATTGACCCTTCTTCGTCCAATTCAGGTAGACTGGTTTGAACTCGGCAATTGTTCCCAATCACTTTCTTGAGGCACGATACATGGAAAACTGGGTGGATTTTTGCTGTAGGTGGCAAAGCCAACTTGTAAGCCACTTCTCCAATGCGCTGAAGTACTTGGTATGGTCCGTAGAATTTTGGAGAGAGCTTTTGACAACCCTTGTCTTTGAGTGATGTTTGCTTATATGGTTGCAGCCTCAAAAAGACTTGATCCCCTTCTTGAAATTGGCGCTCTGAGCGATGTTGGTCAGCCTGTTGCTTCATATGGTTCTGAGCTTGATGAAAATTCTCGTGCAAATGGGCAAGCATGGTTGTGTGGTGTTGTAGGAGTTGATCCATGGCTTGTAATTTGGACCACCCCGTGAGATAAGAAGTAGGGGAAGGCGGAAGTTGTCCATAGACTGCTTCATAGGGAGTCATTTTGGTGGTGGCATGATAGTTGGTGTTATACCACCACTCCGCCAGAGGTAACCACTGTAGCCAAAGGTGTTGCTTTTCTGCAGTGAAACACCTAAGGTAGGTTTCTAGACATTTGTTAACGGCTTCTGTTTGACCATCTGTTTGCGGATGACATGAAGTACTGAGTTTGAGTTGAGTGCCTTGTATTCTGAAGAGCTCCTGCCAAAAATTACTGGTGAAGATTGGGTCGCGGTTGAACACAATAGAAGTGGGCATGCCATGCAATTTGAAGATCTGATCCATGAAAGTTTGAGCAACCAAAGTTGGTGTAAATGGTTGGGGTAGGGCGCAGAAATGAGCATACTTCGACAGTCGGTCCACAACCACCATGATGACTGACTTGTTCCCAGACTTTGGAAGACTTGTAATGAAATCCATGGAGACCTCCGTCCAAATTGACGCCGGAATGGGTAATGGTTGTAATGTGCCTGGTGTGTTGACGGTTTCCCCTTTGTGGCGTTGACAGACGTCACATTCTGCTACGAAAGTAAGGATGTCCTGTTTCATGCCGGCCCAAAAAAATGATCTTCTGGTGCGAGTGTACGTCTTCTGAAAGCCCGAATGTCCTACAATGGGAGATGAGTGCAATTCTGCCAAAATGCGACTTTTGAGGGTGGATGTTGGCGATATTATGACTCTGTCCTTGTAGCGAAGAATATCATTCCGCCACGAGTAGCCCCTGCTGGAATTAGGATCTACCTGCAATTGAGAAATGAGTTGGGAGAGCCCGGGATGTGAAAACCATTCCCTGCGAGCCTCTTCAATCCAGTCGGGAATGGGGAGGGAAATTGCGAGCAGAGTACTTTCCTCCTCAAATTGGCGCGACAATGCATCTGCTACCCTGTTGTCTTTCCCTTTCTTGTAAATGATCTCATAATCATATCCTAGCATTTTGGCTAACCATTTATTTTGTTGTGGGGAAGATAGGCGTTGCTCCAAAAAATATTGAAGATTGTGATGATCTGTGCGGATTTGGAAACGTCGCCCCAACAAGTAAGGTCGCTAGGTCTCGACTGCATGTAAGATGGCCATCATTTCCTTCTCGTAGGTAGATTGGCCCAGATTCCTCCCACTTAGTTGTTGGCTGGTGAAGGCCAATGGTCGCCCTTCCTGCATTAAGACCGCTCCAATACCTGTTCCCGAAGCATCACATTCAATGACAAATGATTTGGTGAAGTCCGGTAGTGCTAAGACAGGAGTGGAACACATGGCGGTTTTGAGAGCGGTAAATGCCTGTTGTGCTTCCTCGTTCCAGAAGAAGGAATTTTTCTTTAGGAGTTGCGTTAGGGGCTTCGCTATGCGGCCATAGTTGTGGACAAATTTATGATAATAGCCTGTGAGACCCAAAAATCCTCTCAAGCTTTTCAAGGTCTTAGGTTGAGGCCATTCTTGCATTGCCTGGATCTTTTTGGGGTCCACATTGACACCTTCACGCCCCACAATGTGGCCCAAATACTCAACTTCTTCCATGCCAAACGAACACTTAGACATCTTGACAAATAATTTATGCGTGCGGAGCAGTTGCAAGAGTAGATCTACATGCTGAAGATGTGCCGCCCAAGTGCCACTATAGATGAGGATGTCATCGAAGAAGACAAGGACAAATTTTCTGAGATATGGTTTGAGGAGGTGATTCATAAGGCTCTGAAAAGTAGAGGGGGCATTACAGAGACCAAATGGCATGACCAGGAACTCATAATGGCCTTAATGAGTTCTGAAAGCTGTCTTGGGAATGTCGACTTCCTTCATGCGAATTTGGTGGTAGCCTGAGCGAAGATCCAACTTAGTGAAGAAATGAGCCCCATTGAGTTCGTCCAGCAAATCGTCAACCACTGGGATGGGAAATTTATCTTTAACTGTTAACTTATTGAGGGCCCTGAAGTCGAGACACATCCGCCACTCCCCATCTTTCTTGAGGACCATGACCACTGGGGATGAATAAGGACTAATGCTGGGACGAATGACACCTGCTTCCAACAATTCCTTGATGATTTTTTCTATTTCATTATTTTGGGTGAACGGATATCTGTATGGCCGCACATTTGGGGGTTGGGCCCTTGGAACCAATGTGATGCTATGATCATGTTCCCCTCGCGAGGGTGGAAGCTCATGAGGCTTGTCAAAGACCGTCCGATGTTTATTTAAAATATGTTGCATCTCAGGATGAATTGGCGAAGACATGGTGTCTACTACCTGGATGGCATTGAATTGAGCTACCACTCCATGATGGCCCTTTTTTAACAATTTTTCCATCCTATGCGAGCTGATGATAGAGGGGGCTCCCGCCTGTAGTCCACGGAGGGTATGTGTGGAGTTGTTCTGCTTAAAACTCATATATAACTCCTCGAAATCCATTGTGATTGGCCCAAGAGTGCGGAGCCATTCCGCGCCTAGGCAACCCCCCATGTGTATTGCAAACATGTGGGTTTTCAATTGATAATCCCCCATTTGAATTTTGACATTTTCACAGCGACCTTCACATTTCATTGTGCCCCCATCTGCAATCTGGACTTGGAAGTTAGAAACTGCCCGGACGAAACAATGTGCTGCTTCAACGATCTTTTGATGGATGAAATTATGGGTACTTCCACTATCAATCAAGAATACTACTGGGCGATGTTTAAGAAAACCCCTAATTTTGAGAGTTTGAGGGGAAGAAATTCCTGCCAATGCATTTAGAGAAATAATTGGTTCATCAGATACAATTTCCTTTTGGTTATCTTCTTCGATCTCCTCCGGTTCCTCAAGTGGTGGATCTTCCTCGGTGGAGCTGTAGTCAGTGGCATTTATTTGAAAAAACTTGTGCTCTTTGCATTTATGACCCGGGGAATATTTTTCATCACAGTAGTAACATAGTCCTTGCTTCCTTCTTTCGGCCATTTCCGCAGGTGACACCTTTTGAATCTTAAGTGTCTGAGTCGTATTGGGAGCCTGTGAGGGACGACCTTTAGGGGGGAAGTTGGGGTGGCTGGATTGGGCTGTTAATGCACGTTCCACCTTACAGGCTACCTGGAAAGCCTCTGTCCATGTGGGAGGGTGGTGGAGTAGAACCTGAGCTTTGATGGCTTCTTTAAGACCACTGATAATGCATTCCATGTAGAACTCATCTGTGAGACCCCTAGTGTGGAAGGCTAAGGCTTCAAAAGCAGTAATATATTCCTCCACCGTACCCGTCTGTCGGAGCTTAGTGAGACGCCCCAAAAAAGAGTCTTCCTGTTCAAAGTGACTGCGAAGAGTTTTGGCAAATTGGGCCCAATTCTGAAAATGTCCATTGCAACGTTGATGCCATTCCTTCCATTGCCATCGTTCATTGTCCAAGAACATGGTGCCCACCATAAGCTTAGTCCCCTCATCTATGATATGATTCAATTGGAAATACTACTCCATTTGTGCTAGCCATGCGGACGTGTGAGAACCGTCAAATTTATGCATATCCAACTTGGGAGGTCGCTGACTAGGTGGTGGATGGGTGTGCCAGACGTGCTGAGAGTGGCTAGACTCACCCTCATGGTATTCATGGCCATTATACGCCTCCTCGTGGGCTAGCTCCTTGCCCTTTGGGAGTGCATCATGTATCTGGTTACTTATTCCTTTAAGCTCAAGTTCGATATTCTTCACCGCAGTTTGGAGGGAGTGCACATGGTCTTCAATTTTTTCGATCCTTTCATTGGCCATCGCTTGAGCGCGAGTTTCTACCATACACCAACCTGAGGAAAAAATTGGGACCGCCTAAAAAAATTTTACTAAGAAATTGAATGGTACCACCTTGCTCAGCTCGTCGTCCTGATTCTGATGGGCTAGGTCACCAATAAGTACCCCGGAAGATCTCAGACTTTTTTTTTTTGTTTTGGAAAACTCCTAATGGAGTTTTACTCCTTCCTGATCAATACTGCAGTCGCCAAATCCTCAGAATGTCAATTCCGCCAAAAGTCCTGCGAAAATTATATCCAGGGACAGGAACCCTTCACAACTACTCCGATCTGGTGGATCTGAGAGATCTGAATGGTGGAACAACTGCTGCTGCTGATCTGATGGAGCTGCGGGACTGATGTCGGCTCCTGCTGCACTTTCTGATCTGGAATAGGTGATGTGTGATCCCCCGATAGAAAGGGAACTATGGTCTTGAGGAGTGTCAGGTGCTACAGATCGCAATATACATAAGGGTCTGACAGTAGTACTCGGCCCAATGTTTTAGGGCTATAACTAAGGATGATCGACCGTACCCTTAGCCGTACAACCCAACTACCCTATCGTACGGGTGAGTAATCTCTCCGAGTGTTGTTCTCGGTGTACTGTAGCCACAAGACGGCTGAAGGTTTATCTATGGCGAGGTTTCAAGGGAGGTAGGGGGCTTCCTATATACCCAGAGGGTACGTGGAAGACAGTCCGTGCGCAGTTCTGTCTAATGTGCTACTACTCGAAGGGGTACCCACAGGGGTTACAAGGGAGTCCAACAGACGTGACCACCTCTTGTATTTCCTGCATGCATGCCTCCCCAAATCCGTAGGTTTATGCGCTTAACGACAGATCCCGTGGTTTAAAGACCCCGGAACACGTCTCTAGCCAAAAAAAAAATTTGCTAAAATTTGGAGATCCCACCGAGCCCTGGAAAGTGCTCTGATACCACTTGTTATGCTCTTAACCTGCAAAGTAATAGCCAAACATAGAATTTGCGAAGAAAAGATACCGAGAACACAGAATATGCGAAGAAAATATACCCAGAGCACATAATAGCAATGATTTTATTATTCAAAGAGAAATGTTCACAGGCCTCTTCGAGGGGGCAACCTCCAATAGAGCAGAGCTCGATTACAAAACAAGACACGATACTCCTCGCAGGGAGTCTCTATCCTTTATATATGACTCATACATGCAATACCACGGGCCAATATCGTGGGTTTTATTAATACCATCTATCTAATACTACCACCCATTTACCATCTATCTAATACTACCGCCCATTTGCAACTAACTGTGGTCCCGTCATTAATTGAGGGTTAACCACTTACAAATATTAATATGGGCTTTATTGACTCTTGACTATGACGTGATCCCATGACATAAATAAGGGGGTTAGGGTGGGACCTTAACAGATATTCTGCTCGGTTTCAATTGGTCTTCAAGTATGATGATGATGATGGGAAACAACCAGGTCCAAAGTGGAGTCATGAGTTCTAAAGGATTTTCAAGAAGAATTACTTGTTAGAAAGGTACTACGACAATAAGGCCAAAGAATTCTATGAGCTAAAGATGGGATCAATGAAAGATGAAGAGTACAAAAATAAGTTCATGGATTTATTCAGGTATGTACCGTATCTTAAATATGAGAAGGATAAAGTTCAGAGATTGGTCAATGGACTTCTATTATCATTCAAAGATTGAATTGAGTTGATGACCCTCGGTCACTTGAGGAAGTTATTGGGAAATTGAAGCATTGCTATGAACAATGAAAGCGTAAGAATGAATCTCAGCAAGGTTGGAAAGTGAAAGAAAAAGGTAAAGGTAAATGGTAGCCGAAAAGAACAAGGCCTCATAATGTAGATGAGAAATAAATTGTGGCACCGCAAAAGAGGTTCAATGCAGCTAGACAAGGACATGGGTCACAACAACAATAGCATAGAGGTGAGGGTAATGGTTAATTGTAGTGTTGGGCATGTGGTAAGGAGAGTCTTAAGAGAGATTTTCCACATAATCTGGGTTGTAGGCCTCAAATATATAGTGTGCAGGAGGCATAAAATGTTGGGGATGTTGGTTAGAGAATTCCTCGTATTTATCTAGCATTGGATAACAAACAGGAAGACCAGAAGGAATCTATCACTGAGATGGACGGTAAGCTTTGTGATCAAGTTATTTCTATTTTGACTGACCCTGGATATAATTATAGTTATGTTAGTCCTGACTTGGTGGACAAGTGTGGTTTGAGTAAGGAATTGCATGCAAAATCTTGGTTAGTGCAGTTGGATACAGGTATAAAGAAGTGAGTTCATCATTGGGTAAGAGCTTGTGCATTTGATTTGAATGGTATGCCTACCGCAACACATTTGAATGTATTACCATTTGGATCATACAGTATGTTGTTGGGGATGGATTGGTTGCACCTTCATAGAACCAAGGTGGATTGTTATGACAAACCAATTGAGTGTGTGGATGAAAATGGGGAACGAAGAGTCTTGTAGGGAAATAAGAAAGTTACATCAGTTAGGATGGCAACAGATATTCAAGCAAAGCACGGTTGCAGAAAGGGATGTATTTTATTTGCAGTGCATATTTCTAGTGACAAAGGTAAGGAAGTTGAGGATACAAATGCTTTGATTAAGTACCTAGTTCTAAAACAATTTCAAGATGTATTCCCTGAAGAGATTTCAGAGTTGCCACCTCACAGGGAAGTAAATGTTTTTATTGAGTTAGTTCTAGGGGAAGATCTAGCATCAAAAGCACCTAACAGGATGAGCGCACCTAAGTTGGTAGAGTTGAAGTTGGAGTTGAAGGAAATGTTAGAAAATGGATACATTAGGAAAAGTGTATCACCTTGGAGTGCACCGGTATTGTTTGTGAAGAAGAAAGATGGTACTCTCAGATTGTGCATTGATTACAGGAAGTTGAACAAAGTGACCATCAAGAACGGGTATCCGTTGCCAAGGATTGATGACTTGTTTTCTCAGTTGAAGGGAGCAACAATGTTCTCGAAGTTTGATTTGATATCAAGATACCACTAGGTACGCATCAAAGAAGAGAACATTTACAAGACAACTTTCCGGACTAGGTATGGGCATTATGAGTTTGTTGTAGTTCCATTAGGTTTGACTAATACTCCAACTACAGTGCTTGATGAATAGTGTGTCATGTCTGTATTTGGATAAGTTTGTTATTGTGTTCATTGATGAAATATTGGTATATTCTAGAAATGAGGTAGAGCATGTCGAGCATTTAGCAGCAGTATTGAGGTTGTTGAGAGAGCATCAGTTGTATGCTAAGCTCAGCAAGTGCAATTTCTTTCAGATTGAGGTACATTAATTGGGACATGTTGTTTCCAAGGAGGGCATTGCAATATATCTAGAAACGATAAGGGCCATCATGAAGTGGGTAGCTCCTAGAAATGTGGTTGAGGTGAGATCTTTCATGGCGTTGGCATGTTATTACAGGAGGTTCATTAAGAACTTCTCGCAGATCACTTATCCTATTACATCATTGTAGAGGAAAGGTAAGAAGTTTGAATGGAAAAATGAGTGTGAGGCTAGTTTTGATTAGCTTAAGCAGTTGTTGACACATGCTATAGTGTTAAAGATTACAGATCCAGGCAAGGAGTTTGTGGCATGTACATATGCTTGCAAGAGAGGGCTTGGTAGAGTCCTTATGCAGGATGGACAAGTGGTATGCTATGAGTCACGAAGACTAAACGACTATGAGTAGAACTACCCCACACATGATCATGAGTTAGTAGTGATCATACATGCATTGAAGATGTGGAGGCACTATCTTCTTGGCAGGAGGTTTGTATTGATGAGTGATCATATTGGGTTGAGGTATTTATTTGATCAACCAAATTTGAACACCAGGCAAGCTAGATGGTTGTCCATGAATAGCGAGTTTGAATTTGAGATCAGGTACATTAAAGGAAAGGAGAACAGGGTGGCAGATGCTCTTGGAAAATGGGTATAGGTAAATCACTTAGCAGCTATGAGCTCATATGGGACAAACTTATAAGATAGGATCTTGTAGGTAGGTCAGAAGGATGTAAGATATATGGAGATTGTGCAAAGGCTACAAAAGGGTACAGGTATAGGTACATGTGTAGGTGCACAGGATGTGAAATATTATCTTTTAGTAGATGGATTAGTTAGATTCAGAGACAAGATATATGTGTGAGACACTAGTTAGCTCAAGATGGTGATCTTGAGGGAGTTTCATGCGAAACCATATTAAGGCCATCTAGGCTATCAGAAGACATTGACCATAGTAAAGAAATTTTATTATTGGACAAATATGAAGAAGGATGTAGTAGAGTTTGTGGTTATGTGTTTCGATTGTCAGCGTGTGAAGTCAAAGTGTAAGAATCAAGATGGACTGCTACAGCTGATTGCGATCCCAGAGTGGAAATGGGAGATCATTTCCATGGACTTTATCATAGGGTTTCCGAGGACAGTGAGACAACATGATTCAATCATGGTTGTGGTGGATAGGTTTACAAAGGTTGCACACCTCATTCTAGTGAAATATACATTCTCAGCTAGCGATGTAGCACAACTATTCATCAAATATGTGGTCAGATTTCATGGTGTTCCAAAGATGATTGTGTCAGAAAAGGGTGAAAAGTTCACTTCCAAGTTTTGGAAGGAATTGTTTGCAGGTTTAGGCACATATTTAGCCTTCAGTACAAATTATCATCAACAAACAAATGGACAGACTATGAGGGTCAATAGGATATTGGAGGACATGTTAAGGATGTATGTGATGCATCAATAGTAGAAGTGGGAAGAGTATCTTCCACTAGTTGATTTCACTTACAACAATGGGTATCAGGAATCTTTGAAGATGAGTTTGTTTGAGGCATTGTATGGGTGGAGTTCCAATACTCCCATAAATTGGAGTGACCTAGTTAACAAGGTGTTGACTGGACTGAACATGTTGGCAGACATGGAACAGGAGATGCAAGTAATCAAGAAAAATCTAAAGGCAACATAGGATAGGAAAAAGAGCTATGCAGATCAGAATAGATTTTTCAAGGAGTTCTAGGTTGAGGAATAGGTGTACTTGCGCATCAAACCAAAGATGAGCTCCTTGCAGATTGGATCATGTGCCAAGCTAGCACCATGGTTTTGTGGACCCTTCAATATTGTTGATAGGATTGGACCTGTTAGCACTCCAGGAAGCTCTCCTAGGTTGTAGCTTGGATATGCCTGGAAACATATAAATCTTCAATATCGTTCTCTAAACTATTGGAATGGATTGGGGTTTGGATCAAGTCAGATGACTGTTTTGTTGGGTGTTGAGCCTGATTGTCTTCTATATTCAAAGCTATCACCACATTGGACCCCGGTTCGAAATGGGGGCAGCAACGCCGCCCGTAAAATATTCGCTGCAGGGGGGGTCTAGGGGGGGGCGGCTGCGACCTTTGGGAGCCCCCCCTAGCGGGGGGTTTCGGGGGCAGTGCCCCCGAAGCTAAAAACAGCTGTAAAATTGCCTTGTAAAAGTATAGTAACTTCTAGTCAATCTGGGTCGTTCATTAGGCAGATGATCTGACGGTAGAACTTATGCTTAGTGTAGGGTTTTTTTCCCTAGAAGGCAACCCCTCTCTTTGTATGAGGGCATTGTATTTGAGGCTGTGTAATAGATGTGTATTTTGTGAGCGAGAAACAGAGAGGTGAGACTGTGAGAGAAAACATAGGATATTACAGCGGATCTGCTGTAGGTTGTGTCTCTTCATTTTGCTGGATAATAGAAAGGAAGGACTGGCTGTTCAGGGTGGACGTAGCCCAAACTGGGTGAACCGCGTATATCTGTGTCTCTCTTGTTTTATGTGTTTACATTTCTGCAATATTTTATGTGTTCCATTTCTCCATAATATATAATTTTCTAACAACTAGTATCAGAGCCGAAGGTCTATTTGGCTGATAAACTCGCAGGAAAGAAGGGTTCCTGGTTCGAGTGGGAGCAATGGCGGAAGATGGTAAGTTTAGGGTCGAGAAATTTAACGGCCAAAACTTCTCGCTGTGGAAGATGCAGATGGAAGATTATCTGTATCAGAAAGATCTATACCTACCATTGGGCGGAAAATCAAAGATGCCGACGGGTATGACAGACGAAGAATGGAACCTTCTCGATAGAAAGGCACTTGGAACAATACGGTTGTGCCTTGTTGCGTCAGTCGCCTTCAACATTTCGAAGGAAACCACGACAGAGGGTTTGATTTAGGCGTTGTCGAAACTATATGAAAAACCCTCGGCCTTAAACAAGGTATTTCTCATGAAACGGTTATTTAATATGAAGATGTCGGAAGGTGGATCTGTTGCAGACCATTTAAATGATTTTAATATAGTTACAAGTCAGTTAAGTTGTGTAGGGGTAAAATTTGATGATGAAGTTAGAGCTCTGTTATTGTTGTGCTCATTACCGAGAGGTTGGAATGGTTTGGTAATGGCCATTAGTAACTCCGTTTTTGGATCTAGTACTTTATAGTTTGATGATGTTGTCGATGCTATCCTTAGCGAGGAAATGCGACGGAAAAGCTCTGGTGAGACATCGAGAAATGCTTTGAGTGCAGAGTCTAGAGGGAGAAAAAATGGAAAGAGGAAAGAGCTCAGGATATCGCAGTAAATCAAGGAAAGGCAGATCCAAGTCCAGATCAGGCATAGTGTGCTGGAAATGTGGAAAGAAAGGACACCTAAAGAAAGACTGTAGATCTCGGAAGGGAAAAGAAGGAGATGCACAACAAGAAAACAATCATGAAGCAAATGTGACAGGTGAGGTGTTACAAGATGCTTTGATTCTTTCTTTCGAAAATATTACTGATTCCTGGGTGGTAGATTCAGGGGCTTCATTCCATGCCACACCTGATAAGAAATACTTTCATGATTATGTTCAAGGAGATTTTGGACAAGTTCGTCTGGGTGATGATAAACCCTGTAAAATCGTTGGAATGGGTAAGGTTCTTGTAAAACAACAGAATGGAAACCAATGGTTATTAAAGGAGGTAAGGCATGTTCCAGATCTAAAGAAAAATCTGATTTCAATAGGGCAATTAGGCGGTGAAGGTTGTGTGACAACTTTCACAGATAAAGCTTGGAAGGTCACCAAAGGAGCCCTGGTAATAGCAAAAGGAGAAAAGGTTGGTACATTGTATTTATGCAATGGTATTTCTAACTCTATTAATGCTTTAACTTCCAAAGGAGCAGATGCAACATTTTGGCATCATAGGCTTGGACACATGAGTGAAAAGGGGATGAAGATTCTTCACTCAAGGAATTTGTTGCCAGGCTTGAAGAAAGTTGATTTGCACTTCTGTGAGAACTGCATTTATGGAAAACAAAAGAGAGTTAGATTTCTCAGAGTTGGGAAAGAAAAGAAGAGCGAAAAATTAGAGCTTGTGCATACAGATGTATGGGGACCTGCTCAAGTATCATCTCTCGGTGGCTCTCGTTATTATGTTACTTTTATTGATGATGCAACTAGGAAAACATGGATTTATTGTATTAAGAATAAATCTGATGTATTTGATACTTTCAAGAAATGGAAAGCTTTAGTTGAGATTGAGACATGAAAGAATTTGAAGTGCCTTAGATCAGACAATGGAGGTGAATATTGCAGCAAAGAGTTTGATAGGTACTGTTCAGAGCATGGAATTAGCAGAGAGAAGACAGTTCCAAGAACACCACAAGAAAATGGTGTGTCAGAAAGGATGAACAGAACAATCATGGAGCGTGCAAGGTGCATGAGATTGCATGCAGGATTGCCTTTACAGTTTTGGGTAGATGTTGTAGATACCACAGTTTATCTAATAAACAGAGGGCCTTCAAGTTCCTTGGATGGTGGTGTTGCAGAGGAAGCATGGATAGGTAAAAAGGTAAAATACTCTATTTTAAAGCCTTTTGGTTGTGAGGCCTTTGTCCAGATTGATAAAGAAAATAGAACAAAGCTTGAGGCAAAGTCAAAGAAATGTACCTTTATCGGATATGGTGTTAATGATTTTGGTTATCGCTTATATGATTATGAAAATCAAAAAATCATTAGAAGCAGAGATGTAATATTCAATGAAAAGGTCTTGTATAAGAATCAGTTGCAGGAAAAGAAACAGGAAAAGGAAAACAAGGAATACGCAGTTCTTGATGAAATCACTGAAAAAGTAAAGGTGCCTGAAAATAATAATAATCAACAACCACAACAACAGCAGGCACCCAAAACACCTGAAAGTGGTGTTAGAAGATCTACCAGGATAAGTAGACCCCCTGAACGATACTCTCCTTCTTTATATTATTTATTGTTGACTAATTCCGGTGAACCCGATTGTTATGAAGAAGCAATGCAGGTTGAAAGCAGGAAGAAGTGGGAGGTAGCCATGGAAGAAGAGATGGACTCCTTAATGCATAACCAGACTTGGGATTTAATCAGGTTGCCTGTAGGAAAAACTACACTGAAGAATAAATGGGTTTACAGGCTGAAGGAAGAAGATGGAGGAAAACAGAGGTACAAAGCTAGACTTGTGGTGAAGGGGTTTTCACAGAAGAAAGGTATTGATTTTGATGAAATATTTTCTCCTGTTGTTAAAATGACTTCAATCAGAACTATTTTAAGTCTTGTAGCAGCTGAAGATTTGCATCTTGAGCAATTAGATGTAAAGACAGCCTTTCTCCATGGGGATTTGGAGGAAGAGATATATATGCAGCAGCCACAAGGATATGAGGTGAAAGGGAAGGAGAAACTAGTGTGCAGGTTGAAGAAGAGCTTGTATGGCTTAAAACAGGCTCCAAGGTAGTGGTATCTAAAATTTGACAAGTTTATGTCTGAACAAGGTTATACTAGATGTCATTTTGATCATTGTGTTTATTTGAAAAAGCAAAATGATGGCAGCTATATTATATTGTTATTGCATGTAGATGACATGCTTGTTGTAGGATCTAACACGCAGGAAATAAATGTGCTCAAAAGAAAATTGGCAAATTCATTTGCAATGAAGGATTTGGGAGCTGCAAAAAAAATCCTTGGTATGAGAATAACTAGAGACAGGAAAAATCGTAAATTAACATTGTCTCAGAATGAGTACATACAAAAGGTGTTGAAAAGATTTAACATGCACAATGCAAAACCAGTTAGTACACCTTTTTCTAGCCATTTCAAACTTAGCAAGGAAATGTGCCCAAAGACCCAAGAAGACATGGATTGTATGTCTAAAGTTCCATATGCATCAGCAGTTGGAAGCTTAATGTATGCAATGGTCTACACAAGGCCTGATATTGCACATGAAGTGGGAGTTGTAAGCAGGTACATGAACAATCCAGGAAAGGAACATTGGATGGCAGTGATACGGATTCTCAGATATTTGAAAGGTACCACAAATCAAGCATTATGCTTTGGTGGTTCAAACATTTCCCTACAAGGATATGTTGATGCAGATATGGCAGGTGACAGAGATAACAGGAGGAGCACTACAGGATATGTATTTGCTGTTGGAGGAACAACTGTCAGTTGGGTTTCAAAAATCCAAAGTGTTGTTGCACTTTCAACAACAGAAGCAGAGTATGTTGCTGCTACAGAGGCTAGTAAAGAAATGATTTGGTTACAAAGGTTTATGGCTGAATTGGGTAAGGAGCATGATAAGGGCATGTTATACAGTGATAGCCAAAGTGCCATTCATCTTGCAAAGAACTTAGTATTTCATTCTAGGACTAAACACATACAGCTCAAGTACCATTTCATACGATCAGTGTTGGAAGATGGAGAGTTGAAGCTAGAAAAGATACACACTAGCCAGAATCTTGCAAATATGCTAACAAAAGTTGTAACCAGGGAGAAACTAAGAATATGCTCAGTTTCAATTGGTCTTCAAGGATGACGATGAAGATGAGAAACAGCCAGGTCCAAAGAGGAGTCATTGTCCAGCATATGGAGCAGTGGTGGAGTTGCTACAATCAGTATCCAAGTGGGAGATTGTTGGGTGTGGAGCCTGATTATCTTCTATATTCAAAGGTATCACCACATTGGACCCCAGTTCAAAATGGGGGCAGCAACGCCGCCCGTAAAATATTCGCTGTAGGGGGGGTCCAGGGGGGGGCGGCTGCGACCTTTGGGAGCCCCCCCTGGTGGGGGGTTTCGGGGGCAGTGCCCTCGAAGCTAAAAACAGCTGTAAAATTGCCTTGTAAAAGTATAGTAATTTCTAGTCAATTTGGGCCGTTCATTAGGCAGATGATCTGACGGTAGAACTTATGTTTAGTGTAGGGTTTTTTTCCCTAGAAGGCAACCCCTCTCTTTGTATGAGGGAATTGTGTTTGAGGCTATGTAATAGATGTGTATTCTGTGAGCGAGAAATAGAGAGGTGAGAATGTGAGAGAAAACAGAGGATATTACAGCGGATCTGTTGTAGGTTGTGTCTCTTCATTTTGCTGAATAATAGAAAGGAAGGACTGGCTGTTCGGGGTGGACGTAGCACAAACTGGGTGAACCACATATATTCGTGTCTCTCTTGTTTTATGCGTTTTCTGTGTTTACATTTCTGTAATATTTTATGTGTTCCATTGCTCCATAATATATAATTTTCTAACATGTTTAAACTCTATTTTCACTCAAAACATGCATGAACACCCTCAGCTTGACAAGGCTTTCAACCACTAATGCTTAATAGTTTATAGATTCAATGAATATATGGAGAAACCTAACTGTACCAACAGATACATACATAAACACATATGAATGGCCAGCTATAGAAAGTAAATGAAGCTTACAAATCTAATTTATCAACGCAAAGATAAGATGATAGTTATCTGGCATTTGACAGAGAAGAAAACATGAATAACCCATTCAAGTGTAAGCTTAGAACAAAGGAAAAGATAGTGATTGAACATATAACAACAAAATAAGCTTGTATTACTGGAATGAAGATGAGACGTTGAGAGGAGAAGAATCTCCACAGTCTCCAAAAGTTGAACCCTTGATACTTCTAACTTTAAGCCATTTATAGGCCTATTACAATGCTCTCTGGCTCTCTGAGGCTCGAGGTGTCTTAATCTATCCCCTCTGGCTTCTAACTACTTGATGCCATGATTAGACAGACATGAGCCAAAGGTTTCATTTTCCAACAACACAGTAACCAAATTCTGGTAATTTTTCTACGCTGTCAGGTAGCTCGCTCGTGCCAGCGATGCTCCATGATCACTTTTGTTGGCTCGGCTACATCGTGCTATGGCTTTCTCCCCTTCCGACCATCTGTCTCTTGGCCTTTGTCTCTCTGTCTTTGTCCGCTCGAATCCCTCTTCTAGCGTTAGCAATCATTGCTAAATGATTCTAAGGATGGTGGCCACCTGTACTGTAACGGAATGAGTCTTCGGGCCTTTGAAATCATTTCAAATACCAAAAACGACTGTTTTCTATTTTACACAAAGAAACGCTGCAACACTGTGAAATTCCGCCAAAACTTTGTTCATTCCGGACTTCAAAAGTCCTTAAATACGGTCTATTCCTCTATCGGGTCTGTCCTCATCGCTATCGCAAGTCGCTTCGGCCTTGCTCCTTTGTATTTTAAAAATACGTTAAAAATCGTGAAAATTGGCTCCCTCCGGACTTCAAATATTATATATTTCCCTTCACGAACCCTTTTGGGTCCGGGTCTTATCGCATCAGTGCTGTTTCTTTGTATTTCGTTAAATAACGAAATATGTGAAAATACATTAAAAAACGCCTTTCGGCGGATCTCAAAATCTATGCAATAATGTTTATATAGCCATCGGGTCCAGCTAATCGCTCTATTGTGGTTTCCGATTGCAATGTTGTCAATAAGATCTGGACCGTTGATCGGCCAGATCTGACGGCTACTGTGCCTTCACTTGTTTATGCCTCCAATACTCTGTTTTTCACTATTTTTACGTGTTTTTGGCCTCCCGATAGTGTTTCTCCGCCATTCTAAGGGCTCTTCTCATGCGATTGTTTTGATCTTTGGCATGATTTTACGAGATTTTGAAGACTTAGAGAGCATATTTGGATCCATTTGGATCAGGACTCGATGCAATTATAGATGCGAGAGTAATATTTTTGAAGTCTGGCTTATGGCCAAAGCGGAGCAAGAGGAGACGTGGCCGTCAGAGCTAAAACAGGGGACATTTTTGCTAAAAATAGTAGCACTGCACCTCAGGGGCTAACACTGGCTCCTTCTGGGGATGAAAGCCTCCCTGTGAGGTTTCAAGAATTGCAGACTACTACCTTTCCAGTAACAACCAAAACAAACTTGTTTCCTAGTGTTCCATTGGGCATGGAGTTTATTTTCATAAAAAACAAAAACTGAAAAAAAAAAAAAACCTATTGCAATATTAAGGCCTTAAAGCCTCATATGAAGTAAAGTTTCAAAAACCGCCCATTAACTGGGCCATCAAAAACACCTTCACCCTCCAAATTGTGTAGAATGAAAGTGTTGTTCATTTGAACTTGAGCAATGACAAACAGTCTCGTCCATAAGACATCAAATTTACCATGGTTGCCCTTCTTTTCCTTCAATGCATCCCATTTGAAGATCGAGTTACCAACCTAAAAACTGTCCGTTTTTGCTTTTCTATAAAAGGTTTCTTTGATCTTCTTCTGATGAATTCTTGACTTCTCAACCAGTAGTTCTCTGATCTACTATAATTCAACCAAGTTATGCATTCTCCTCGCTATGTCATTCTCTTCATCCTATTCTTCTTGCAATAATTTGGCCACAGGGAGAATCAACTAGATAGGAAAAACAACATCAGTGCCATAAACCAGCTTAAATGGAGAATTCCCTATGGACTTCTTGTTGGTAACTCTGTCAGCCCATAGTGAAAATTTCAACTTGGAATCCCAGTTCTTTTTGTTGTCCTCCAACAATTTTTTGATTATCCTTACAAGACTCTTGTTAGATGATTCTGCTAGGCCATTGCCTTGAGGATAATATGAGATAGAATGCACCAATTGAATGCCCATGGAGTCACACATGTCCACCAATTCTTCTGCCTTGAAATCTGCTGCATTATCAGTGACTAGTTTGGTTGGGAAACCAAATCTATTGAAAATATTCTCATTCAAGAACTTTATGATAACCTAATGATTAGCATTTTTAGTGGGTACGACTTTAATCCATTTGGTGAAATAATCAGTGGCTACCAAGATCCATTTGTGATGGCCACTGGAATGTGGATTGATCTCACCTATGAAGTCCAAGCCCCACTACTGGAAGGGACCATTGATGTGTACTGGCTTCAAGGGCAGAGATTTTAGCTGTTGTCTTCCTACAAACCTCTGACATTTGCCACAAGATTTCACAAAAGAAAATACATCAAAGAACAAAGTAGGCCAATAATACCCAGCTCTTAGGATCTTGTGGGCCATGATTTTCCAATAATGATGTCCTCCACAGATGCTAGAATGGAACTGGTGCGTGACTTCCACAGATTGCCCTTTGTCTAGACATCTCAAGAGGATCCCTGATGGGTCTTTGCAATAGAGCAGATTTCATTAATGCAGAATTTGGCTGATCTGAGCTTAATGGCCCGGTCCTGACTCAAGATAAGCCCTAGAGGGACTTCTAGCTTCTGCAGAAAATGAACTACACTGGAATACCATTCACAGGTGGCTAGATTTTCAGCCAAAGACTGATTCTACTCTCGCTCTACTGCTGCTTCCTCTGTCCGCTCACCACCTGAATTTGAACCCACGCAATTGATGTCTAACAAACTACAATTTTCCTCAGCCATAAGCTTAGCCAAGCCTTGGCCTTTGACAAGCTTGGTGGGCTTCACCTCTATGTTGAACTCTATGAATTTTGCAATCCATTTAGCTCTCTTTCCATCAATATTTGGCTGAGTTAGAACATCTTTTACTGAGGTTGACGGTACATATGCAGTCACTTTGGAATGCAGAATATAAATTTTGAATGCCTTTAAATATTTTATGAGAGCATAAGCTTGTTTTTCAATAAGGTCATACCTTAGTTCAACGTCCCTCAGAGTTTTGCTGAAAAAGGCCACAGGGTGTTCTATGCCTTCATCGTTTTTCTGCAATAGAACTGCTGCAAGTGTATCATAAGAGGCAAAAGAGAAGATATAAAACTCCCTGTTATAATCTGGGCTGATTAGAGTGGGAGCTTCCATGATAGCTTGTTTGATGGCTTCAAAGGAGCTTCTTGCACCATCTGTCCATTTTATTTCTGATCCTTTCTTCAGCATGGAAGTGATGTGCTTCACTAGCTCTGCGAAGTTTGGAATAAACCTCCTAACAAAGTTAATCTTACCCAGGAAAGATTGAATTTCCCTTTTTGACCTTGGGATGGACAATGTCTGAATTGCTTGAACTCTTGTTGGATCGATCTTCACACCTTCAGCAGAAACAATATGTCCTAGCAGTTTGCCTTCTTCTAGAGAAAACTGTGACTTCTTTGGGTTTATAGAAATTCCAAAACGTCTGCACTTTAGAAACACCTTCTTCAAATGCTGCAAATGGTCCTTGTGACTACTGGAAGAGATTAACAATGTAAACTTTGAAACGGGAACTATAAAATCAAAACGGGAACTCTGGCCAAAACACCCCAAAAAAACATCAAAAACGGTGCTAAAAACGAAAAGTGTGCATACTGGAACGATGTTTTTTTTTTAGGTGTCAATTTTGAATGTGTTTTAAAAATGGCAGTGACTACGAAATTTACTACGAAATTTTCGTGCAAAATATAGCTTCAAAACGAAAATGTTGATACTGGAATAATGATTTTTTTTTTAGGGTCAATTTTCAAACTTTTTAAAAAATGCTAATAAAACCAATTTTTTATGTCTCAAACAAAGTTAAATTTTAAGGAAAAAACACATTAATGTTTCTGGTAGAATATCATTTTTCTTTCCTAAGTATAAATTTAACATGTTTTCAACCACAACATGCTAGATACAAAAGAAATTGAAATTTTTTCAACTATAAAACTAAAAAAACATGACATTATGAACAAATTATATCACTGAATGAATTCAAAAGTCTTTATTTGTATACTGAATAAAACATACATTATATCTCTAATTTGATATTGCATTGTAGATATTTAAACAATAAAATTTATCATACTTAAGACATAATCCAACAACATAAAAATGCTTCATAACTTCTCATTTAACAAAATATGGAAAACATTAATTTTATTTGAAGATACGATGCATACATCAGTTATATAAACCGTCTTAAACAATTATTCAAACTCAATCACCCAATAACCGTGGGTAGGCCGTCGTCGTGCCCCCTTCCCCCAACCCATTACCGATCTTTCCCATTCACCCATGCCCTCTTCCCCCTTCTGCCCTACCCATGCGCCAGCCCTTGCTACCCCCAACTCACCCACCCATGCACCATTTTCCCAAGTCTTCCTTCCCTACCCCACAACTCTCCTCCCCATAAGCCCACCCCCTAACTCCCATTCCCCTCCAATCTCAACTCCTCCCCCCCTTCCTTAACGTTGGCCCCATGGGCCTCGCACCCTACCCCCCTCCACCCTACCCTTACCCCCACCCTTACCTTACCCCCACCCCCCACCCTTACCTTACCCCCAGCCACCGCCACCCCCTACCCTTACCCTACCTCCCCCTGCCCTACCCCCCCCCCCCAACCCCCCCTGCCCCCTACCCTTACCCCCCCACCTACCCTCCCTGCCACCCCCCCTGCCCTACCCCTTACCCCCCAACCTACCCCCCCTGCCACCCCCTACCCTACCCCCCCCTGCCCTACCCCTTACCTCTACACCCCCTCCCCCCCCTGGCCCCCCTTACCCCCCCACCAACCCCCTGCCACCCCCGACCCTCCCCCCCACCCCCACCAACCCCCTGGCACCCCCCCACCCCCCTACACCCCCTTTACCACCACGCCCTACCCCTACCGCTATACCCCCCTCCCCCCCCACGCCCCTTGCACCCCCCTTACCACCCCGCCCTACCCCTACCGCTACACCCCCTTCCCCCCTTCCCCCCCTACCCGCTACCCTTCTTACCCCCACCCCCCTTACCCCCCCCCCTACCCCATACCCCTACCCCCCGCATTCCCCCCCCCCCCCGCCCCCTCCCCACCCCGCCCATCCTTGGCCCCCTCCCCGGCCCCGGCCCACCCCACCCCGCCCACCCCCCCTCCCCCTCCCCGCTCCCCCCCTCCACCGCCACCCCGCCCACCCCTCCACCGCCACTGCCCCCTCCCCGCCCACCCCTCCCCCGCCACCGCCCCTTCCCCGGCCCCCCCGCCCACCTCTCCACCGCCACCACCCCCTACCCGCCCACCGCCACCGCCCCCTCCCCGACCCCCCCCGCCCAACCATCCCCCGCCACCGCCCCCTCCCGGCCCCCCCCGCCCACCCCTCCCCAGCCACCGCCCCCTCCCCGCCCCCCCCCGCCCACCCCTCCCCCGCCACCGCCCCCTCCCGGCCCCCCCGCCCACCCCTCCCCAGCCACCGCCCCCTCCCCGGCCCCCCCGCCCACCCCTCCCCCGCCACCGCCCCCTCCCGGCCCCCCCGACCACCCCTCCACCACCACCGCCCACCCCTCCCCCTCCCCCTCCCCCGCCCCCTTCGCGGCAGCAGCACCCCCGGGCCGCCCCGCCCCGCCCGACCGGCGGCGGGTCGATTAAAGCATGAGTTTCATTCTTGGGTCATCATTTGTAGGTAGAATCCTCAATTTTAGGCTTCTAGGTTTTATATTAAGGAAATAGAGCCATTGTCAATTTTATTATACCCTTCTTGGGCTTTTGTATCATGTAAAAATAATTATTTTTTAGTCAAATAGGTCATTTGGCACCTCCACACCAAGTCGACCTCCTAATGAAGTCAACCTACATTAGGGTAATTCAACCAACAAAAAAGGATATATAGAGAGGAAATTTGATCCATTTTTCACCACTCATTCAACAAGTTCGATACACAAGAAAGAGAGGAAAAATAAGTACGAAGTTGCTAGAGAAGGAAGAAGATTGCAGGGAAAGATCAAATCGACGTTTTTGGTTATGTATATCTCACATATGTGGAAAAGGCTTGTCAACAGGGTAGCATTTCTCGTGTGTGGTAAACCGGAAGAGGGTTGTCTTATACTTTTTGGGAATTTTTTTAATGATGAAAAATTGAATCAATGTAATAAACTCAAAACACATTATTTAAACAATTACACCAGCATAGATCCATCTTAAGTACGATCTAACATGAGCCGAGAGGGATCAAATTTCTTCAAGTGCAAAATCTTTTAGAGTGAAAAATACAATGTGTAATTTTTCATTCTTTAAATTGCATTTTTAAATGCTATATAGAGTATATATAGGGCCAAATAAACCCTCTGACCATAATTTTTTATTTTTTTCATGATATATACATATTTTTTTAAAATTATTTATAATATATACATAGTTAACATTAAAATATTTTACATAACATGTACATTCAGACATTTTATAGCACAAATTAAAATGTTTTTTTTTATTAATAAATTTTAGGTATATGTCAATATCAATTTATCATAAAAAATTTTATTTATAGTACACATTGAAAGTTTTTTTTATATACAACATTAAAATATTTTATTTAACAAATTCCTTTCTATATATAGATATATATGAAATTGATATCTTCTTCAAATAGTTTATTTAAATATGCTATTCAAATATTTTTGAAAAGTATAAGGTTTAAACATCTTACTCACAATTTTTTTTACTTCTAATTACTTAACAACATATTCATTTTTTTTATTATATCTAATATTATTTTTGTATTCATAGCATAATTTATTTACTTTTATTTTAAAAAAAATTGTTCAACTTAACCAACATAAAAATTTACAAATTCCCCCACATTGGACCGTAAAATTAATTGAATTTTTCATCATTAAAAAAACCCAAAAATATAAAACAACTCTCTCCCTGTTTTCCACACACGAGAAACGCTACCCTGTTAACAAGCCTTTTCCACATGCTACAGAGGTCAAGTTTATAGTTCTCTTTATGCATTTTACCAGAAAGAGTGATGGAGCCATTTTGTGATTTTGTGATGGAAGTGTAGATCAAAACATGTATTAAATATTAAAAGCCGAAGCATTTAAATCTTAAAGTATTTAATTAAAGTTAAAGAATTTATAAACCAAATAATCTAAACATTTATGTATTTGTTTTTAAAAAATTCAGTACATTCATAAAACTTCCAAACATATTCAAGCATTTATGAAATTGAATGGTATTTATGAAACTGTGGAAGAAATGCATTTATTAAATTTTGGGACAGATTTAAAGTCGTTCTTTGATTCGGATAGTGTGTTCTCTCAAAGACAGTTAAGTTGCAACTTCGAGTATATTTTAAATACATGTTGGCTGCCACAATAATAGTTGCTGCAAACCATGCACTAGCCCTCACTTGGGAATGACACACTTCAAAGATTCATGTAAAGGGGGTGAGCTTATTATAAAAGGTAATAACTACATTAAACATTTGGCCTTTTCAAAAATTATTAGGAACCTTCGTGCTATGTGGGCATTTACTGTTCGAAATATTGCAGACATGAGTTCATAGGAAAAGTGAACTACACAAATCAACCTACAAAGTAAAACAAATTTTGGCACAAAGGGATTGAATGTGGTTATGGTACGAATATATAAAAATATTCTAATTTAGGTGAATTTGATGCACGAATATGAAAGCGTGGTTAAGAAGCTAATATAAAATGAAATCAAATGATTAAGTAATGAATTTGAAACTGTAGTAAATTGAAATGCATGTAAACTGAACTGTTCGCCATTCATTTTCATTCTCACGTAAACTGAACTGTTCACCATTCATTTTTCCAACAGGCCATTTGGTTATAGTAATTAAACCCATTTGGTTATAGTAATTAAACGGGCCATTTGGTTATAGTAATGCTCATGCGGGTCGATTCCCAGAATCGACCCGCCACCGGTCGGGCGGGGCGGGGCGGCCCGGGGGTGGCGCTGTGGCGCACAGCGCCACCCCCGGGCCGCCCCGCCCTGCCCGACCGGCGGCGGGTCGATTCCGGGAATCGACCCGCATGAGCATTACTATAACCAAATGGCCCGTTTAATTACTATAACCAAATGGGTTTAATTACTGTAACCAAACGGCCCGTTGGAAAAATGAATGGTGAACAGTTCAGTTTACGTGAGAATGAAAATGAATGGCGAACAGTTCAGTTTACAGGCGCAGCGCCACCCCCGGGCCGCCCCGCCTCGCCCGACCGGCGGTGGGTCGATTCTGGGAATCGACCCGCATGAGCATTATTATAACCAAATGGCCCGTTTAATTACTATAACCAAATGAGTTTAATTACTATAACCAAATGGCCCCTTGGAAAAATGAATGGTGAACAGTTCAATTTACGTGAGAATGAAAATGAATGGCGAACAGTTCAGTTTACAGGCGCAGCGCCACCCCCGAGCCGCCCCGCCCCGCCTGTGACGCCCTAGCAGATCGGGCAGGGCGTGCACGACACTTTGGTAACTTAACCCGCGGGCGAGCGTGCATGACGACCGGTGGGCGGGTGAAACAAGACTGCGGTTGGGTGGACGTAAGTCGGGCGACGAGCTGGGCGAGGGCGCGCCCACCCAGCAGGCAGGTAGACACGATGACATAACGTGCGGGTGGACTGACACGACGAGACAGTGTGCGGGCGGACGACCAGGTGAGGCGACCCGAGGGCGACCCGTGCACGACGGGCGGGCGCCCCGGGCGCTCGACCCGTGCACAACAGAAAAGCGCAGGTCTGGGCAGGCGGAAACGGGAGCAGGTATACAGCACCGGGCAAAGCTACCCGGGCCGGCGGACGAGCTGAACACAACAGGCGAGCTGACACGGGCGGGTCGCAACGTGGGCGAGCTGGGCGAGCAGACACGGGAGAGTCGAAACGTGGGCGAGCTGGGCGAGCAGACACGGGCGAGTCGTAACGTGGGCGAGCTGGGCGAGCGGACACGAGAGAGTCGAGACGTGGGCGAGCAGACATGGGCGGGCCGAAACGTGGGCGAGCTGGGCGAGCGAACACGGGCGGGCCGAGACGTGGGGCGAACCGAACAAGGATTGGACGAACAAACATGAAGGGAGATGCGAGCAGCGTGCGGGCGAATGGGCAGCAGGGCGGCGATCTCCATAAAGCATAGCGTTAAGAAATGTGAAGGGGCCGCGAGTTTATAGGGTAGCGTGGTCGGCTTTGCCTTGGGCAAAGGCCGACCTGCCCACAAAAATAAACGAAGGGCTCAAGTTACAATTTTATGGGGTCGGCTCACGAGGTGAGTGCCCCTCGAATGAAGGATGAGGCGGCTATAAAAGAAGAGCTCATTCGAAGGAGAAAGCAGGCAAGGGAGTTGAGTCTGGGTCTACTCACTTCGCAAAAGGGTGAACAGATTATGCGCACATCTCTTGGTAACAAGAGAAGGTGCGAAGGTCATCCAAAGTAAACAAGTGCGAAGCAGTGCGCAGTATTGGCGAACGAGTGAGGCGGGTTGACACGACGGTGTAGTGTGGGCGCAGGCCGAGTTGGCTGCGGCTCGGGGTACACGAAACAGTCGTGTGCAGTCCTGTTTAACGGTGTTCTGTGGTATCGTGCAGTGCGGTTGGGCAATGTAAAGTGGCGTGCAGCATTTGGGGCGAGTTAAGGCGAGTTGTCACGACTGGTTTGTGTGGGCGCAGGTCGAGTTGGCTGCGGTCCGGGGTACACGAACAGTCGTGCAAAATTCAGAGTTACAGCGGCCTGAAGTGTTGTAAAGAGGGCGCGAGCCGAGTTGAGGAACGGGGACCCAGGACGGGCACGTTCAGTCTTAAGGCATAGCGCACGGCATAAAGGCGACATGCGGTTCTGTAAAAGTGTGTAGGGTGGCCGAGAGCTGGTCCGGCACTCGAACTTTAGTTCTATTCATTATAACAAGTGCGGCCGAGGGCAGCTCGGTACACGATTGTAATTCTGTTTGTTTGTAAGGTGCGAAGGCACTGTTGTAAACTTGGTATTGGATGTAGTGCGGCCGTGTCTAAGCCGGCGCACTGTTGTAAAAGTTGGATTCAGTATCATAATAAAATAACCAGGCGAACTCTTTGGGAGTTGCCCCTCCCACTTCAATTGATGTTATTGTATGGTTTTGTGTTTTATTGTGTAAACGATCTCGGTTATGAATGTTAATGGAATATTATAATTGTTGATTACATGTTAAAGACGTTTTAAGTAAATAAAGCTAAGTGGTTGATGGTAAGGCGTAGTCCATAAGTGCGCATTCGGTTAAGGTTGGGCACTCGGTGGTGCCGCGCTCCACCCAATAAGAAAAAAAAAGATTGGGGGCGTGACAGGTGGTATCAGAGCTCGGTCAGAGCTGGCAGTTGACAGGTGAAGATAAGGTATGGAGAGCAACCAAGGTCTTGTAACCTTGAAGGTCTGTGGCAAATATGTTCAAGCATTGGCAAAAACAGGTGGCCCATATAACCTCATATCTTTGCGGTTAGTAGAGGAAATGGGGCTGACATCTACCATGGAGAACTGGGAGATAACCTCATGGAACTTGGCAGTAGGATTGGTACAAGGTGTACCCATACAGTTCGAAAGGTGTAAAGGTCAGCTGACCTTCGTGGGGATCAATACGGATGGTATTGATGTGATGCTTGGACGAGATGGACTTCTTCAGATTGATGAGGCAATAGATGGGATTGCGGACCAAAAAGAGGAAGTCTTGGCGGCCGAAGATGTTGGAGACTTGACTATGGAGGTTAGGCTTGAAGATGATCAAGCAGAGCCCGAATCATGTAGCTCATGGGCATGGGCCGATAAAGATACTCCTATGGAAGGACCATGTGATGATGAGGACATGATAGAGGCCGAACTTGAGTCTAATCAAGTTGAACCGGGCTCATACAGGTTGGCAGCATGGATGGACACTTACATGGGTGGACCACACGATGACGAGGTACGAGGCATGGCAAGTTTGAGAAAAGATGAAGGGAAGCTCTTGCTTACCTTATGCAGGTTGAAAAGGTTGAAGGAGGAGAGGCCCCGAATCCATGATGAACTTGAAGCCTTGGAGAGAAACGTTGAAGAAGAACTTCTTCAACTCGGTTGGACAATGGAGCATGATGATGAGGACTCGATGGAGGCAAAACTTGGAGGTGACCAGGTTGAACCAGGATCGGGCAGCTTATCGACATGTGTGGGTGAGGTCACTCATATGGAGGAGCCTCATGTTGATAAAGTAAGTATGGTTACTTGTATTCCATTTGGGCATTTGGTAGAGGGATCACATGTAGGGGATGGCAAGACCAGCTTGCCTAAGCATGGAGACAGCTTACCATGGATGACTATGATGGAGCCTTGTATGGGGAAACAAGGGTCGTTGGCTGATGAAGGACTTATTGAGGAGGCTTGCTACCTTGAGATGGAAGGTGCAAGGGCTCGTGACAAGGGTGGAACTTGATGATCGTTGTGGATGATTGGGTCATGCTTTAGCCACATGGCTAAGTGCCCGGCATGACTCATGGACTGATTGGAAGGGCACACCTTTGGGTGGACTTCTCATGGTCACTTGGTGGAGGAACTATGATGAAAGGGACCCGTGATGATGACTTCTCATGGTCGAAACCAAAAGGTAGTCTTGGTGAACCTTTGGTGGAGAAGCTATGGAGAAGGGACTTATGATGACATGAAGAGATGGTTGATGACCGAGTTCACTAAACTGAAGATTGATTATTTGATGGAGTCGGGAGCAGACATGCAGCAGAAAATGGGGGGGTTCCCATAGATCTGGGCATGGGACCGTAAGAGGCTGACATGAGGATGGCACTTGGATTGGTGAAGGCAGACTCTATACAGGGGGTGGTTACCTTGTAAGAGGGAGCCTACATGATAACAGTTATCGGCTTGGCAAGCGGTTGATGAGTTGTCGGGACGAGAACGTCTTCGGGTGGGGGAGAGTGTGACGCCCAGCGGATCGGGCAGGGCGTGCACGAAACTTTGGTAACTTAACCCGCGGACGAGCCGGGTGGGCGAGCGTGCACGACGACCGGTGGGCGGGTGAAACAAGACTGCGGTTGGGTGGACGTAAGTCGGGCGACGAGCTGGGCGAGGGCGCGCCCACCCAGCAGGCAGGCAGACACGATGACATAACGTGCGGGTGGACTGACACGACGAGACAGTGCGCGGGCGGACGACCGGGTGAGGCGACCCGAGGGCGACCCGTGCACGACGGGCGGGCGCCCCGGGCGCTCGACCCGTGCACAACAGAAAAGCGCAGGTCTGGGCAGGCGGAAACGAGAGCAGGCAAACAGCATCGGGCAAGGCTACCCGGACCGGCGGACGAGCTGAACACAACAGGCGAGCTGACACGGGCGGGTCGTAACGTGGGCGAGCTGGGCGAGCAGACACGGGAGAGTCGAAACGTGGGCGAGCTGGGCGAGCGGACACGAGAGAGTCGGGACGTGGGCGAGCCGGGCGAGCAGACACGGGCGGGTCGTAACGTAGGCGAGCTGGGCGAGCGGACACGAGAGAGTCGAGACGTGGGCGAGCCGGGCAAGCAGACACGGGCGGGCCGAGACGTGGGCGAGCGGACACGGGCGGGCCGAGACGTGGGGCGAACCGAACAAGGATTGGACAAACAAACATGAAGGGAGATGCGAGCAGCGTGCAGGCAAATGGGCAGCAGGGCGACAATCTCCATAAAGCATAGCGTTAAGAAATGTGAAGGGGCCGCGAGTTTATAGGGTAGCGTGGTCGGCTTTGCCTTGGGCAAAGGCCGACCCGCCCACAAAAATAGACGAAGGGCTCGAGTTACAATTTTATGGGGTCGGCTCACGAGGTGAGCGCCCCTCGAATGAAGGATGAGGCGGCTATAAAAGAAGAGCTCATTCGAAGGAGAAAGCAGGCAAGGGAGTTGAGTCTGGGTCTACTCACTTCGCAAAAGGGTGAACAGATTATGCGCACATCTCTTGGTAACAAGAGAAGGTGCGAAGGTCATCCAAAGTAAACAAGTGTGAAGCAGTGCGCAGTATTGGCGGACGAGTGAGGCGGGTTGACACGACGGTGTAGTGTGGGCGCAGGCCGAGTTGGCTGCGGCTCGGGGTACACGAAACAGTCGTGCGCAGTCCTGTTTAACGGCGTTCTGTGGTATCGTGCAGTGCGGTTGGGTAATGTAAAGTGGCGTGCAGCATTTGGGGCGAGTTAAGGCGAGTTGTCACGACTGGTTTGTGTGGGCGCAGGTCGAGTTGGCTGCGGTCCGGGGTACACGAACAGTCGTGCGAAATTCAGAGTTACAGCGGCCTGAAGTGTTTTAAAGAGGGCGCGAGCCGAGTTGAGGAACGGGGACCCAGGACGGGCACGTTCAGTCTTAAGGCATAGCGCATGGCATAAAGGTGACAGGCGGTTCTGTAAAAGTGTGTAGGGTGGCCGAGAGCTAGTCCGACACTCGAACTTTAGTTCTATTCATTATAACAAGTGCGGCCGAGGGCAGCTCGGTACACGATTGTAATTCTGCTTGTTTGTAAGGTGCGAAGGCACTGTTGTAAACTTGGTATTGGATGTAGTGCGGCCGTGTCTAAGCCGGCGCACTGTTGTAAAAGTTGGATTCAGTATCATAATAAAATAACCGGGCGAACTCTTTGGGAGTTGCCCCTCCCACTTCAATTGATGTTATTGTATGGTGTTGTGTTTTATTGTGTAAACGATCTCGATTATGAATGTTAATGGAATATTATAATTGTTGATTACATGTTAAAGACATTTTAAGTAAATAAAGCTAAGTGGTTGATGGTAAGGCGTAGTCCATAAGTGCGCATTCGGTTAAGGTTGGGCACTCGGTGGTGCCGCGCTCCGCCCAATAAGAAAAAAAAAGATTGGGGGCGTGACACCGCCCGACTGGCGGCGGGTCGATTCCGGGAATCGACCCGCCGCCGGGCGGGGCGGCCCGGGGGTGCCACTGCGATTTATTTTCTCGCCCTATGTTTGGTTTTTGTAAACCTTTACTTGTTTTAAAAAATCCTGCATAATTTAATTTTTATCTTTAGTAGTTTTATTTTTCTTAAGTGTTTAAATTGTAGAAATTTTTAGTTGTTTTATGAAAAAAATTAGTGTAATGAAATTATGTATTTTAAATTTTTATATTCCATGATGAACAATTGTCACAATCACTGGATCCCTTGAGAATTGCAGATAATTTATAAGAAATTATGTCTAAACATTGAGAATTTCAATTTAAGATTTCTAAATTTTCATGTTTTTATAATGTAACAAGGTTTTTTTAGTCTTTGTTATTATCTATTAGATTTTTATCTTAAGGAAAATAATGCAAAATATTAGTTTGAAATAATTTTTTTACATTTTGTTATTAATAGAAAGAAAGATTTGATCATAGCATGTTTTTACGACATTTAATATTTATAAGTGTTTGCTCTCTAGAATCTAATAATAAAGAAATAAATCATAACATAATCCTATAACATATAACATGATGTTAACAGATCCACAATGTTCATGTATTATAAATTTAGTGTTTTAATTTTTAAAAAGTTCAAATACTATGTATTCAATTTTGTTAATTGGGTTGAGGGACACTCTCCAACAAGCTTTGTATGTAAGAGATGTTGTCGTGTCCTATGTTATGTAAACATTTTGACTCAAAATAAAATAAAATAAAAATAACACTATGTTGTAATAAAAATTCGAAGTTAATTTTCTTTTTAATCAATTTTTTTTGGTTAGTTAAGGTAAATTTGAAATAAAAATAAAAATAACACTATGTTAAAATAAAAATTCTATGTTATTATTTTTTTAATTAATTTTTGTTGGGTAACAATGTTAAAATATATATGGTAAAATGCATACTTTATCTTTAGATCCAATAGTATATATTAGATTATGTAAATCACGACATAAACCATGTTAACTACTCTATTTTGGAGTTTTTTTTGATAATTTTTACTATGTTAGTCATCTTATATGTCCCACAAGATCTCTGTAGCCATATCTCATATATACAAATGCTATGACATGTGAGCCTACATTTGATTTTAGGTTCCGAATATTTTATTTTGAGTGTTCCATGCAATTTCAAATCAAGATTCAAGATTTAATGAGTCATTTGTGTGTTATGGTCATTTTGTTTTTTTTCTTATAATAAATATGTGAAATTTTTTAGCATAAATATGTTATTGAATGATAATTTTTTAATCAAGCTTTTATTGGTGAAGGGAAAAATTTATGATTTAATGAGTCATTTCTCTGTTATGGTTATTTTATTTTTTTCCTTATAATAAATATGTGAAATTTTAACATAATTATGTTATTGAATGGTAATTTTTTAATAAAGATTTTATTGGTGAAGGGCAAAATTTTAAACATAATGTTTTTTGATGGGTAGTATAAAAACCCAAAACGTCAAAAGAAATTTGTATGATGGGTAAAAAGAAATCCAAATTCCAACCCTGGGCGGCGGGGGGCGGGGTGGGCGGGCATGGGGCGGTGGCGGTGGGCGGGGAGGGGGCGGTGTGGGTGGAGGGGTGGGCGGGGAGGGGGGCGGGGAGGGGACGGTGGCGGGGGAGGGGGGGGCAGGGAGGGTATGGGCGGGGTGGGCGGGGAGGGGGTAGTGGCGGTGGAGGGGTGGGCGGGGAGGGGGCGGTGGCGGTGGAGGGGTGGGTGGGGGTGGGCCGGGGAGGGGGAGGGGGGGGCGAGGTGGGTCGGGGAGGGGGGGGTGGGTGGAGGGGGGTAGGGGGTGGGGGGCGGGCCGTAAGGGTAGCGGATGGGGGGGTGTAGGGGGTTGTGGGAGGGGTAAGGGGGGCGGCGCGGGTAGGGGGTAGGGGGTAAGGTGGGGGGGGTGGGGGGCGGGGGTTTGGGGGGATGGAGGGGGGCGGGGGCGGGGGATGAGGGGGGATGGGGCGCGGGAGTGTGGGGGGACGGTAGGGAGTAGGGTGAGGGAAGGGGAGGGAAGCCGGGGAGAGGAGGAAGCTTAGGAAGCTTCGTTCAAATAGAAAATCCAGCTGAAAACATACATCTAGCGTGGCATGCAAAGGATGGACCACGAAGAAATACAGAGTTGGCGAGCGAAACAAAGAGAAAACACAGATTTGATGGATGCAGGGAGTACAATAACTTGGTAATCATATCGAGGGATTTGTCATCATCATCATTTTCAGAGATTGGATCAGGCGTGTTACTTTAATTATTAATGTGTAGTGAATCCAGACAAGAGATCTCTCGTGAGAGGAATAAGTTAATGGGGCCGGGGCTTCAATGTAGTCGTCAGGGGGTTGTGGGGGGCGCATGGGTAGGGCCTCGCCCATACTTGCCTAATTGTGCACTTAGCCTCATTATCCCTCACCTGACCTCCCGCTCGCCCATCGACCCGCCTGCTCGTTAGAGGTGGCTGGGAAATTCTGATTATACAAATAAAAAATTTATGGTATATTTTTGTTGTTAATTTAAGTTAATATGTTTTTTTATTTACTAATTTATGTGATTTTTTTTAGGAAAATGGCATCAAGGAAAATTTCTGTGAATCTTTCTGGACCAAAGAGTCTTAAAGGTGTATCTTCAAAAAACATTGGTGAACGAACTCCACTTGAGCTCATGCCTACAAATATTTCAAGTGCTTTAAGTGATAAGAAGCTAATCTCAGATTGGAAAAGTTCAAAAGAGGTGAAATTTCCATCAAGAGTCTGGTATGTGAAAGAAAGAGAGAGCACAACTGTGATTTTCGCATTGATTTTTAAGTTAATTATTATTTTTTGAAAAAAAAAGTTGTTATTATTATTATTTTTTTGACATGAAATTCATAAAAAAAAACTATTATTTGACCATTTTTAGTTAATATTTTTGTATAAAAATTGTGATTTTGACATGTTAATTCTAGCAAAAAATTATCAAAACGTTTAGTTTTTTTGTTATATTTATGTTAAAAATGGTTATTTTTATGTCCATTTTTAAAAAATGTTGTTTTTTAGAAACAATTATTTCATGTGGATTGAAAAATTAATTAAGCATGTATAAATATGTAGATTATCTAAAATTCAAACTATCGACTTTCTAATTTAAAAACGCAAAACAATAAAAACCCCACTAAAAATAAAATAAAATTAAGATAGAGAACAAGAAAATATGAATAAAATGACCACTTCAAAAACTATCAAATTTAGAAAATAATTTTTTACATTTCACACACTAGAAAATTTAAAGTCAAAAAATAGGTCTTTTAAAAAAAAGGTGTGATGCAGAATACTCACTTTTTAAAATCAGCATGAAAATCACTACCATTCTAAAACTTAATGCACATGAAAAAAATTAAAGTTCCAAAAACCACGTTCTAAAAAAAACATGTGTATTCTGCATCACCACTTTTGAAAACCGGGTCATTTTTTTGATACCTCTACGAAACGGGTAACAGTATCAGTTCCCGTTTGAAAGTTTACATTTTTGATTGTTATGTCATCAAGATAAATAAGGACAATCTTGTCCTTCTCTCCCACAAAGGCTATGTCCATGGCCCTCTGAAAAGTAGCCCCAACATTCATCAGTCCAAAAGGCATCTTGGAGTACATGAAAGTGCCCCAAGGAGTAGTGAAGGCAGTCTTTTCCTAATCTTCTGGATGTACAACAATCTGATTGTAACCTAAAAATCCATCTAAGAAAGACATGACTCTAGCCCCTGAAACTTTTTGCAGCAAGTGTTCCATCTTAGGCAGGGGGTAGTTGTCTTTTTTAGAGCATTTGTTCAAATTCCTGAAGTCAACACAAAGCTTAATTTCTCCATTCTTCTTTCTTACTACCACAAGGTTAGCTATCCACTTTGAATACCTTAGGGGAACTATGATCTTGGCATCCAACATCATCTTGATTTCCTTTTCAATCAAAGGCAATAAGAGAGGGCTGATAGGTCTTAATTTCTGCTTAAAAGGGATAGTGCTCTTCTCTAGTGGAATTTTATATTGAATGATGTTGGTATCATAGGTCTTAAGCTCACTGTACTCCCAAGAAAAAATATCAGCAAATTGTTTCATTAGGGTGCAATACTCGGAACTTTGGGCAGAAGATAAGTGAGTGGACAGATTTATGTACTTTGGATGGGCTGGACTCCCTACATTATCTTTATGAACAGTAGATTCAATTTCTTTTTTGGCAGGCTTATAAGGTACATCATTATGATCAAAAAACTTCTATAGGGGCACCAATTCTTTGGGTATATGGTTACTAGGCAGTTGAACAATGTTGTCCTGACCAATCTCGTCCTTTAGCTTGGATTGGTTGCATTCTTCAATGTTTTCGTTTTCTTGGTCGATGTGCATTTCAGAAAATTCATCAATGACTTGTAAAAACCTATTAATTTCATCATCATCTTCAAAAACTTTCTAGTATTTGACATTGTCAGGTCGAGATGGTCTATATTTCACTTGAACTTCATAAGTCAATTTAGGAGGCAAAGGAGGAATAAACATGCTAGCAAACACAACAAGGAAATCAGCAAGTTGGTTCTTCATTCTCGGGATGGAAGAAATGCTAAAAATATTAAAAGAGTCCTTGAGCTTCCATACCTCATCTCTGTATGCTTTCAGCCTTGGATTCTTTGCTTGGAACATTTTGTTGACCTGCTGAATGATAAGGTCTCCATCTCCAAACACCTTCAGACCTTTGATGCCCATTTCTTTAGCAACGTTTAAGCCCAATATCAAGGCGTCATACTCTGCTATGTTATTTGTGACCTAAAAAGTTAACTTGAAAGATAAATGAATGCATTCTTGTGTGGGGGACACAAGGACTACACCTGCCCCTGCAGCTTCCTTAGAGTAAGCTCCATCAAAGAACATGTCCCAAATTTGTGGGCCTTCTTCCTCTGTGATCTAGAAAATCGATTTCTTAAGTTGCATGGAGGCCAACTGGGATTCTTCAATCTGAAAAATACAGGCTCCAAAATCAGTGTCAACAGCATAGATGGGATGATTAGTGGGAGTCCTTTCATCACTGATTATATAAGCCAACTGAGCTTCCTTGTATAATCTCCTGCTCTCCCCTCCAAAAATTGGGACAGTAGCATAGGACAGATCATTTTCCAATGTTCCACCTAATCTCTTTATCCAACCTTTGGAGAGTAACATGCCAAACTTGGGGGGTACATCTGCTACCACAATATCCATCATCATGCTCTTCATTGGCAACTGAGACAAGGTGATGGCTAGGCCCTTGATTAATCCCAAACATTTCACTTTTCTAGAGTAAAAAGAAAACAGGTCATGATAAGACTTGGTAATGTCAAGACCCAACTCATCCATGATAGCCTTGGGCATTAGATTATGGCTGGCTCCTATATCCAGAAGGCAGTTGTGAAGGATTTTGTCATGAATAGTCAAAGGGACATAGAATGATGGGGAGCTATCATCACAATTTTCGATCATTGGGCTGAGAACGATAGCTGGTTTGTCATCTTGCAGATTTACATAGTCAGTGGAGGCTTGGATGGCTTTAGGCTGAAGGGCCTTGAGGATAGATCTTTTGAAGGACTCATTTTTCACTAGTTCAATCAGAGGTATAGGTATGCTTAGTTTCTGAATTTCTAATTCAAAACTGAAAGGAGAAGGATACTTGCCAAGGCCTCTTACTTCGTGAGCTAGAGCTTTGAGGATGATAGGATCAACTGTCGATCGTTTATGCTTATTAGATTGTTGTATTGCACAGACAACAACTTTCTGAATAGGAGTTTCCTTGGCATTATTTATCTTCAACCTCAGATTATATCTATGTTGATCAGCAGTTTGCAGAACAACTCCACCATCCCACTCTTCACTGATCTGGTCATTGAATAATGAATTTTCATAGGCAGCTGAGGTAAAAAAGGAGGCACTGCCTTTGTCTTCCAGGCAATGGATCTCATCATCTTCTTCAAATTTCTCTTCTTCCATGACTACATTCTAGAAAGGGGTCTTTACCCTTTGGTCTTCATTGGCATCTTTGCTTCTTTGCAGAATCTGCAATTGCTCATTAGCTCTTCTATATGGATTTGGGTTTCTGGGAGCAAAGATATTAGGAACTCTTCCTTTCCCAGGGTGCTGCTCAACCTTTAATTTAGAGATTTCAAAGGCTAATGACTCTATCATCTTGGTCATTTTATCTATCTTGGGATCTGAAGATGATGAAGATTCGCCCCTCTGTCTCCTTCTATCAACATTCCCCTTGAGTTTCTCCGCATCCATGATGTTTGATTCTACTTCCAAGGCTGCATCTTGTATATCAGCCAAGGTAGCACATCATCTCTCCCTCAACAGTAGACAGAAGTCAGAATCAAAGGCGGTGGCATAGGTGAGTTTAGCAGAGGTAGTGGTGGGTTTTACTTCAACTGGTATCTTGCTATACATGCGGTTAAACCTCTTATTCAAATCAGATAACAACTCACCATTTTCCCTCTTTAAGTTCCCAAACTCGATGTGGTAGTAGAGTAGATCCTTCTTGTCCCCCCAATGCTTTAGGAATGCATCATCTAAAGCCTCAATATCTGCTATAGACCTTGGGGTCAGTTCTCTGAACCATTTTCTATCTAGACTTTGGACAAAGACTCTCATCTATACATCATCTTCACTAATTTCCAAGTTATCAACATAGCTATAGAATGATTCAAGATGTTCCTCAGCTGTAACACCTTCAGTCCCAGTGAACTTAGGCCTATACTTCTGATATTCTCTAGTAGGCATGGCATTCAAAGGGGTGGGCAGTACTAGAGGTCCATACTTAGCAGCTATGATTCTTTCCATTTTGGTAGGTGCTTGTGGTCCTGCCATAACTTTGGTGGCTACAAGGGTACTGGAAGTCTGAATAACAGAGGGTTGAGGAGTGACTGATAAGACTAAAGGTGTATGATGGATAGGAGGAGAGGCTTCCTTTGGGCTTAGAACAGAAGGATGGCCTAAAAAATAAGGAGCTCTATGAATCTCTGAGATTTTTTCTTCACTGCTAGTATTAGATGCTATACTCTCAACATGTATTTGTTCTATTACAGGATTTTCTTGAAGAGATATAGAATATTGTTTAGAGCTACCTGAACCTGATGCTCCTTTCTGCAATGCCTTTCTTTCTTTGATGATTTTTTCAGGGTCAGATACTGGGTCAGCTTGTGGCTTCTGAGGATTTCTCCGAGTATGCCTCACAAACTGAGCCAGAACTATGAAGTGGAGTCACCAAGAGGTTTGTCCTCCAGTAGAGTCGCCAAATAGATGATTACAACCGAAAAAGTGCCCAGACTTTGTCTATCATCAAAGTTGGATCTGTGTCGTCGTCCAGGGAAGCTGAGCTTCAGTCTCCTCTCCCGACAACGACGCTAATTATGTTAGCACTCTAGGAGGCTCTCCTAGGTTGTAGCTCGGAGATGCCTGGAAACATATAAATCTTCAATATCGTTCTCTATCTTATTGGAATGGATTGGGGTTTGGATCAAGTCAGATAATTGTTTAAACTCTATTTTCACTCAAAACATGCATGAACACCCTCAACTTGACAAGTCTATCAACCAATAATACTTAATAGTTTATAGATTCAATGAACAGCTGGAGAAACCTGACTGTACCAGTAGATACATACATAAACACATATGAATGGCCAGCTATAGAAAGTAAATGAAGCTTACAAATCTAATTTATCAACGCAAAGATAAGATGACAGTTATCTGGCATTCGATAGAGAAGAAAACATGAATAACCCATTCAAGTGTAAGCTTAGAATAAAGGAAAAGATGGTGATTGAACATATAACAACAAAAGAAGCTTGTATTACTGGAATGAAGATGAGACGCTGAGAGGAGAAGAGTCTCCACAGTCTCCAAAAGTTGAACCCTTGATACTTCTAACTTTCAGCCATTTATAGGCTTTTTACAATGCTCTCGGGCTCTCTGAGGCTCGAGGTGTCTTAATCTATCCCCTCTGGCTTCTAATTGCTTGATGCCATGATTAGATAGACATGAGCCAGAGGTCTCTTTTTCTAACAACACAATAACCAAATTCTGGTAATTTTTCCGCGCTGTCAGGTAGCTCGCTCGTGCCAGCGATGCTCCATGATCACTTCTGTTGGTTCGGCTGCATCGTGCTGTGGCTTTTTCCCCTTTCGGCCATCTATCTCCCGACCTCTGTCTGCTCGAATCTCTCTTCTAGCATTAGCAATCATTGCTAAACACTTCTAAGGATGGTGGCCACCTGTACTGTAATGGAATGGGTCTTCGGGCCTTTGAAATCCTTTCGAATACCAAAAACGTTGTTTTCTGTTTTACACAAAGAAACGCTGCAACACTGTGAAATTTCACCAAAACTCTTTTCATTCTGGGCTTCAAAAGTCCTTAAATATGGTTTATTCTTCTATCGGGTCCATCCTCATCGCTATCGCAAGTCGCTTCAGCCTTGCTCCTTTGTATTTTAAAAATACGTTAAAAATTATGAAAATAACGTGAAAATTGGCTCCCTCCAGACTTCAAATATTATATATTTACCTTCACGAACCCTTTCGGGTCCGAGTCTTATCGCATCAACGATGTTTCTTTGTATTTCGTTAAATAACTAAATAGGTGAAAATACAATAAAAAACGCCTTTCGACAGATCTCAAAATCTATGCAATAATGTTTATATAGCCATCGGGTCCGGCTAATTGCTCTGTTGTGGTTGCCGATTGCGATGTTGCCAATCAGATTTGGACCGTTGATCGGCTAGATCTGACGGCTACTGTGCCTTCACTTGTTTATGCCTCTGATACTCTATTTTTCAGTGTTTTTACGTGTTTTTGGCCTCCCGATAGTGTTTCTCCACCATTCTAAAGGCTCTTCTCATGTGATTGTTTTGATCTTTGGCATGATTTTACGAGATTTTGAAGACTTAGAGAGCATATTTGGATCCATTTGGATCAGGACCCGATGCAATTATAGATGCAAGAGTAATATTTTTGAAGTCCGGCTTATGGCCAAAGCAGAGCAAGAGGAGATGTGGCTGTCGGAGCTAAAACAGGGGACCTTTCCGCTAAAAATGGCAGCACTGCACCTCAGGGGCTAACAGGACTAGTAGCCTATCAACTTGCACTACCTTCGATAGTGAAAGTCCATGATGTTTTCCATGTGTCATTGCTTAAGAAGTATGTTAAATATGTTGATCATGTGATTGATTGGTCTGTATTGTAGGTGGAACTAGATCGAGAATTCCAGCCAGAGCCTCAATGTATATTGCAGAAAAAAGGTGCTCATGCTCCAAAACTGAGCATTTGAGCAGGTTAAAGTGCAGTGGAAGCACTTTTTGCTCGATGAAGCTACATGGGAGATGGCGGATTATATGCAAGCTATGTATCCTTCCTTGTTTGCTGGCTGAGGCAAAGCAATTTTGGTATGGTGTTTTGGTATATGTTTTGGTTTTTGTACATATGTATATGGATGTAAATACTACCATGAGCTATGTTATAAAGCTCCAATAATCGGTATGGGTGTCATGTCATTATATTGTCATGTTGTTATGTTGTCATGTTGGTTTTCTTTTTAGTAGGGTGATCATTGTAAATAATGCATTGAGCTATGTTATAAAGATCCATGGGAAGTATGTTTGCTTTTCAACGGTTTTGCTGAGGTATAGGTGTGGTTGAACACTAAGGGCGCTGTCCCCCAAGGGGGAGGGTTCTGTAACAACCCTGGTGAAAGTTCCATGTAATAAAAGTTAATAAAGGAATAATAATAACCACGGTTGATGGGACACTTATTCCAAGTTGAATGTTACGCAAAACATCCTAGTGTGAGTGTTCATCGGTGCATTAATGGCTAAGGAAATTGGCAAAGGAAATGGAAAAGGATTTGGAAAGGCAAAATATTGTTTTTGGCACATTTATTTATAAAAATAATGGAAATTAGGAGAAAAGGGAGGTGAAAGGTCACAGGTTGCATGTGAGGAGGAAAATGAAGCAAAATAATGGAAAATGAAGAAAATAAATGCTTAATTGATAAAAAGGCTTATGAGGATTAGTTTGTAACCTTTCTCTAGTTCATTTTTGGAGCTCTCTCATTATTCTCTCTCTCTCTCACTCTTGGACACTTAGAGTTTTCTTGGAGAATTTTGGCATTGGATTGAGAAAGGAAAAGAAGGCAAGAGGAAGCAAAGATAAAGAAAGGAAGAGTAGGTCCTAGGATCAAGAAGCTACAACAATATACTTTGCAGGTATTGATTTTCATGTGTATTTTCCTTCGTAGATTTTGCATGCATGGTATTGCATGTGGTTCTTTTGTTGTTATGGCATGGGATTTTCCAAGTGTGACAATGTTTTCAGCCTAAAATTTCCATTTCCAGATAGCCATGGTGTGATAGGGTTCTCATGTTTTAGTTGAGTTGGATTGTTAGATGGATTCAAAGCTAAGTGAGGTGGATCTCCGAATGATAGTGTAGAATTTTGTAGAATTTCTCTACACATCAGCTAGCTCTGATACCATGTAGAACTTTTCTACAAATCAGCTAGCTCTGATACCATGTAGAAATTTCCCAACTGTAGATCACCTGGTAATGCAATGTACTAAAGCAAAAAACTTGATCTACTTCTACAAACAATTTAGTGGAAGCTTAATCAACCATGAACAACATCAATAAGAACACATATAACTGACAAGAAGGAATCAATCAAACATAACAAAGAAGAATTTACCCGGGGAAAGCACCTGCCTAAAACCCCATCTCTGTATTATCATACAAGTGGAAATATAGTCCGGATTACACAAAGCCTTAGCTCAGAAGCTATCTAGCTCTCAATACAATCCCTCTGCTGCTCATAGATAGTCAAAGGCTTCTCACAAACCTTCTCCTCTGCCCTCCAAGCCTCCTATTTCTATGCACAGTTTTTCCTGGGTCCTCCAGCTGCAACCTGTGTGATTCTCACCTCACACAAACCACTGACCTCTGAAATAACTGCACAAACCTGAAGCAGATAAATCATCATCATGGATGAGCTTCCTTTATAGGAGAAATATTCATCCAACTAATAGTACACTGTCCCTTCTCTGATCTCAACTGGGTCTCTGACAAAACTGACATGCAACAGTTATCCATGAGTGAATTCTCAGTTATCTAAAATAATAGTTTTCACATGCATGCAAGCATTAACAAACTATATTTTACTATTTTAACAACTTGTTAAAATAATCTAACTGGACTTGACTAGTTAGAACTAAGTCAACTGATTCTCTCATTATAGAACTCATACTTATTCCCTCAATCGGTGGAGGAAATTAAGGATAAATTCCTCAATCAGTGGGACAACTCATGTGCATGCTCATAAAGACTTCAAATTCGAATTTCCTTAACTAATTAACTCAACTGAATTAATTAATTAATATTTCCAACTACTGTTAAGACCAAAATTAATTTTACTTCCTATAGATAGACTAGGGACTGCTATAAATAGGAAGGGACCCAGAAATGCTATTTTTAGAACTTTCTATTTTTAGCAGTTTTACCTCTCACCCAATGTGGCCAATGACCTCACTGACCAAACTATTATTTTTAGACATGTTATTTTTAGCAGGTCTATTTTTAGCACATTCTAAATTTAACATTTCTTGTTGCACATTTTTCAACACTCCCTCTCAACAAGAAAGGTTTTCTCTCGAACCCGATCCTGTAACTCTGGAATGTTCTGCATGCAACACATCTACCGGTCCACTTGCTCCAACAACACTTGGAACGAAAACACTCCCAACTGACCACTTTGTTGGGATAGGAACATACTCTGATGCTGAAGCTCTACTTGCTGCTAACAAGCGCTCCCTCTCTGACATCTGCGCTACTGCAACATCTCCATGCATCTCGCACCATTGCACACCTCTTTATGCCACCTAGCACTGTGTAAAACACTTGTGCCTCTCGCATTGCTGCAGCCTGCTAGCTATGCACTGTCCTGGGATTCCATGCACTGTCGCTCTCTCTACCACTCCATCCACATCTGTCTCTACCCAATCAGTCAGTTCCTGCTACTCCACATCGGGGCTCTTGTAGCAAGGTCTCATCCAAGAGGTTGGGTACCTCAAGGATCCTGCCCCTCCTCCTTGGGACAATCACTCTATATTGCCCCACCTCCTACCTGGAGGTATGGTTGCATGTGATCCCTCTGCCCACCTGGCTCGAAGTTTTCCCCTACTAGAGGTCTCTGCATGAGTAGATGTCTCTACTCGATCTACACTTAGCTTCCCCTGTTGTGGCTGCTCCACAATCTCCTGAAGCTGTTGCACTAATCGTGGCTCCTCCACAATTGTCTGAGACTTCTTCTGGCTCTGCATGTTGAGAGGTAATATACCCTCCTTCTCAACCACCAAGTCTCTAACCTTTGCCTTGCTCCTCAAGGCTTTGCATGCATCTTCTACCTCAAGTGCATACAGGATCTTGGCTAGCACACCAATCTATTTCCACTTTCCCGCCGTCGCGAAATTTTCTAGAAAAGGAGCCGATTTTAAATCAACGATATCTCCCTCATCCAAACTCCGATTCAGCCGATTTTTTTTTTATTATTTTGGGTATTTTTCCCCAAGGAATCCAAATCTGCTATTTATTTATGAAAATTTTGTACATAAATTTTCAGATATGCTCTGCAAACTCTCAGCCCAAAACTCAAAACATTGAAATCTCCTCTCAGTATATTGTTCTTGCTTGATCACCTGTGCTCCGATACCATGTAGAATTTTGTAGAATTTCTCTACACATCAGCTAGCTCTGATACCATGTAGAACTTTTCTACAAATCAACTAGCTCTGATACCATGTAGAAATTTCCCACTTGTAGATCACCTGGTAATGCAATGTACTAAAACAAAACACTTGATCTACTTCTACAAACAATTTATCGGAAGCTTAATCAACCATGAGCAACATCAATAAGAACACATATAACTAATAAGAAGGAATCAATCACACATAACACAGAAGAATTTACCCGGGGAAAGCACCTGCCTAAAACCCCATCTCTGTATTATCATACAAGTGGAAATATAGTCCGGATTACACAAAGCCTTAGCTCGGAAGCTATCCAGCTCTCAGTACAATCCCTCTGCTGCTCATAGACAGTCAAAGGCTTCTCACAAACCTTCTCCTTTGCCCTCCAAGCCTCCTATTTCTATGCATAGTTTTTCCTGCGTCCTCTAACTGCAACCTGTGTGATTCTCACCTCACACACAACACTGACCTCTGAAATAACTGCACAAACCTGAAGGAGATAAATCATCATCATGGATGATCTTCCTTTATAGGAAAAGTATTCATCCAACTAATAGTACACTCTCCCTTCTCTGATCTCATCTGGGTATCTGACAAAACTGACATGCAACAGTTATCCATAAGTGAATTCTCAGTTATCTAAAATAATAGTTGTCACATGCATGCAAGCATTAACAAACTATATTTTATTATTTTAACAACTTGTTAAAATAATCTAACTGGACTTGACTAGTTAGAACTAAGTCAACTGATTCTCTCATTATAGAACTCATACTTATTCCCTCAATCAGTGGGACAACTCATGTGCATGCTCACAAAGACTTCAAATTCGAATTTCCTTAACTAATTAACTCAACTGAATTAATTAATTAATATTTCCAACTACTGTTAAGACCAAAATTAATTTTACTTCCTATAGATAGATTAGGGACTGCTATAAATAGGAAGGGACCTAGAAATGCTATTTTTAGAACTTTTTTTTTTTAGCAGTTTCACCTCTCACCCAATGTGGCCAATGACCTCACTGGCCAAACTGCTATTTTTAGACATGCTATTTTTAGCAGATCTATTTTTAGCACATTCTAAATTTAACATTTCTTGTTGCAAATTTTTCAACAGATAGATCACATGGTCTAGTGGTCGTTGAACCAGAATTTGGATCACGGTAAAGCCACTGGCCTAGTGACCCCTGAGCTAGGCTGTGGGTTGCGGTAAATCCAAGATTGTGTTGCCTTGGAATCCTTGTCAATGAATGGCAGGATATACGGTAAAGCCAAGAGGTAATTATTTTGTGATAAACAAGGTCATCATGGATCATTCTTGTGGAAGAATGATTACTTTATGCATGTGGATTCCATGAAAATGTTCTTGGTTTATAAGGAATCAAGTGGGCAGAGTAACCCTGAAAGATCTACGAGGTTAGTATCATGTGGATATGATTTGATATTATGTATTTATAATTGTGCCTATGTTTATGTTATGGCAGGAAATGTTAGAGGATACATCAACGAAATGAAATCATTGTGATCTGCAACATGTTGGGATAAGCATGGATTGTAAAAAGAGCCACACACCTGAGACTTGGGTTGCGGATGCACGCAATAAGGTGTGGGAAAGACACTAGAGGCAAGGTTGCCTGGTCGAGATGGTGTGGTCTCTGGATTTGCAATACTACTATTGTGTACATGTTGTACATGTGTTGTGTACATATATTGTATCATGTGTATTGTACAGTCATTGTATTGTGACATGTGTATATGTTGTGTTGTACTTTGTGTACATATATGTGTTGTGTTGTACACTGTGTATGCGTACGTGTTGTGAAGGGGATTGGGCCTCAAGTTCCCTGGAGGCTGTGGGTTGGGATAGGATCTTTAGAGACTTGTAACAACTTGGGTTCCTTGGAATTTATGGGTTGAGATAGTAGTCCCTAGATCTCTGGAAAGCTTTGGAATTGAACCGTAAACTGTTGTGGATATTCCCCTAGATAATTTGTCACAACAAATATGATAATAAAATATTAAAATGAGGAATTTCTACAATATCATAGTTTTATTAATATTTAAGATCTATAGAATTAACTGTAAATAGTGCATGCATATAAATGGAAATTTTGCAGAAAAGTAGAGAACAACAAAAATAAGTTCACATAAACACATAAGACACAAAATATTCTCTAGGAAACCCTTTCAGGAGAAAACCTAGCTAGAAGGTGAGGTATCTTTACTCTCTTTCTCTGTTAGAAAATATGGTTGCAGGTACAAAAAAGTAATGTATGTGTCCCATAGTTACTACAATACACAAATCCTCTATCTGCACTCTACCTCCTATCTCTCCTGGTTATCTTTTCTCAGCTACGAAACAAAATTCCATCGAAAGAATGGAATGCCTCTTCCTCCTAGTGGCCTGGTTATAACACAACTCGATAGCCTATTAGTGGTTAAGTTTGACTACATTAACTGTTACAAAATAGACTCATCTAGATTTTTTTACATCAAAAACACAGGGCTAGCCCCTTACCCATGAATAATGGGGCTGATGCGGCATCCTCTTGAACTATAGGTGTGAAAATAGGAAGGTCAACTTATGAGTGGCATAACTTTTACATACAGAATCTGATTTATGCACTTCTTGTGCCGTTGGAAATATATCTATGTGTAGAACAACAAGAAATGGTGTTGGGATAAAGAGGAAAAAAATTACCCCAAAAAAAACGCCGTTTGATGCCTCAAAATGCTCCTGGAAGGTTTCAAACCTCCTTTTTCCAAATTGGCTCCCATCAGTAAAAATGGTCCCATGAGTCGATTCCTTCACTTTTTACACTTTGAATGTATCGATATGGATGACAAAAAATATAATGATCCAATCTGAGTCAGGAATAGACTAATATTGTATTTTTGATATTGAGGGTAAGGGAAGTATAGTCTCTGGATACCTTTGTTGTTGATATTGAGGGTAGAGGCGATATAGTCACTGGATGCCCTTGTCACGAATACTACATATGGAAGAGAAGAGAAGGAATTGGGTTCTTACGAGGTTCGGAAATTGATTCAGTGTGTGTATGGAAAGAACAAAGAACAAACGTAGAAGAAAAGAATAATTTGAAACATAAGTATTAGTATTTTATTCAGTTTTAACTTTCAAAATTATGAACATTATCTAAGATTTTGATTTATGATGATTGGGTTTTGAGTTAACCGGATGTGATATTTTTATATGATGATTTGATCAAGGAGCTAATTTGACTTATGACAGGAATTAAATAGAATTGGAAATGTCACCTTATTAATGAGGTATGATTTGAGTTTATTACAATTATTTTTTAATCTAATGGAAATTATGTGCTTGGTGTAGGAAAGCATGGTAAATTCCCAGTTTGGGTAGTTGGAATTGGTTGCAAGAGTGTTAGCAGCAACAACAAAAGTAATTGGAAAATGCAATAGTATGATGGTAAAGGACTTCAGGAGCAGGGCCATTGTGGTACACTGGTACCCGTAAGTGGTAATTGATTGCCATAAGCATGCTATGGACTCATATGATGGTTTTGAGGCAGGGATATTCCTTTGGTTTTGGACCTTTCAATGCGAGGAAATTTTTCCAAATAATGGATCATCTAAGGTAGTATGAATTAGAGACAGGGATGTCGGGGAACTTAGAAGGTGAGTGATTGCACGGAAGGGGGTGAATGGATTTCCCAAGGGACCAGGAAGAAGAGAAGGGAATGCCAAGGAATAATTTTATTTTGGTCATAAAATTGCTAATTGGAATGAGAATCACATGGGAGTGTGTCTAGAAACAATGAGTCGGTAACTATTCACTAAGATAACAAGTAGCACAAAGATTGTAGCGTTGGACATTGGAGGCAATTTTTTTTCTTAGTAATGGATTATGGACTTCCTAGAAAGGAGGTGAATCCCTGGTACTACTTTTGATGGTGGAGGCACTACAACAAAACCAGCGATTTGCGCCAGATTTAGCGCCAGATTTTAGTGCATTTTTTTTGTAATTGTGATGAGCAACCTGGCGCTAAATTTGGCTCTATTGTACAATTTTTAAAGCGTCCTTTCTTGAACCTGATTTTGCATCCTTTTTCACGCTAGATTTTGCATCATTTTTTACACCAAACTATGCATCATTTTCTGCGTCAAATTTTGAACCAAGATTTGCATCTTATTTTATGACAGGTTTTGCTTCTAGTTTTGTGTCATTTTTGCATCTATTTTTCATTCTCTTTTGCTTCCTATTTTGTGTCATTCTTTGCTTCCATTTTTGGACCATCATTTGCATCAAGTTTACACTGTATTTTGAATCCAATTTAACGTCTTTTTATGCATCCATTTTGTGTCAGTTTTTGCATCTAGTCTTACGCCAGGTTTTGTATCTAGTCTTACACTAGTTTTTGCTTCTATTTTTGCACCAGCTTTGGTGCCTATCTTTGCACCAGGTGTTGAATTTGATTTAGCACCAAATTTTGCATCCATTTTTGTGCCCATTTTTGCATCTTTTTTTGGACCATTTTTTACATCCACATTTACGTTTGATTTGTCTCCATTTTTCCCATCTCATTTTGCACCATATTTTGCGTCATTTGTTTCATCCAATTTTGCATCATTTTTAACACCATCTCTTGCATATAATGTTACATCATTTTGAGCATCCAAATTTGCATTTATATTTGCATCTTATGTTGAGTCATGTGTTGTGTCCACCTTTGCATCTTATTTTGTGTCTAATGGTACATTCAATTTAGAGCCATTTTTTACGTCTACTTTTGTATTTGTTTTTGCACCAAGTTTTGCATCCAATTTTAAGCTATTTTATGCCCCTTTTTGCACCATTTTTTTGTGTCTACTTGTGTCCAATGTTGCACCATTATTTACACCGACTTTTTCATCCAATTTTGCATTTTTTTGGTGTCTAGTTTTACATCGTTTTCACCATCCAAATTTGCATCTTTTTTTGCCTCATTTTGTGTCCACATTTGCATATAATTTTTTGTCTGAGTTCGAGCCTAAATTTGCAGGTGATTAGGAATCGTTTTTTACATCCAATATGGCATCCTTGGTTTCACCTTTTTTCAGCCCCATTTTTGCATCTTGTTTTATGTCTTTTCTTACATCTTTTTTTTTTTCCTTTTTTGCACTCAAGTTTGCATCCCAAATTTACACCATTATTTGCATCATCATTTGGCATATTAATTTGTAACGTTTTTTGCTTCTTTTTAACGCTCAACTTTGCATCTTATTTTACATCTAGTTGTTGTCTTTTTTTGCATCTAATTTGGTGCCCATTTATGTGTCCTTGTTTTTGCCCAATTTGATATCCTTTTGTATGCCATGTTTTGTTCCCTTCTTTGTGTCAACTATTGCACAAGTTTTCACTTCTAATTTAAAACACTTTGCATGTCAATTGTTTGCATTTTGTATTAATTCCTAGTTTAACATCCAATTTTACTTTCAATTTTGCATCCATGGTTACATCCACATTTGACTTCTTATATAGAGTATATTTTTCTTTACATATATGACCCCCTTTATAGATTCATAGTGAAATATATGATAGTTTCTAAATATCATTAAAGCAGATATCACAATTCAAAATCATTTGTAAAGAAATTTAAGAGAAATTGACAACATCCATCCAAAAAAATAACAATGTGTCATTAACAATTTTCAAAACATGTATAAAATAGCAACATAATGCTAATAAAATCAGTGTTATTTTTAATCAAAACAAGTAAAATTCAAATATGATTAACAAATCAAAATATTTCATGAATATCGTTATTCTACGATAAATTAACAACATACATAAATCAAACTCATCGTATGATTACAAAATCAAAATGTCTCATTCATATAGGTTAGATTCACAACACCCATCTAAACATAACAATGTCATTCTACACAATAATTTCTTCATAAAAAACAATGCATGTGCATGCCTAGCTTCCACCACCAAGATCATCCTCATGATCATCTTGACCATCCTCATTACTCTAATCCACATCATCACCAACACCGCAACTATCATCATCATCTCCTCCTTCACCACCATCATCCTCATCCTCATCCTCATCATCTCCTGATATATGTTGAACATAATTTGGATCATCGTCTTGGCAATCATTACCTATAGCATTCTGACAAAAAAAATCAATATTACATGTTAGTATTAATTACATAACACAACACATGTTTTTGTTATACAATGTTAACCATAAAATCAGGTAAGATATAATATCTAATAGTACTAGAAAATAAAATGAAAATATGGTTTAAAAGTATATTGGAAATCCAACTAAGATTACATACCATAGAGTCCATCCAAACAACAAATTCAACCCATCTCTTTTGCTGCAGCACCTCCTTTTCCAAATGATTTGGAGGTCTTCCATATTTTAGTTCCTATCAATCAGTAAATAGGGAGAAATTAGATAACAATGACTTTCTTCTAGTACAAAATTTATTAAAAAAATATCACATGTTTAATATACTTACAAAGGTTGTTATCAGTGCTTTTAAACCTTTCTGGCGACTACGATGAGTGACTTTTGTCTTGGTTAACCTCGCCTTAGATGCCTTGTCCTTAAACATAAACCAATTCAATTTATTTTCACACAAATACATGTATAAGATACTTATAAGTATTAATACATTCTAAATAATGTTTAATGAAAAATTCAATACCTAAATTTTTATTTCATATATCTTATTTATAACATTTTAATGATTACAATAATACTCTTGTTACCAGATATTGTCAGAAGAAATATTACAAGACTGCTACCTAAGAACATTGGACAATTGAATGCATTAGTTAACATGTTTGAAGAATTCTATCTTCAAATCTAGATCCATCTCATGTGATTCCCGTATGTGGTATAAATTGTCTTGAAGTTACTTGCATCATTCGACACAAAGCTATTCAGCACAATCGTTAACAAAAAACATCACAACTGCACAATATGAACGGTGCATCAAAATTGGCATTCACACGTCTAAGGTCTTTTTGGCATATCTAGTGTGGGTATAAAAGGTTTCCATTAAATCTCGTAAGCCTTTTTAACTACTATAAATAAACCATTAAAGTAAAACAAGCAAATCAGTTATAAGAACTGAAAAGAAAGCTTGAAAACAGATTAACATTTTCTAAAACGCAAACACTAGAACATACTTCAAAATACTTTTCCTAAAATACTTCTTCAACCTGGCATCAAATTTGAAGGGCATGGTCATATTTCAATATGAAGTCATACTATATTTTCAACCCTTCTATGTTGGCAAGTTAAAACTAATGTTCCACCAAGACTCCGAGATAGGGAGATGCATGTCTGGGGTGATGCACAGGGGGGGCGTGTGAGAGTACCCTCAAATTTTAGGTAAAATTAGGGGGCAGGGGGATATGGCGGTATATAATTTTTTTAATATATATATATATATATATATATATATATATATATATATTTTCAATAATGAAAGCATAAATACATTGATTCGTACATGATTGAATTAAATAATGAAATACACTGATCCATACTCATCATTCATACTAATACATACATCATTATTCATACACCACGAGATTCAATAATGAACTAGATTGATCCATATTCATCATTCATTATTCAACAGTCTAGAATCTAAATTGATTTAAAAATTAAATTCATCATTCATCATTCTAGATTCTAAATTGATTTAAAATTTAAATTCGTGATTCTAGAATCTAATTAGTACTAACCAAAATAGACTATAGTAGATACTTAAGCCTGAAGATTGGAATAGTAAATTGATATAACTCAAACTCAAAAAAAGTAAAGAGTGAAAGTCAAAGAATCAGTCTAAGGTCATCCATATCTAAAGTCAAGACTCAAAAGTTAAAACTGAGGATTAAAAATGGCCAATGAGCATTTTAGGAGTGCCATGGAGGAGGAGGTGCAAGAGTTAACTGGTAAGTCAAATAGTGCTGCGCAGCAAGCTGAGTAGACATAAGCTTGGTAACTCGAATGAGTGAGTTAGAGATTGCAAATTAGTTTAGGTTTTGATATTTGTTATGTGTTGTTCTTTTTAATTTTAATTTTTTTTTATGGTTGTTTTATAATTTTTTTTAATTTCTATATTACAATAGTTACTAGAAAAAAAATTAAGCAGAACATGGCCCCCCTCAAAAGGGGTGCTTCTGCGCTTGGTGCTCTTGATTAAATGGTAGTTCCAAACCCTTATATATAATAGAGCCCAATGGAAACATCGCAATTCGCTCATTCCTGAAATCCTAAAAATTGTTATGTCTGATGCATTTTGAGTGGAATCTGAAATTTACTTTCTCCATATGAAATAAAATGAGGTCAGAACCACTCTCAAACATCCTAAGTCAATTAATAGGGCCCTAGGGTTGAATGTTGAGCTTTCCCACTCATAAATTATTGTTTCAAGCAAAATTAAGGGGGGGCACCTAGCCCTTTTTTAGGGGAGCTGCCCAGAAGCACCCCTTTTGGGGAAACACATCCCCACAATAGGGAAACGTTTCCCCCTGCGTCTCCCTGTGTCTCCCTAAAAGGGGGCGTGGGGAAACATGTCCCTGAGCATCTTCCCATCCTAGGTGTGTGGGAAGCGTGGATACGTGCACCCCACCATAGGGGACACATCCTCATGGAACACTGGTTAAAATAAACTATTGTTTTCTTACAAAAGCAAAAAATGGATCAAAATTTTAACTATTTCGTATTTTATGTTTAGCACAATTGCAAGTCGTGTGGTAGTACTAAAATAGGATAGATAAACAGCAGTGTCTTTTATAATCACTACATAGTCGAATTCCTATCAATCTTATGTGGAAATGATGTAGCTTGAAGTATCTAAATGCAGTACCAAAGTACAATTGATACCAATAACCAAACAAGGCAGTGACAACACAAACAAAATTTGTTGTAGCATCAAACTACAGAACTGTATTATCTAAATTTTTTCCTGGTAGCACTCCCATTTCCGTAAAATGTTTTTAATTCCAATGAACAAAGACTTGCCTGACTCGATAACGAAATTGTGTTCCTTTGACATCAAGGATTTAGAAAAGGATTTAGAAAAGGATTTAGAAAAGGATTTAGAAAAGAATTTAAAAAGAACCAATCATAGTAGAAGGATCATTACAGGATCTAAATACTAAAAAATAATCACCATAAAAGAACACTAAACATTAAAAGTTAAAACTAAAGATTAGAGTATCTAAAGAACATAACCTAATTATTGACAAAAACTAGACATTAAATGAAGGATCGTGGGATCTATGACCCAGTGCCGATAAGAATACAAAATGAACTTCTGCATTCCCCTCATGACCCATCTGGATATGGACTTAAGGAGACCAGAACCAATCTTAATAGATTAATTACAGGATGTAACTGCACAAGCCTAGTACTCCATGAGTCTATCCCCCATCTGCTTATATTAGATATAAACAACATGTTTGTAGAAAGTTAGAAAAATACATTGTACAATCAGGTTGAACTCAATACAGATTCAATTGGACCTACAACACATTCCAGCCACAAAGCTGGAAAGAGCACAATAAAAAAAGAAAACATTGAATCTTATCACTGTTGTGGATTTTGTCCTTAGAATGACATGAGACATTCCAAATATGATGCCCAATCTGATATGTTGGCTCTTCTAGCATGGATGCAAAGAGAAAGAAATTACAGTACTTGATCTGTTTTTTATAATATAAGACTATATTTTGCTAAGAAAACAAAGGTATACAAAAAAGCCCACATGCATTACATATCGAATATCATTCCTTCGGGAAAGCCCTAAAATCCAAGTGTATGTGGAGACTAATATCAAAAGAGGACCTGTGGAATCAGATTCACATTCAGAGATATATTGAGCCCAATTCAGCAGAAGACTGGATTGTAAACCCAAACAAGTCAATCAACAATGCATCCATATTATTGAAAGTACTGACTATAACATTCCCTTTAATAGGCAGATTGCTGGCATGGAAGGTTTGCAATGAGGCTAAGGCGAAGATCAGTATAGACCCATGGATAAGCAGTGGAGCTGAGTACAAGCTGCCAGAAGCAGTGATAAACTCTCTTCAATCTAGACCAGGCAGTTGGACCAGGAAACTCCTCCATTTGCCAGCAAGATTGGAATAGCGTTGAACAGAGAGACGACTCAAAGGCCAAGAAAATATTCAGTCAAAAGGATTTATAAACAAATCAAAAGTGTGCCATACCTATATAAAAGACTCTGATGATGAACATGTCTGGTCTAAAATCCAGCCTTGGGGATTTACACTCCAAAGTTAGGATAAGAATCGTGTACCCTGGACAGACCAGAATGCACACTCTCATGGTGGAAGCGCATCTGGATAAGAACCTTTCAAAAGTTCATTATTTACATGCAGTTGGCAATCTTAAATAGAGCACCCGCATAGGAAGTTCTTAAGAGAAGAAATGGATCAAGTCCAAGCAAATGTATCATGTGTAAAAGAGTTGAAAAGAACATAGACCACTTACTGATATTCTATCCTTAATAAAGGAAATCTGGATGGTTTGACGAGGATAAATGATTGTGGACAAGGAGGTTATGCTGAAGAGTGCTCTAGAAAGTGGTAGCAAAACTCAGTCCTCAAAGGCCTTCCTCTAATAGTATCACGGGGAATATCTAGAAAGATAGAAATGTTGAAATCTTTGAAGACAGGTATATAACTCTTTCAATGTGCCTTCCAAGGTCAGTCAATCTTCTCAAACTTCAAAGCTTTTTCATCAACCCCAACACAGAAAAAGTTGATTCGTGCTCCTATGGACAAATCTGGAACATGGGGATTACTTTGATGGAGCTAGTCAAGGTACCCCCCAAAAAAGGGAAGCCATACGTGTTCTCTATCTCAATAACTCTCACTGTATCAGATTTAAAACAGATTTAGGTGAGGATCAAATAACTACACCGAGCTTATTTCCCTAACAATCTCTAAAAGCTAGCAGCCCACAGTGGCATTTAAAAAAATACCAGTGTTTGTTGGCTCATTGTTGTTAGATAGTGTACCTCAGATCATCTTCTACTAGGTTGGAGCACACATGGCAAATCTGGGCACCTTATATTACAGCAGCATTACACAAATCCATGCAGCATTAAATCCCAAACAGCATAATGATCTGTTGGTGAGAATGCAGCAATAAATAGATAGTAGGAGCACATCACAAATTTTACTATTCCAGCAATAAGGGCACACACATGCATGTATGGACCAGCCATAAAAAGAATAAGATAATTTTATCATTATACTTCAGGTTAAAGATAAAGTGCTAAAGTTAGATGAGTCAGTTCTGTTTTATTTTTCAGTCTTTCTGAATTCATTTTTTATCAGTTAGATAGAGCACAGATCCAGAGATCTAAGTAATATATCTATTTTTATAAACCCTAGTTGTCACTTATAAGAAAGAGTGAGAGTATGGATCTGTAATAGGGTTAGTTTCAGTTCTTACACAAAATCCTTTCTAGCAGATTTTTATTCAGCAGTATTGGAATAGCAGTAATAGGTGTTTTTGACATTGATCTGTGTGTTCCAATGTATGTATTCCAACTGTGTTTGTATATTTTAGTGAGATTCAGATTGCAGTTTTGATTAGCCTTTAAATTTAGACAGTGTTAGTTTCCACTAGAAGAAGAATCTGTTTACAATGAGTTAGACAAAAATTCATAATGGTATCAGAGAAAGGTTTGTTGAAACATTCTAAAAATCCTTGAATAGATAGTAGGACTGCTACCTATGAAAGGGAGCTGTCAGGAGGCTCCAGGGATTGGATGCTGTGATCCATGCTTGAGAAAAGCACAGTGAAGTTTCAAGTTGTCGGGTTCTTTGTTAGGCTGCTGATCTGTCTTAACTTTCGTTTAGGCGATATTCCAATGCAGTAGTATGGCTACAGTCAATCTCAAATACATGGACAGATTGGAAGGTCCCTCTTAACTTCATCCCAAGGAAGTCTCAGGTAACCAGCCTGCATCCATCTTAACTACAGATCTTCCAAGCATTTGGCGGGATCAAATTTCTTTTCACTCTAAAAGAGGTTTGCACCTCAATAGATTTGATCCCTCTCGACACTCGATAGATCTGGAGTTAAGATGGATCTAGAGTGAGAAATTATTCTTACATAAGAATACCATTAGCAAAACCATGGGTTGTCAAAACCACCAACAATAAATTGACTATTTTACCTCAAGTTTATTTTAATTATTAATTTTATTTTTTTTAAATTTTATTTCATTTCCATTTTATGCAATTTGACTGAGTCAAAATGTTTACATATCAAGACACGACATTACAACATCTCTTCCATACCAGGCTGGTGAGCGCCTCTAGGCACAAAGATATTGTTGGAGTAGGATTTGTCTAACTTCATTGAGAAACTGGTTGTAGAGCCTCCCAAACCTGTGTAATTAGTAAATCATAAAAAGAAGATGGCCAAGGTCAAGTGAGTCATACTTGAATCTATGAAGGATCATTAGATCCCTCACATCACCAAAAAGACCACAATAAAGTACATGTTTGATGCTCTAGTCACTCTATTAGAGTGAGAACAACAAACAAAAGACATTGCTAAGAAATAAGCTTAATCCCTGCAAATGAGTAAAAGGATATTGTAGTTTCCTACTTAATGAAGATTATTGATCTCCATGATCAGCTTGCAGCAATTGAGAGGAGGTGAAGGGTGAAAAGCTAGTACTCATTGCATTAAATAGGTCCTGTTCTTTTTGGAAACTTTTTGGCTATGACATCTAGGCCAAAAAAAAGTTAAAACTTCCCATTTTGAAGAGGCTACGGAATGACTTCAACTAGAAGGAGTAGAATGTTGTCCCCATTAGTAAGACGAAGAAGGGCAACAAGAAAAGAGGAAATAAGAAGGGTAGATAGACAATAAAAATGGGTAGCTTACCCAAATAGACAGAATTTTCTCCTCTTCGTGTTATCATGTGCATGACCACTTTGGTTTGAATGTAAAACTGCCTATCCCAATACTCTTCCTCATTCTTATTTCTATGCTGCTTGATATGAAAAACCCTTTTGCTATGAACCGAGATGAGACATTGATGCTTACCTCTTCTTCACATAGACTACTACCCATAGAGTTGAACTGAAAACCAACATCAGCACACCATCGGCCCCAGCACTCCATCTACCAAGGCTGGCATCATACCTGCAACACCAAATCAGAGTTCATATAAAGGGTTTAACAAATTGTTGTAGAAAAAATAAAAATTGTTACCTAACGTAACCTATAGATAAAAAATATATTGGCTATATGTATGAACAGAAAAACATAGGAGACCGCATGCTATATGTCCCTGCAGGGACATAATAATACACTAGAAACATTATATATATTTGTCTACTCATAAAAACAAACCTTCAGTCATTGCCAATCTAATAATACAAATGAAACCTTTTTTATTAACAAAAATCCCTTAAGTAATAATTGAACAGATTGGTTGAACCTCTGCCTCCTTTGAGACAATCTTCCATGATGAATCTACTCCCCTCATCTTATAAAGCATTTAACCACACCTGCACTCCAGATTATCACTATTGTTGGAAGTGGAACAATCTTGTATTTCACATCAAATGAAAATTTAAGGTCTAGATAAAGCCTAGACTCTGCCAGCATTTTAGTTCAGAAAAGAATCAGGGCAGCTACAATATAAATAAATTACAAATGGTCATTATAAGAGGTCCAGCTGGGTTAAATCAAATACTTACCATTTATCCAAGCTAACTTGATCCATATTGTTCCTGGGAAAAACATTGATCCGTATTGGGCACTACATAGGATTTACCACGATACATCTCACAGTCAAAAAGGGAAGAAAGAGAAGCCAGGTTCTTATAACCAGGGAAGGAAGGACTTGAGCCACATCAAGTGCTTCAAGTGTCAAATGTTTGGGCAGTTCGCTTCCAATGTCATCAAAAGAAGGGGAAGGGAAAGCAACTTGTAAAGAGTACAAAAGCATCAGCTCAAGTGGATGAGCTTTCATCCAATCTCGAGATACACTTCTCAATGGTCTCATGCCTGTCATCTGACATCATGTCTGATGTGGACTGGTATGTGGACAGTGGAGCCTGCAAACATACAACCTCTAACAAGAGTACCTTTAGTAGAACTTGGTGATGATGCCACATATCCAATTGCAAGAGTGGGATCCATCAAGTGATATCCTTAAGCTTACTAAGTTAATGATGTTTTGTATGTACCTAGCTTAACTAAAAATCTCTTTCCAATTTCAGTGATGATAGATCCTACATATATGGCTAACTTTTAAGATCAACAAGTCCTCATCCTAAATTTCAAGGGAATCCTATAAGAACTTTAGGGTATGAGAGTGACAACATGTGTGAGATTTGACAAAAGAGACTAGGTCACTTGCACTAGTGAATGTTGCCAATCTTGAAAAACATGGTGTGAGCATTGCCAATCTTCAAGGCTGAGAAGAAAGGAGTGTGCAAAGGTTGTGCACTTGGCCAGCATGTAAAGGATGTTTTCCTGGCAATAAACATAGGTCAAGAGGGGTTTCTGACCTAATCAACTCAAATGTATGTGGGCCCATCTCTTCAACTTCCTTATCAAGTAACATTTACTATGAATATTTTATTGATGATTCTTCTAGGAAGTCCTAGACTTAATTCACAAAAACCAAAGGAGTTTGATACCTTTTGCATGAAATCAAGAATCAAGAAAATGTTGATAGTTCCCTACAACCTCAGTAGTTTGGGGCCTTGATTCATGATCTAGTTCTGCTCATGTGTCTCTGTGTATAAACATGTCTCATCATTGTCTATATTTTGAATAGGTATCCTCACAGAATTTTGAAGGATAAGATTGGAGGAATTCAGAAGCCTCAAGTAACACATCTTTGAGTTTTTCAGTTGTCCTATCTACATTAATATTCCAGATGGGAAAAGGACCAAGTTGGAACCTTCTAGTTTGAAGGGCATTTTTGTAGGTTAGAGTGAAACCTCAAAAGCTTATAGAATATACATTCCATCTCAACATAAAGTAGTTGTGAGCAGAGATACCAAGTTTGAATAAAATGCATGGTCCTCTAAGTCTCAAGAACCTCCAATAGTGACCATGGAGGCAGAAGAGCTTGGTATCCCAAAAACAGATCTGCAGAAATAAAAAAGATCATGAAACGCATACTTAGATCAGCAAGCTTTTGGAAGTGCAAGGGGTGCCTCTTTACCTTCAAGTTCAGCTAGAAAGCCTAGATGGCTAATCTAGACATTAAAAGAGGCAACAGAGTAAGTTGGTGCTCCAACTACTTCCCTTCAAATAAGCCACCCTCCTAAAAAGTTCCCTAGTTATGTTGCACTGATATCTTTCATTATTGAAACAAAACCTTCTAGTAACGGCAGTAAAGAAGCAAGTACTGCAAAATGCCATGATGGAGGAATACATCTCCTCCTAAAGAATGATGGGTAGGAGATAGTGCCTAGACTAGTGGAGAAGTCAGTATTTGACTCTAGTTTTTCTTACAACAATCATGCATGGTTAAGCATGCACCAGATAGCAGCATATAAAACTGCAAAGCTTGGTTTGTGGCTGGACGGTTCTCCCATTAAAAAGGAGTTGACTATGAGGAGACTTTTGCTCTTGTTACTAAATATACCTCTATCAGATTTACTATGTATTTCACAACAATCTTCCATTGGATTTTATATCAAATTTATGTAAAGACAACATTTCTTAATAGGTTGATTAAGGAGTTATATGAATAAACCAACCAAGAGGCTTTTAGGTGAATAGGCTTGAGACCCATGTTTACAAGTTGAAGTAGGCCCTTTATGAGTTGAAACAGGCACCATTTGCATGGCACTCCAAGATCGATGAGTAACTTTCAGATTTGGGTTTCACTGAGACAGATGCAGACTCTAATTTTTACAATTTGGTAGATCATTCTAATCTGCTTGTTTTAGTCCCATATGTAGACAATCTTACACTCACAGGAAGTTAAAAGGAATCCACAAACTGGTGCAAGGCAAAATTGGCAAGAGAATTTGTCATGACTTGAAGCACTACTTGTTGGCTCTAGGGGTGTAGCAAAGTGCAGGTGAAGTGTTCCTTGGACAGAAAAAGTATGTAATTGAAATTCTTAGAAGATTTCAAATGATGGACTGCAAACCCATGGCTACTCCAGTGTATGCAATTGAAATTCTGATGAGATTTCAAATGATGTAGTGCAAACCCATGGCTACTCCCCTGTGGTAGTAAATCCATTGTACTTTGCTGATTCTAATTTACATTTGATGAACATCTGTATACAGGGAATTGATAGGTTTCCTCATGTACTTAGTTAACACAAGGCCTAACATTTGTTTTGCAGTCAACACTTTCAGTACATGGTGCAGCCTAGGCAAGTTCATCAGGTTGCCACAAAACACAAGTTCTAATACTTGGAAGGGGGCAATGCATTTTGTACTGAGATATGTTAGTGATGCAGCTTTTTATTCAATGATAATGGAATAGCATTAACAGGGGTTCTCGACAGTGATCTACATGTTCTGTGCATGTTTTCTAACTGTGTCCGTTTATAGGCTCAAAGGACATTCAGATTACAGTTTCGATTAGCCTTTAAATTCAGACTATGCTACTTTCCTGTAGGAGAAGAATCTGTTAAACAAGTGTTACTAAATTCATCAGTTGTTAGTAATTAATTGGATGAATGGCAGTAGTAGAAGATGAAATCAAACGCTTTGTCCGTTTTTATTTCAGAGTGCTTTGAACATGTCTACAAAGAATTAAATGGTGAAGCAAACACCTTGAGGAAGGAAGGACTACAGTTGGCTGAGGGTTCAAGGTTATGAAGTGAAATCAAGGATTGTCATATCTTACACGAACATATTTCTGCATCCTCGAATGGGGATTCTTATGACAGTCAGTATTCTGAAGATGATCCAAGTGCCTCAAAAGAAGAATTCTGAATTTTAGAGAAGTTACAGGACCCTTCAATCAATATCAATGCCTTCTTCAGGCTTAGCAAAGAATGTATATTTTCGTTCTGATATTTCTCGAAGCTTAAAGCATTTACAGAATGTATCTCTTTATACTCGGATGAAATAAAAGATTAGAAAAATTGAGGGAAAATATATCAATATCAATCGATATGTAAGCCAATAAATGCGCCAAAAAAAACATAGATTGAAAAAATATGCCTGCTGTGAGTCTGTGAAAGCAAATATAAGCAGCACCTCTTCTGGAAAATGTGAAGCGAAAATACAAAACAAAAAAGACATCGTGATAAGAGAATATGGGTTGAGAGGGACAAAAGAAATCAAGGCTTAGACTCAACTCTATCCGATTGCATATGAGGATCTGAACCAGCCACATCGGTTATCCAAAAATGCACCTTTGTCCGTGCACCGATCAAGTCAATCCGCCGCCTGGAAAGAAAAATAGCACAATGCAAATATTTGCAAATGCGTCTACCTAAAAAGGGGGCGTGGCGTAAGAGGCCCTCCTGAAACCCCTCGGAGAAGGATATATATGCGGACCTGAAACCCTACATCCGATATAACAACCCATTTTAAGATATAAATGTTTTAAAAAGTTAAAGAGCATTGTCACCGACCCTGAAACCCTACATCGTATATAGAACTAGCATTTGCACAAACCGGTGCAACGTCATAGAAGTAGTGGGATATGGAAGTAGGTTTGTGCAACGTCATAGAAGTAGTGGGATATGGAAGTAAGTAAAAGTAATACTTTAGTAAAATGTTAAATATGTGTTGTATGAATTAATAATTTTATTATATAATTAATAAAAGAATTAATAGAGAAGGGTTATTATTTTAAAATTTAGGATATAATTATAAAAAAAAAAAATTGAGAGGAAATATTAGTTTTAAGATCAAAAAAAAATTAATTAAAAAGAGCGATAAATTTTAGGTTTAATTCTAAAGCCTCAATGCGAAAGGATTATATTAGAACATCCTAAAAAGTCTTTTAAGAAAAATGGCTATTAAAACCTTTTCCAAATAAATTTTAAAGGTTTAAAGCATAAATATAATAAAAGCCAGCACATATATGTAAATAGTAATAAAGAGGTCGACCCCATAAAACTGCCACGTTGCATATTGGGATCTCGTGAGTGGCGTTTTTGTTTTATTGTCCATGACCAAACTTCCGAAGCCTCTAACTTGCGACTTTATTTACACCATATCCATTCAATTTAATTATTTACACCATAACCATTGCAACTTTTAATGTCCATGACCAGACACACGTCTTTAAAACTTGTGATATAAAAGGCGTGACATGGCAACTATGATATTATATTAAGGTGTGCTATGATGGAGCAGTCGAGTCTGCAACACGTATTGCAATCGGAGGTTTCAAAGTGACAAGGCTTCAAAAGTTGAGATATGGCGGATGCGATATTAATGGCCAAATGTGGAGAATTAAGGGTTTTCGATAGAATAAACGCACTCATTATTACTAACGGTTTCTTGAGATTTCGCTCATAAAAGTCTTGGATTATTATGTAATCGGTTATTTGCTAAGTTATTCGCTCTGAATGTTAGTTACTCTCACCCTTGTGTTTCTCTTGACAAGTCAGTCCCAACAAGCATAATTCAACAAAACTGTCTTGGTCGACCAAACCCATGAAGAAACCTGTTGTTCAACAACAATCAGTTGCTCTTCCCCCTGAGTTTGCAGAATTGCTTGCATTATTTACCGATACCACATGCACCTCAAACACCGGAACATCTACATGGGAGGCCACATATCAACTTTTCGAAGATGAAGAGCCGAGAGTCACAGAAAGAGTAGTCATAGCCGAAGATTCATACCCGGTTTCTGATACTACATATAGTGATCTGGCCAATTCATTCCTCCACGTAATTGTTGCTCAGCTGAACATCCTTCCTTACATGGATATGATCACATGTGTTGTTGACCATCTAAACATCGCTGACAGAAACTTTATGACCAAGAGGAACACAATCATCGGCTCTTTCACCAACAAAGATTCGACTCGAATGTACCAGTTGTCGACAACTCAGAAGAAATATGATAATGACTTCATTGAGAAATTCATGAAGGAAAATCAGGATCAATCTGAAGTCATCAAAGGATGGAGAAGAGATGCCAGCAAGCACAAGCGAGAAAATAAGGGTATGCATTCTATAGCTTCTCTTGTCGGTCCATATTGTTATGTTGCCACTATGATATGTAGATTATTTGATTATGTCAATACCCAAAAGTTTTCAGACCAGTGGGTACCCTTGATTGATGCAGCTATGTTGTGGACTGGGGGACTGTTCTATCTAATAATTTAAGTATCCAAATCCTAGATTATAGGAAGAACTGTAGTTTTTTTATTCTAGAAAACATTGTTCCCCCATTTTACATGAGTGCCTATGTAATGGATGTTATTTTATTTACTTCTGATTTCCCATGCATGGGATGTAAATGGACCATACAGGACCCTATATCTATCCACATTTATCATAGTATTCTCCGGGAGTCAAAATATAGGAAAAAGAGCATCATTCCTTTGTTAATTCTCATACAGAATACAAATTAGATGCATGGTGTGAAGGAAAATGAAATTTACAGGTTTGTGGTTGAAATTTATTGGTGTATCTATACGTGTATCTATAAGTTGTATTTTCATAGTCGAGGGGTTGGGAATACACAATTCCCATCCACTTGAGCTCAATTTTATCTCGCAAAACTTCATTGGGATCTACCTAAACACATATGCAAACATAGGTGAAAATGCCTTTCAAAAGTCTTTCCCTGTCTACTTTGACGAATCTTCCAATAAAATTGCCCACTTTTTCTAAGAGATCTAGATGGGTAAAGTGAATGGGAAAACTGGGAATCTTACCCATACTAGAGTAGTCATCAGCAACATAGTGAGAGGATTGAAGTTGGGAAACCATGGCTTCACTAGAAGACCAACTCATCCCCAAAACCATGGACCTTGGTCAAGGATTTTTTTCTTATCCTCAAGACATTTGAATATCACCACAAAAAAACATGGGTCTACATCCACCCAAACCGGCGTTCATCCAATCCTGTCATAATCGAACAGAAAAACGCTACTTTTTCAATAGAAAATGGGGAATAAAAGTATCACCCAAGGATAATGACCATCGCATCAAGCGCTCAATCATAAGGGAGGAGCAATAATTTGACAATCACACGTCCTTGATTTCTGTTGATTTAACTCTGAACACTCACGTAATATTCTCTTGCTTGGCGAATTAAACACCACTGCATGGAATGGACGAGGATTGAGCCGAACCCTGGATGAAGCCCACTTCATTCTCATCTAAACACAAAACTATATATACGTCAAAGCTATTACAATAGATTCTGACTGTCAACACCTCGAGGTTCTGTTTATATGTGGCTACCTTTTATGGTTACTATTGAATGTGTGATTGGCAATAGTAATGGCAACTTAGGGCTGCCAAATTTCCTTCGATTCCCTCACTACATCCTAACGCAAATAGTTGTTCAATGCCTTGGTTGTCTTTCAAAACTGGTAGGCAGCGTCTTCTTTGATATTTCTCGATGGTTTTAATTCCACTACAATCACAACTTTCATTTACATAAACTTCGTGTTTTCGCACGAGCGACGATTGTTCCAAGGTGAAATGTCACTTGGATGGTTTCAATGTTGTTGACCCATCATAACTAACTAACGGATATGCCCATTACAATTTTATACCACCCCATTATCAATATCAATTATGCATGGGAACCAATTAAAGCAACTTTTCACATTAATTTTATATGAGCCTGAGAACATGTGTTAACAAGCAGCCCATAAAGCCTCATTTTGAATGCCATAGTCACTTAGAAGGAATTCCTCTTGTAGTAGCATCCTCCCTACTAAACTTTGCTAGTGCTAACATTAGAACCACCATTACAACAAGATATCTTTCTAGTGTTGACAACACCATTATAGTAAGATACCTCAAGAGAGACAGAAAATTTAAAAAGTATGATAGTAATACGTATCCAGAAGATGGTATTGAAACTAGTAATTGTTCACGAATCCATAAGATTGTAAGGTCATTCTCATTATCATAATCATTGTCATCATCATCACCATCATCCTTGTCATTGTTATTGCCATCATTACATTATCGTCATAATCACCATTCATGCCATCATCATCATCATTATGGACATTGTTTGCAATTGTTCATAATTGTAGATGTTGTAAGAAATATCATCAACCCAAAAAATGTGATCAGTGCTAGAAAAGGGTTGTTTAGGACACATTGATATACGTAAGAGAAATAACAACTCTATTTTTGACAGATGATCGATGATGATCATCATCACCACCATTATCATTTTTATCATCCCCATCATCATCATTAATGTAATTTCTATCGACATTGTTGTAATCATGCATCATAATCATTCATGGCATTATTGTTTTTAATGATGACCTAGATGAAAATGATGATCATGACACCAAAGATAATGCTTATGATTATGAAAATGACAACATCTAAAATTGGGAAGATTCGCCAACGTCATTAGCATCGTCATCATCATAATCATTGCCATCATCATCATTGTCATTGTAACCACTATCGTCTTTATCATCATAATCACAATTCATGTCATCGCCATCATCTTCATTTTCATCATTGTCAATATTATTGACATTGTCATCAATTGTTCATAATTGTTAATGCCATAAGGAATATCATCAATGCAGAAAATATGATGAGTGTTGGAAAAGGGATGCAAAAGCGAACATAGAAATGGGGGCAACAATAGAAGTAAAATTGGATGAAAAGTGGATACAACATAGGTAGATGCACAACAACATGAAAAACCTGACACAAAAGTGGATGCAAAAGTAGATGCAGTTGTCAATGCAAACTTGGATGCAAACATGAAGGCAAAAGTAGAAGCAAACATGGGTCCAATGGTAGGTGTAAAACTTGGCACAAATTGTGGTGAAACAAATGTGGATGCAACAACGGAAACAAAAGTATATGCAAAAATGGATGAACAAAAGTGGATGCAATAGGGGATGCAAACGTGGAAGCAAATGTGGTTGCAATGGTAGGCGCAAGATATGGTGCAAAAAAAGTGGATGTAACAATAGACAAAAAATATGCAAAATAAGATGCAAAAATGGATGTAAAAGTGGAAGAAAACATTGATGCAACAGGCAAAACAAAATTGGATGCAAAAAATGGATATAATGTAAGTAGATGCAAAAGTAGATACAAAACAAGATGCAAAACCCAATGCATAAACCTGACATAAAAGTGGATGCAAAAATAGATGCAATATTTGATGCAAAATAGGATGTGAACATGGATGCAAAATTGGAAGCAAACGTGGATACAACAGTGAGTGCAAAACATGGTGCAAATTGTGGCATAACAAAAGTGGATGTAATGATAGATGCAAAAAAAGAATCAAAGGATGATGCAAATGAAGATGTAAAAAGGGATGCAAAAAGTGAAATTTAAAATGGGTGCAACAGTGGATGCAAAATTGCGTGCAAAAGTGGATGCAATAGAAGTCGATGCAAAAGTAGATGCAAAACGAGACACAAAACCCGATGCAAATCCCGGCCCAAAATTGGATACAAAAAGGGATGCAAAAATAGATGTAGTAGTTGATGAAAACCTAGACGCAAATGAGGATGCAAACGTGGATGCAAAATTATAATCAAAAGTGGGTGCAAAAGGAGGTGCCAAACTAGGCGCTAATTGTGGCACAAAAATATTAGATGCAATAGTGGGTACAATAATAGATGCAAAAGAGGATGTAAATATGGATGCCAAACAAGAGGGAAAAGTGGATGCAACAAAAGTAGATGCAACATTTTATGCAAAACTAGACACAAAACACAATGTAAAACTTGGCGCAAAAGGGATGCACAAATGGATGAAAAAATGGATGCAAAAAATGATTTAAAAAAGGATGCAAAAAAGGATGCAAAAGTGGATGCAAAAGTTGATGCAAGTGTAGGTGCAAAAAGTGGTTGCAAATGAGGATGAAAAAGTATGTCAAACAAAATTAGGTGCCAAACTTGATGCAAAACCTGGAACAAAACCTGGTGTAAAGGATGACACAAAACTTGGCATAAAATTTGGTGCAAAACGTGGTGCAAAACCTATTGCAATACCTGGTGCTAAACTTGGTGTAATATTTGGTGCAAAACTTGATGCAAATTTTGTGTCAAGTTTTGCACCATATTTGATAAATGGATGCAAATAACACCAAAAATGGGCTCTAGATGCAAAAAAAGAAGTAAAAAGGGATGCTAATCGCTGGTTTTGTTGTAGTGAGGCGTGAGCCTCTGGATTCCCTTGTTGCTGATGTGGTTATCATATTCTTTTATTTTTGGTTAAAGAAAATATGCATGTGTATATACATGTATATTATTGTAAATATTGCATCGAGATGGGTTTATAAAGCTCCATAAGAAATATAATTGTCACGTTTCAAAAATTGTCATTATAAATACTACATCAAGCTGGGTTTATAAATCTCCATAAGAAGTATGTTTTTCTGGTCATAAGTGTCATAGAACACCAAGGATGGTGTTTCCCCAAGGGGGAGGGGTTTGTAACAACTTTGGGTTATATTTCCATGTAAAAAGTAAAAAATCAACCAAGGTCATGGGACACATATTCTAAGCTGAATGGAGGGAAAAACATTATAGTGGGTATCACTTGTGGTTAATTAATGGCTATGAAAATTGGCATTGGCATTAGCAAAGACAATAATTGACAATTAATTAAAAGAATAAAGGAAAATAAAGAGACAAAAATATGCATGCAAGGGAAATTAGAGAGAAAATAAAGGAAAATGAAAGAAAAGAGGAAAAGGAAAGGAAGAGATGCTAGACATTAATGATAAAAAAGAACCTGAGAAATAATTGACATATTTTGTTCAGTTTCAGAAATCATACTCCAAGAGAAAGAGAGAGAAGGAAGAACACAGAAAGAAAAGAACAATCAAGGAAAGTAAGGGAGCACAAGAGGAATTTTGAACAACAACAAGGGTAGAGAATAATTGTGGAATTGCAAGAAACAATGTGCATGTGTGATTTAGCATACAGGAATTTGATGCATGGTGCATGCATTGGTTTATTGTTTATGTTTGTTGTCATTGGCAAGGGATTTGCCTGGATCGACAGTGGTTTACAACCTTTCCTTGTCATTTCCTAGAAAACCATGATGTAGTGGGTTCCTTGTTTTGGTTTAATTTTGTATGGCCGGAATGTTTCAAATCCTGGTTGAGGTGGTCTCAAGAAAATTCCCAAGGGTTGAGGGTGGAGATGGGTTTTTTCCTGGAACTCTTGCCACTTGGTGGAGGCAGGAAAATTCCTCTGGGCATGGTGAAGAAAGTTTGAAAGCCCTGGTTAGTTCTGTTTTGGTTTATCCCATGTTATCCCAAATTCATGCTTGAAATATGGTGTGGGGGTGATGGGCTAAAAGAAAGATTTGGTTCAGCCCAATCTATGGTTGGATGGTACCTAGAAGTCTTTGACTTAATTTTAATTTGCATATGGTAATATGTGTTATCCTTTAAATGAGATCGATGAGCACAAACACTAGTTTAATGTGTGGTTTTATGACTGGTTTGTCATGATTTATTATGGTTAAATGTTTTTTATAAGCATGGTATATTTATCATTATGTAATGTGCTCTTATTATGGATCTAATCCATGGTTTGATAGGCCCCTGGTAATATATATTTGAATGCATGAACTAATATGTGTTTGATGCAGCTAGCTAGAGAGCGAAACAAGCCTTCTTGATGATTCTCTCATGAAACTAATGATATAGTGAACAAATATGCATTCATGAGCTACAAGTACTTTGTTTACAACGTGTTTTCATAAATTAATATTGTGTGTTTTGTAAGCTTGAGCATGATTAGAGACTGGATATTGATTCTAGAGGCTCCTACAGGAAGCTCTCGAAGATTTGGGTAGATATGCGCAGTTGGCCTGGAGGCTAGCCCTGAATTTCTGGGTCAAAGTCCCTTGCCACAAGGAAGATGGCTTGTGACTGCGACTATGGATGTAGGGAGGAATACTTGTGCATGCAGTTGAAGTCTTTTGGATGCATGCATAAGTCTGCATGCATGCGACTGGGCTGAAAAGTCAGTAAAAATGTAGTTCAGCTCAAGGAAAGATCACTAGTGAGTGTTGTGAGACATCTGGGTGATCAAGTCTCCCTAGGAGGTTGAGGAAGGTTGTCAGTTTAGTAGGCCCCACTTCCATAATTGAAACATGGTTGTTGGGTCATGTCATGTTTAACCTGGAGATCTTGTAAAAGTGTGTAAATGTGGGTTGGAGTGTTACAAAGGTGAAGGGAGAAAACAAGAATTCTGATTTGGAATAAAATGTTGAGGTTGAATCCTACCCTTCTTTTTCTCAACGATAAAACACCAAGTTTCAAGGTTTGATTCTCTTCCCAACAATGTGCACTTAGCTGTTATTGCCTTTGAATAATTGCTTCATCGATAAATAAGAAACCTAATATTCAAATCCCATGTAGTAACAACAATTTATCTGGTATTTAAGATGAAACGGATTGGGAGTGACACTACATGCCTGCCTACTTACCTCATATTCTCTACCCTCCAATGGAAAAAACATGATATTTTACTTGAAGACAAGGCAAAGGGTGATAAATTTTACTTTAACATTATTATTAGTTCTCTACAAGTGGATCCTTCGGTTCACTTTTCTTTAAAACATTCTCTTTGTATTCATGTCACTCTTTTATTTCATTCTTGAAATAATGTCATGCAAAGGTAGAATCATGTACAAAAATGTCCTCGTGACATACATTGCAATTTTCCACCATTCAAAAATATTTTTACTAAGCCTTGATAAATATTTTGGATGTATATATATTTGTGTGAATATTATTGAAATATAGTTTTTGATAAAAAATCCACTTTGCAAAATATCATGTAGCTCTTCAAGGTTATATTTTTCCTTCTATGTATGTTGCAATATGTGTTATTAAAACAAATCCTCATTGTCAAATGTTGGAATATGGGAAATCAATATGGTTATATCAGTGAAAATCATCGTGGTTAACAAGCAAGTGATGTTTAATAAATTATATAACTTATAGTTTGTCCTAATAAATGATATATCTTCATATTCAATAAACAATTTTATATCAATTTTAATTACAATATATCTATGTAATATCTAATAATATTTGTTTATGGGATTATATGATGCTCTCTAAACTCATATACAGATGACATACTATTAGCATTTGCTATTTTTTATATTATGTTTATTCTCCTTAACATTTCTTCTCGTGTTATCTTCATGCTTCTATAATCCAAATAGAAAATGTCATAAACCATTAAATTGTTTATGTGTTTGATATTCTAAATTCAATTTTATAGATATGTTAGTTACAATGAGAAATCATAAGTAGGATGTTTGGTGCCTTAATAGTCATTTCGAATGAATTTGTAAAAACTTTAGATGGAATTCCAATCCTAAGAACTTGTCATTTAGAATCAATGGGTCATTGCTATTATCATTTAGAATCAATAGGTCATTGCTATTACAAATCATTGGAGTGATTAGCTTTCTCATGCACGTTGGACTATAAAGCTCATTTGAATTAGTAAGTTCCAAATTGTAATGGTAACCCATGAAAGCACCATCATACATAATAACTTTCTATTTCCTTTTACCCGGCCAATACTCCTTTAAAAATTCTCTCTATATATCATCATCAACATATTGTTCTTGAGAAATCCAAAAAAAACACTAACTCGGGTTACCCTTATGATAAAAAACCATAAAATCTTCTAACATCCTATATCACATCTGTATTTCATTTATATGCTTTTCACGCCAAAAACTTTTGAAGTAATCATTTCATTAAAAAAAACATATCTCCAAGTCATTAAACAACATAACCCTCCTAATTCATTTCAATGTTTCCTTTCCCCACTTTGAAAATAGGCTAGTTATGGTTTAATCATACTTTGCATATTCATAAATTTACTTATAAAATAAGTGATTTAGTTCATTCATTTTTATTGATTGATCTCACGTGTCTGCACATCCATAATGTTTCATTATTGTGCATATGAGGGGAGTAGAAAAACCCATACCAAAACACGTTTCCAATTTTTATTAATTTTGATATGTATTTTTCAATAAACTGTACAGTAATACCATTTATAATTATAAATTAGATAAATCTAAAATTATAAATATTGATTTAAATATTTAAATTTTTTTTATTAAATATTATAAATTTTTTTTTTTTATTTCTCATTGTAATGTTAATTCAATAAAAAGATGTTTATGGCCCAAAAATATTTATAAGTGTGGTTTATTTTAAAATAGAGCTTGAATTTTGATTTTTAAAAATAAAAAATGTGTGAATAATCTTCTAAACTATTTTTCCTTTTTAAAACTTGTGTTTTAAAACACCAGAATGAAAATTTCATGCTTAGACAGGTAGCGTGATTGGATTTGAATGCTTTATTGGGAGCCATTGGAATGTAAAACGAGTAAAGGAATTCCATGAATATGTCATTTAGAATATGATTCCAACCAAGTTCCGGTGGCAGGATTCTCACCATATCTTAGCCATGATCTGCAAATATTGCAATCGGTTGCTCTTTACAGTGTTTTTTTTCTTTTTTCTTTGTGAGGATTTCTGTGAAATTGTACTAGAAAGATTGCTCTACCCATTTTTATTCTCTTGGTTTGTTTGTGTGAATTCAAGAACAGTTTGAAAGAGTATTCAACCTGACGAAAATTCATGGGGGATAAATAAATATTTATGGATTAAGTAAATAGAAAATTAAAATATTCATTTCCGTGTAGTTTACTGAGGCGGAGGAGTTGCTTGGAAACTTATGAAAATTCTGGTCATATTTAGAGAAAATCCAGCAAGGATTTTTGTAAATCTAAGTTATAGTTGTTAAACTTCAAAATTTTAGGTGTCCTAAACGTTTTTGATGGTGTTGAATCCATTTCCACCGTCCCTTGGAAAGTTATGGAAATTCTGATCATATTTAGAGAAAATCCAGCAAAGATTTTTGTAAATTTAAGTTATAGTTGTTAAACTTCAAAATTTTAGGTGTCCCAAACGTTTTTGATGGTGTTGAATCCATTTCCACCGTCAAAAAACACGATTCAAACACTGCCTCCACAATTTTTTTTGAAATTTTTTTACCCGGATTTTGACCACTTTTAGCCGTCCAGACAATTCCTCCGCCTCGTTAGACGACTCCATTGTGATATCTTCAAGCACACCATAACAATCTAAAAGATATTTTAAATGACAATAATAAATAAATGTGTAATATAAATTTTAATACTAAATAAATAAAGTTGTATTATAAATTTAATTAAAATGAAATTGTGATTATATTAACTAAAAAATTATAAAAGAAAAATGAGAATTTAAAAGTGTTAATAAAATATTAAATATTTTTAATATATTGATTGAGATTACCTTAAATGATGGGTTGGTTTGGTTTAGTTCGTAAGTTTAAATTTTATAGTTTGAGGTTGGTTTGGTTCAGTTTAGTTTGTAAGTTTAAATTTTATAGTTTGACATGTTGTAGGTTAATGAATTTGAATGGATATATAGTTATTGTTTTAAATAATAATATTTTATAATTTTAATTTTTTATTAAAAATAATAATAATTTTTATTACTGTATTTCAAAAATTTGAATGAATATATTATTATTGTTTTAAATAATAATAATTATTTTTATTTTAAATTTTTATTAAAAGCCATAATAATAAGAATTTGAATGGATATATAGTTATGGTTTTAGATAATAATATTTTATAATTTTAAATTTTTATTAAAAATAATAATAATTTTTATTATTGTATTTCAAACATTTGAATGAATATATTGTTGTTGTTTTAAATAACAATAATTATTTTTATTTTAAATTTTTATTAAAAACAATAATAATAAAAAAATAATAATAAGATTTTGATAGAATGAAAATATAAAGATTATATTTAAAAAAAATTAATAATAAAAGGTTAAAAAGGTTAACATTGAAAATATTAATAATAATATATAAAATTTAGCGTCAAAGGGTTGGATCTAAGGGTGAAAAGTTAGGAGTTTTTTTTATCATTGGGTAAGGTTCAATTCCAATGAGGGTCTAACCTCAAACCATGAGACACCTTGAGGTAAAGATGGAATGGGGACCTAACCTTATGCCATGGGGACACCTTGAAGTAGAGGCCAAACACAAAGACTCATGCAAATATAAATAGATCAAAGCCCACCTCCATGGGGACACCTATGCAAATATAAGTAGATCAAAGCCTAGCTCCATGTCCTCCTAAAATTCATAAGTGGATCAAAGCATACCCCCATGTCCACCTTTTCAAGAATGCCCAAACGAGTTGGATCCAATGATGGAGAGCTAGGAGCTTTTCATTATTTGGCAAGGTTCAATTTCCATGAGGGCTTAACCCAGAGTCATGGGGCACCTTGAGGTAGTGGTTGAATGTGTGGTTGCACCTTTAGAGATTATATTAAATGATTTTGTGACCATCCACACCACTTGGAATTTACTAGTATTGTGATGAAGTCTTGGTAAAAAATTGAAGCCACTAAATCTTGTTAATTTTGATATTATGTGATTGATATTAGTTTAATAAAAATAAATTTACTAACGAAAAAAATAGTAAAGAAAAAAATAGTAAAGGAGTTAACATTTTTGTTTAAAATTGAAAAAATAAAATAAAGAGAAAAGATCAATAAAACCTAAAAGATGAAACAATATGAGATAAATAAAATGTGTGTGTGTAACTTGAGTGGGCCTAATGGTTAAGAGCATGTTTTTTCTCCTAAGAGGTCATAGGTTCAAAAATAGAGGGGGTAGAGTAAGTATGCTTTTGTAGACTTAGCAGTGAAATCTTTGCGTGGGTCCCTTGTCACACAAACAAGGGGGTCTCATACACCAATTTGGTTCTGGCTTGGCTGTGAACTTGTATAGTTATATATATATCTATATATATATATATATATATATATATATATATATATATATATATATATATATATATATATATATATATATATATGATGATGATGATGATGATGGTTAACGTCCACTGAGACCAAACTTTGGTCTATCGGACCTAAAGAAACGAATTATTTAGTTTGATTTAAGATTTTATTCCTATGCTCAAAAAGCTTGGAGAGAAGCCTCCCGAGCTCACTATAATTTTGACAACGTAAAAGGCTAGGAAGGTCAGTATTGCAACAAAGATTTTGAAACTGAGATCTAATGTGGTTGTATGCGGGACACTCTAAGAGGAAGTGATTTTCATCCTCGATGTTCGTATTCTCACAGAGATGGCAGAACCTTTCCATCCATGGCGTTTTAGGAACTGCCCAACGACCCGTTTCACTATGGAGCTCATGAGAGTTCGTTCTAATCTTGGCTATATTAATTTTCTTCTTTGAGCTAGTTAAAACAGAGAGATACTTTTGATCTTCTAGGGTGGGGTTGATGACCTCCTTATAATATCTTAATTTTCTTTTAGCTACAAAATCTTTCTCACACAGCATTTTTTCTTTGAACTTAGAAGTAACAATATTTTTAATGTTATTAATGTTTTGCAATGCAACATTCTCGTCAATCTCCCAATGGTTTAACCAGGCCTTGACATCTTTATACCAACCTTGTTTGAGCCTTAGGTGGTTTTGGCTGGAATTTAAAGCTATCTTAGGAAGTCTATGGTCTCCTATGTTATTGAGTTTGTGCTTGTACAACAGAATCCTAGTCATAGCTTGGCTCTCGATGGGGGAAAGACCCACTTCTATAAGGAGAATAGGATAGGGTGTGTTGCTTTTAATTTTGAGGTTATACGTTATAAAACACTTCTGTATTTTCTCAACCTTTCTCTAGGATTCTCTAGAGATTCTATAACCCCAAACCTCACATCCATATAAGACAACGGAGTGACTAAAGTTTCAAAGAGGAACTTCTTTCTATCCCACATTACGAGGTTTGCCATTTTACAATTATTTTCAAGACCAAAATAAGCTTTCCATCCCCCATTAATCCTTTTCTCAATGCTATAGTTCTAGTTGAGCCTGTGATGAATATCAATTCCTAAGTACTTGTAGGAAGACACTTCCTCCAAGTTACTATTGTCATACATAAAATTCTCGTAAGTGTCCTTCTTGGATTTGATAATCATAACTTTTGTTTTGTCAGTGTTAACAATCATACCCATGGTAGAGCAGAAATCCTTAAGAAGTTATATATAGTTGTGTATAATAATTTCTTTTAAATTATTCAGTAATTTAAAATTTATAAGAAGTTATAATGTAAATAATTGAACATATATATATATATATATATATATATATATATACACACACACACAATTTCATTTAAATTATTCAGTAATTTAAAATTTATAAGAGGTTATAATGTAAATAATTGAACAAATCTATATATATATATATATATATATATATATATATATATAGGCAAACTAATTGTAATACTTCAAAATGTACTAACATATGTCAAAAATACATAGTCCATAGTCGATAACAACTATATATAACCATGAAAAGACACCATATAGAAGTAGGAAACTATAACATAACATGACAAAAGCTCAAGAATCTGATGAGGTCACTAGGGTAGGGTCATTTGCATTGGAACGTATATATAATTGTGACAAGACACCGTAAAGAAGCTAGAATATGAATAAGTATGAAAGTATGAATATGTGATGACATGAATAAGTAAATTCTTATGGATGTATGTTGAGCATTGAGAGTAGCCTTGGTTTGACTATGAAATATGTTGGAAGTAACTTTGCATGATTGATATAACAATGGATATATAGACTGGCAATGGTGGTGACAATATGACAGAGAGATATTGTTATGACTTTTGACAGTTCATAACTATAGTGACTTTGTATGACATTGATCCATATCAGAGTATACTTGGCATTTGACAATATATTTTGGTACTTGACCGCGATCTTACATGATAGTTACCTTTGTGGATGTTGGGTTGATGAAATGATAATACTTGACTCACATAACACAATGATCAACAACTATCACTATGTGAGTACAAAATTATTGTGCAATAGTAAGTTGTTGTGGCATCTCGGGTTTGATGTGCAGTGGTTTGATTTGGCTCTGCAATTGAGTACAGACAGAATTGTGCTTGAGGTACAATTAGAGCAATGTTGGGTAGTGAGACTGCCGTGATTTGACAGTGATATACATATCGATAAGAGAATCATAACTTTCATTACATTTTATTTATATTGATTTTGAGCGTAGGGTTATCCAGTCCGAAAATTGTGAAACGTGGTCCGTCAACTTGTCAACGTGGCAGGGTGGTGCAAGGCAAGTGATTGGAGTCACCTTCAATTTGAAGCCTAAGAACACTTTAAGGTGGTAGGGTGGGTCAAAGCCTTGCAGGGCATTGGTGTGTCCATCGAGTTGCAAATGGTGCACAGGGTGTTGGAGTGTCCTCCCAGTTGCAGTTCGTAAATAGGGTGTTGGAGCATCCTCCCAGTTTCAGTTGGTAAATAGGGTGTTGGAGCATCCTACAAGTTGGAGCCATTCAATTTGGGGGTTGGAGCCTCCTTCAGGTGGAGCCATTCAATCTAGGGTTGGAGCTGAAAACTTGATGTAATTATTTCTTTTGAAGAATAATACAAATATTAATGAGCGTTCAGTGGATTTTGACTTGGAGGGGGTTTTCCACCTAAAAATCTAAGTGTCCATTGTCTTGATTATCGTGCATTGTTGAATGGTGTTGTTACCATTTTTTCTATATGATGTTGATAAATGTTGTTGAAGATTAATTAATGCTCTAAAAATATTAATAAGTTACTAATTGTTAGGAAATACTTATTCACCCCCTATCAGTGTTTCCAACACGATTTGCTAGGTAGAGGCCAATTTGCAGGAGAAAGGCCAAATTGGTACAGGAGGTTGATATTTTTCTCTACTAGTATGAGTAGTTTACCCAGGCGGAAATTTCGCCCACTGGTTGCCATGTCGATGATTATGTTCGATTTTCTAACGATTTCTACCATCTCCCTTTTCCGATTGGTCCCATCTCCTCCTGCGACCTTCGCTGACCATTGTCGTCTCCCATAGTTTTCCAACCCCATTATCTAATTTGAAATGGTGATGGGTGCGGAAGTTGAGTTGAAATTCAAATTTTCTTAGACTACGTTGGGACTTTTTTCAAACTCTGCACAAACCTAATGCTTATTTTCTGGATGGTCCATGCCTACATAATTCATTCCCGTCATTAAATGGAGGGCTTTAATTTTCTAGAAGCCCCATAATTGTTTGTAGTCACCCTAAGTCGATTGATATAACTTTGTTTGCAAATCAAAGCTAGTTGACATGACAGAAGATCACCAACGAATCTACCTGATGACAACATATGTAGAGGATGGTGCAGACAAATGTGCATATATGGAATATATTCATATACATAAGTCGCACAACTTCTATATATGTGCATCTCTTGTATCACATTTCTTTTGTATATGCGCAACTTTTGTATATGCACATATCTTCTGTAAGTGCGCAACTTTCGTATATGTGTATTGTTGATGGTGATGGAACTTTGTCAACCAAGGGGTCTCCCTGATGTGAAGTCCCAATTAGACTTCACACCGTTTGGAATAGGAGCCCCATCTGGAGTATCGGTCCGATTTCCATGTATTGTTATAGATTTTCCTTGGCTCTAACTGTTAGTAAGAGAGAGGAACGCGAATGTGCCTTCGAAATGCAAGGTGGTGTGCTTGGTGAGTGTTCGGTCGTATGAGTGTCAAAGTTCTTTCACTACGGAGGGGAGGAGAATTGAACCTCTAAGAGAGAGGTAGTAGTACCACCCTAGTAGAGACACACATGAACATAAAGGATCTGTACAACATCAAGTAGAATAGTCCACAAATATGCGATGGTCATTGAAACCAATATAACAAGGAAAATATGTCTAATATCCATTGCAATAGTCTATGAGGGTGCAACAAAAATAATAGAAATCAGATAACATTCTCAATACGATACATACTAAAATAACTGAAATAGTTCAACTACTTTAGAACAGATGAAAGCAAACAAGAAATACAAACATCCATAGAATAGTCTTACAAATATTCATAATCCACGCATGAAGAACGTTTCGGCCATGAAAAGCTTCTTTTATTATGTAAAAGTTCCAAGACACAAGTATACAATGAACATCACTAGCTCCAATAGTGGAGCGTTGGAGCCACTCCTTGCTCCTCAAAAGAACTAACTTCTCTCTCTAATGCCTTGTGGGAGGAGCCAAGGTGAAAAATTCCTTTGCTCATACAATGAGGGTGTATATATAAACAAAAGGTGATGCTTAACCTTCCTTATGACTCTTTGGCTACCCTCATGATTGTTTGACTTCCTATGACTTTTCGACTTTACATGACTCTTCATATTTTGAATGTATCCTTTGGATTTCCACTTTAAAATACATTTTGAATAGGTAATTACATAATCCACAATAATGATGTCGCATACAATGACGTGTGATAGGACATGACATAATGTTGATGACATGGACTGCATGATGATATGACAGTGCCAAGTTGTCCTTCTTGCTACTTCTTTCTTTGTGTCTTCTTGAAAAAACGGTACATGTTTGTTGTAGCTCTGATACTACTTGTTGTAGATCTAACCCAGAAATACTATAGATCTGATATGAAAATATAAGATAATGAAAATAAACCTAGAAATAATATGAAATGATTCCTTATTGATCAAACCCTTATGGTAGGGCAACACCATACATTCACTCCTTAAGGAAGGAGAGCACTCCACAAGCCATATGCCTGTTCATACAATAATCTTTCACTATATTCTTTCACATGGAGTCTCTAGCCTCTATATAGGCCTCATACATACAGTACCATGGGTCATTACCATGGTTCCCTCATACCATCAACTAATATCGTGGGCCCATTACATTATTACTAATTACTTGTGATCCCTTACATGATATGGGTTAACCACCTTATTTATTACTATGGCCCATCCCATTATTACATTATTACCTTGGGTACCTCCCTTGGTACCCCATATTATCCCCCCTAGGTATATAACATTCCACCCCCCTTAGCATGTTTCGTCCTCGAAACATGGGAAGAACACAAATAATAAGATCTACTCAAAAGAGTAGTCCACTGGTACCATGAACGTGCATCTAGCCATCCAAGAGAAAGGTGAACCCTCGATCTCGCTGGTGCCTCGCTCGCTTGAGATGGAAGTTGACCGTGGCAGCTCTTCTGTGTGTAGTAGGTGGATCGTCGCTCCTCGCTATCCGTCATACAGGGGTTATTTTTCTTGTGGCTAATTGGTTGCCATCTTGTTGGTTGTTTTCTTGCGGGGTGATGTGGGTGATGATATGTTGAAGTTTTAACCCACGGTGTCTTTTTCTTTAATTCACCCTGCTGTGGTGCCTGTTGTGGTGTCTTTTTTTCCAATATGACTTCAACCACTGAACCCTCATCAGATGTGTCAGCACCTGTTACATTTTCGGCTTCAGCCTCTGTTTGTGTTTGATTGTCGACCATCAACTACTCATCATCTGATATGTCAGTCCCTGGAACATCTTCTGCGTCAACCTCCGTGGACTCTACCTGTTTATTGATGGAAATATCGTGTAATGTAATTTTCTTCTTTTTATACCAGAGCTTCAAGAATTTCTTCTGCACATTAATATTTATAGTACCCACTGATTCCATCCACGGGTATCCCAAAACAACATCCATATTATCTGTCTCTGAAGCATAAAAATCACCATGCAACACATACTTATCCATAGAAATCTTCAAATCCTTATACACTTGAACATCCTCATTATCAATCTGTGCAGTTTCAATGTGTTTTGCTGGAACTTGCAATCTTTTTGCCAAATTAACACTTACAAGATTTTGCTTGCAACTAGGATTTATAGACACAACGATTTTCTCCTTCTGAATCAATCCATGAACCTGCAATAAATATATATCAGTAGGAAATAACTCCAGATGTTTCTCCTTATCTTGTTTTCTAGTATGAGACCATCGGTATAAAATGAATTTTTCAAATTCTTCATGAGACAGGTTGTAACACTTCGTTTGGTTAAGTAATCCCCACCATGTGGCCGCCTCATCTCTAAAATCCTCCACTGCCCACAATTTCCAATTGTTTTTCCATAATCACTTTTGTTGTTTTATGTATTCTTCAATAGTAGGACCACTATCTTTTCTTGTAAAATAAAGAACCTTGCTAGAAGCCATGAAGAGAGTTTTGAAAAAAAATCACTTACTTGGCGAAAATTTGAAATTATCACAGTTTAGTCAATATTGCGCAGAATCCCTATTATGACATGTTTTTGGAAATGAAACAACCATTCTACATCTGCCCATGTGATAGAAATTTTGATCCAGGCAATGAAATTTCAAATATGCGCTGCAACTCTCCCACCGTCACCAAAATTTCTGCAAAAAAGAGCTGATTTTAAATCAACAATATCTCCCTCATCCGGACTCCGATTCGACTGATTTTTTTTTTGAAATTGGGTAATATTTCTCAAACAATTTAGATCTACAATTAAATTTTGCAGATCTTGCACCAGGACGTCCAAATATGCGCCGCCAACTCGCTGCCCTGAAAATTGTTTGCAACCTCACTGATTTTTAGATCAACAATATCTCCATCCGAACTCCGATTCAACTGATTTTTTTTGTTGAAATCGGCTATTTTTTCACAAAGAATACAGATCTACAATTAGATTTTGTAGATCTTTCACCAAAACATACAGATCTGATCTGCAAACTCGCGGCCCCCGAAATCCTGCAAAAATTAAAAAAAAAATTATCCCCTTGTGCCCAAGAAAGTGCTCTGATACCACTTGTTGTAGCTCTAACCCAAGAATATTATAGATAATGAAAAAAAACCCATAAAATATAATGGAGATGCTATAAGGTAGGGCAACACCATACATTCACTCCTTAAGGAAGGAGAACACTCCACAAGCCATATGCATGTTCATACAATAATCCTTCATTATATTCTTTCACATGGAGTCTCTAGCCTCTATATAGGCCTCATACATACAATACCATGGGTCATTACCATGGTTCCCTCATACCATCATCTAATACCATGGGCCCATTACATTATTACTAACTACTTGTGGTCCCTTACATGATATGGGTTAACCACCTTATTTATTACTATGGCCCATCCCATTATTACATTATTACCTTGGGTACCTCCCTTGGTACCCCATATTATCCCCCCTAGGTATATAACAATGTTTTTATTCTTCCTCTAGTCATCCTTATGACTTGAAGATGAGGATTCTTTCATGTGATATTAATCTTCATTTTCTATTATAGTTCAGTGTTCCTTCGCCTTCTCGCCTGATGATAATCTTATCTCTTTAGCTCCATATTGTCTTCTAGCATGTTCTCCTTCTAAATCTCCTTTTTCATCATATTTCCATAGCATATGTTGGCTTGTTGGGGCCTGACCCAGGTTCAACGTTAGTCAGTGAAACAAATCCCTACACTACTAGCCCTTTTGGCATCAGCCCGCGGAGCGCGGACTGAAGTCTCACCCGAAGTAGTATGGGGCGATGTTGGAACCAAGTTTCTGCACCCTGAGATGGTTGTGATGTCGATTAATTCCCTCTATCCCTGCCTTCAGACAGGTCACATAGCTCTAGGGATTGCCAGACTAGCCCTTTATTCCGCCCTTCAATACCTCCACGAAAGGGTATGATTGACCTTCACGCAGCCCTAACCTGCGGCTTAGGTACTTTCACACTGCTATGGTAGCATACCATGTAGATTATGAAATTAGTCTAAGTGACTTGCTTATCTTATTAAACAATTATAGTTAGCACCGCGTAAACAGATGTTCTTACTTGTGTTCACTTTACCAATGTAATTACATACATTCGCGTATCATATAAGCATTATATATGAAATTCATACATAACATGTCAAGATAACAGAACAAAGACACAGAAATTGCAGTATATTTCTCTTTATTGATATCTTCCAAGTGATTACAGACTCTATCTAGCTTGCGCACACAGCTGTAGGGGTCCGCGCACTCAGTTGTGGTCTTCTACCCTAGGCCTCTGCACACTTAGTTGTGGTCTTCTACCCTAGGCCTCTGCGCACTTAGCTATAGAGCCTCTACCTATGCTACGACCCGAAACTTAGACTTCTTACTTCAGAGCTATCACTCTCTAAGACTTATCTTCCTTGTGTGTCTCCAAAACTATTTAGAGCTTAGCTCTTTTTATACAATCCCATGGTCCGCGGACCATGGGTAGATCTTTTACAGTCGACTTGAATTTACAAAACTAAGGGAGGAAAACCCTTCATGACTCATGACACCTTCGGGCTCCGCGACCACAAAATGCGGAGTCTTTAGAAGTTTATTTCAAAATTTGATCAAAACATGGGCTTTTAGTCCCAAAATTGTCCTTGGGGAGTCCTGTTCCCAACAGGCCCCCAACACAAATATCGTGACTTGCCCTCAAGTCACTCGGTAGGCGTGGAGATATTTGCGCAAAGCCCTTCTAGCTCGACTCGAATGACTGCAACCTTAGCCATGCACTGTGCAGCCACCTGCTTCGCTTCTTCCACTGTCTGCTCGGTTACTACTCCTGAGTTGTCGGCCTGAAGCTTTTGCTGACTCACTTGCAAAGTCGCAAGCTTACCTTCAATAGATCCTGTCACTGTGTAAGCCTCATCCAGCCAGGGTTTCAATCTTGCGTTCAACATTGCTTCCTTGTGCAGTGCCGCATCCACCTGTTCATTTAGCTACTTGGTCTCTTGCAACTTTGCTAGTCTTTGTGTCAGCACGATGGTTCACGTTGTGCCCTTAACCTCATCATAGAGCTATTGTAGCTTGTGCACTTCCGTATCTAGTCGCTGGACATTGGGTTCCTCCTGCAAGCTTGTCACGATCTCAAATGACTATGCAAACAATTGCGTGAAGTCTGCTCCTGCCTTGTCCACCACCGCTATTGCTTCTGTGACAGTGGTCACCCGTTGTTCCTTCACTTCTGGCAGAGTTGAAGGCTAGGCCCTCAACTGTAACTCCATAATTTGCAGGTTCAACTCTAATTGAACTCGCGCCATATCAGTACGAGTGCCGTGCACCCCTATGGCCAGCTTGTGGATGCGTACCTCGACTGGCTCCTCCTCTGGAATGGCCAACTCTGAGACCATTCGGCATGCCTCCTCGATGACCTGCATAATGCACTTACTCTGATTGGTTGCCTCGGTCTCATCGGTGACGACATCATTTCTCTGTAGTGCCATCTACTCGTTTTTTATACGTTGTTCACTGATCACCTAGAGGGCACAGTGCTCATAGGCCCTCAGCTCTGCAATCACTCCATCCTACAAGAGGTGGAGCGCTTCACGCAGGAGCACTGCTAGGTTCAATCCTATTCCCTTTAGGGCACTGACGGTGGGCCTGTCAGCCTCATTCTATGTGGTCAATGCTCCATCAGGCAACATTATCACACTGGAGGCCTTCGCACGCAGCATATCGACAACCTCTGAAGTGCCGATAGCCAGGCTGGTAGACACCGTGCTAGACTGCGATGCGCAGGTCTGCAGCTCCTGCAACCTTGTCTGGATAGCCCCCAGGATGTTCTGCTACTACTGTTCAAATTGTTATAGGACTTCTGCAGTGACCATGGAAAATTTTAGGGGCTAATATTCACCCAGTGGACTAATTTTCCATGATTTTTCCACAAAAAAATTCACCAATTTCCAATTTTTTTAAAAGATGATTTGCCCAAATTTTGGAATATAAAATAATTTTACCTTCAAAATCGCCAACATTATATAGAGACTATATATAAAATCATTATAAATTTGAATAATTTTACAAATATATCAATAAACATTTTATAGCTTGCATATTATGGATTAGTGAGATTCGCCAATGTTTTTAAACTTCAAGAAAATTTTCCTTGGCAGTGACATCCCTCACTATGTCACCGATATCATGCAAGTCGCCTTCTATTAGCGTAATAGGGTCCAATGATGTCTTGGTAGCCTTGGATTTTTTTCTAGACCCTCCTTTCTCCTGCTCCCTTGGGCGCTTGATGAGGGCGGACGTCTCCTGAGGGTCTGTGCTGTGCTGTTCTATCTCCTCCTCTATCTCAGGTGAAGGCGACCTCGCGCCTTTGTCAGAGCCCCGCTCTGTCCCACTTGTCTGCTTCACTATTTGTTGCGCGACCTCTCACTCCACCTGGGCCTTGTCAACGAGCTCCTTTTTCCTCTTTTCAGCCACCTGTGCCATCTTAAGCTTGGCCTCCTCCTTCTTCTTCTGTGCAATGGACTTGCTCCCTCCCATTGCCAAGTTTATTGTAGCACCCACTCTATCGACCATTGATCAAATATTGCATCAATGGCATAATCCGTTGCCAAATAAGGCAAGTCATACCATTTCTACGTAGGGTCCTTCCGTGCCCTAATGGATACTCAATGGAAGTCTACTTTAAATTCGGTGTAGCCCTATAGGTTGGCATACATCGTAGGTGACAATCAAGGTTTGTGATTGATGGGCATGCAGATGTTCATCTCCATCAAGATCCAAAATATCTTGATGTCCCTAACTCACTGCGTGTCCTTGGTCACCCACAATAAAGTGTACTTTGCTATTTCTAGGAGGTTTGGCGTGACCGAAGGGAACTGGATGTCCTTTGGAAACTCCCACGCTACCAGCACAATTGACAACAAGAGCGACGCATAGTGGAACGTCTTGCTAAGCTCAAGTGCTTCGCGGCAATTCACCAGGAACTCTCCGTGAAGGTAGTCTGACCAGTTGAACTGGACTCCTTCAGCACACTGGGTTGCTAGCACAATGACAAGTGCTGAGAAATCATCAGCGTGAAACTTCCTCATCACTTTCCCTGCTAGGATCTGCATGGCTACCTTCACAGCAGGGTCGCAGATGCTGGATATAGCATACCCGCGCGACTTCTTCACCAGTTTAATTTTTTCTTTCATGGATTCTGCGAGAGCCTGGTGGCCACCTTTTTTGCCAAATGTCATGGTCGGATTCTCTCTTATATATGGAAATCACGTTATCCGAGGAATAAATCTATCCATGATGGGTATCGACTCCTCCACCCACATACACCAATCGTGCACCAAGACAAGCAGTTTCTTGATGACCAAAACTATCACCAGGGTGCAGTTGTAGTTCGACACCCAAAGTAGGTTGAGCAACCCTGCCTTGTCTACTCCCTTGAGCCACCTTCGTGGCTCCAATGCGGTCATTCCGGTATTGGTATCAATGATGCGGTGCATCAGCTGATCGGTCGCCAGGTGTGGGAACTTCTCGTGATCCGCCAAGTCCCAGTATTCAAGTTTCAGCAGCGACACTCATACCAAGTGTAGTCCGTCGAAAACAATTTCGTCCAGCAGTAGAGGGGTTTGCAAGGGGGTCTTGCTCTCATTGATGTCCTTCGGTACATTGGTCTTGGGCTTGCGTGAAGGGACATACTTAGGAAACCGAGTAATAAGGTTCACACCCTGGGCTTCAACCTCCTCCACTTCAACTCCCACATCCTCATCGTCCATCGAGATGTCTTCAATGTCTTCCTCCTCCAGCTCCAAATTTATGGCCTTGCCTTTCTCCTGTGCGGTGGGTTTTGGTGGGTTTCTCCTTGGTGATGCATGCACCAGTATGGCAAGTTGCTTGACCTTTTTATCCTTCACGGTCTCTTTGGTTGGGGTCAGCTTCGGTCTCGGTGTTCTCAGTGATTTAGGGACTTCGGCTAGCACCTCAGTGACCTCTGGAGCAACTACTTCTACCTCCATCTCAACTTCAAGTACCGATTCTTCTACTTCGGTATCTCTAACTTCTGTGGGCGCTGAAATAATGCTTTCTAACAGTGCTCGTGACATTTCTTGCAAGTTTGAAAATGCTGGAGTTTCTTTCAAAGCCTCAAAGAATTCTTGGTTCATGGGTGCCTGAGAGCTCAACAACTCAATTCTCAAAATGCCAAGTGTTTTTCGCTAGACAACCACTTATAATTTATAGGGCATTTTGAATTCAAATATGACCATTCGCCCCAAATTCAGTTCATTAATGCTAGATTGGTGGCAGATTTTCAAGGATCTAAGCCATAAATTTCATCTTAAATGCCAGCCGACCTGCATGATTTCTCCCTGTGTAGCGCAACTCCCTTCGTGCTGTTGCGAACCCTGTGACACTTCCTTGCTTCGCTCAATCCTCCAATCGCGCAGCTCCCCAACTCAGGCAGTGTAGTTTATAGTCCCGTGCCTCCCTTCAGCTGCCTATAGCACTAAGGCTGTGCTACCTTCCTCTAGTCACATGGCCAGACCGCCGGTGTATGGCTTCAACCGACTGCCATTCACCTTTCCTGGGAAGGTATCTCCATTCAATTTGACCAGCTATACCGCTCCTCCATTGGTAATTTTCTTAATGACATAGGGCCCTAACCAGCACATTTTGAATTTCCTTGGAAATTTATCAAACTTATTGTCGTATAACAAAACCAGGTCATTTACCTTAAAGGTGCGCAGCTTAATGTGTCGATCATGCCATGATTTTTCGCGCTGCTTTTGGACCTGTTGGTAAAATCCAGCTAGAAATATTTCTTCCTCAAGCTCATCCAGTTGTGTGAGCCTTTCCTCCAGGACTTTGTGATCCATCATACCCTTGAGCGCTGCTATGCACATAATAGGCACAATATATTCCATAGGCATTACCACTTCAACACCATAGACAAGCCTAAAGGGGATTTTTCCAGTAAAGTTCTTGCATGTCGTTCAATAAGCCCATAGTACTGCAGGTATGCATAGGTCCCAATCACTTTGCTGAGCATTGAAAACCTTGGTCAGCGCATTCTCCAACACTTTATTGAATGCTTCCACCATCCTGTTAGCCTACAGGTGATAAGGCATGCTCTTCTGGTGATATACCTGAAATTCCTCCATCAGCGCGCTGATCGTTTCATTCAGAAAGTGCGTATCATGATCACTCATTAAGATCTTTGGACAGCCAAATCACGTTAGTACATACTCAAAGAGGAACTTTGCAATAGTCGTGCCTGTGCAATCCTTTACAGGCTGTGCCTCTGCCCAACGAGTCAAGTACTTCGCCGCGGGCATAATGTACCTTGCACTTGTTTTTGCCTGGGGCTGAATGGGTCCTATAAAATCTGTGGCCCATTTCTCAAAGGGTTGTAATGTCATATGTGGATTCAGAGGCATCTCATCCCTTCGCGATGGCCTACCAGTCCTTTGACATAAATCACACGCCTTGCAATACACTTTTGAGTCCTGATGGGGGGTTGGCCACCACAACCTTACACATAGAACCTTCTATGCAGTCGCTCTTCCTGTGTAATGTCCTCCAGCGGCGCCCCCATGAGCATCCGTGAGGATGTTGCTTCTTTCAAACTTAGGGACATATTGTCGCAATATCTCATCAGAGCCCATTCTGTACAAATTCTTGACAATGATAGAGAAGTCTGCCATGTGCACCACTAATTCCTTCTTTTGTTGGACAATTTATCCTTTCGGGGTAGTTCCTATTGTTAGGAAGTGTATTATATCCTCAAAATCACCATCCACGACACGCACTGTAAATCTCTGCGCGTTAGGTAATCCTTCTTCCAAATTAGTAGGTTCTTCCCCTGTTTCGATGCGCGATAGATGGTCTTGTCCCGCATTCAATCATCCAAGCTTCACAATAACTTCAAAATCATACTCCTGGAACAATAAGATCCATCTGCAAATTCTCCCCCCCAACACAGGCTTATTGACCAGGTATTCTAGCACAAAGTGATTTGTATACATCTTAAAATGGCCTCCCAGCAAGTAGTGCCTAAACTTCTAGAGTGCATACACCATGGATAACCCTTCGCGCTCAGTGGTGGAATAGTTCTTCTTCGCTTTGGATAGTCTTCGGCTTGCAAACGCAATAGGATGGTCCAAGTCTCCTTCGCCAGCCTGTGTCAGTACTTCTCCTAGCGCTATACATGACGCGTCGACATGTACATGAAACTCCTTCTTCCAATCCGGAAAGACTAGAATTGGCATGGTGACCATATTTTATTTTAATATATTGAAGCTCTTCTTATAGTCCTCGTTTCAGTAGAATGTGACATCCTTTTTCAACAACCTTTCCACAGGTGCGGTGATCTGGGCATAGCCTTTGATAAACTTTTTGTAATATTCCGTATGTCCTAAGGTAGTGCGTAGCTGTTTCACACTCCTTGGTGCTTCCAAGCTCAGTATCACTGTGATCTTCATGGGATCTACCATCAGTCCTTGTCTGCAAACCACATGACCTAGCAGGGTCCCAAAAGGAACACAAAACAGACACTTCTTCATATTTAGCGTGAACTGGTATCTTCGACAAGTATCTAACATCGGGCGTAAATTGGCGACATGGCATTTCACCAGCCCAAACACAGTCCAGTCATCAAAGTAGACTCCCAAGAACTTATGAATAAATTCCTTGAACGCAGTCACAACTATGCATGAGGAAATTGTAGGCGCATACTTCAATCCAAACGACATTATAGTGTACTAGAAACAACCTAATTCGGTCGCGAAGGTTGTATTGCTCCTATCCTCCGGTGTGATTTTGATTTGGTGGTACCCCGAGAACCCATCAGTGAAGGAATATGCTTCCTGGTTGTTAGGGTCTAGATCTACCTCAGGCTAAAGGAAGGCAGGTCTAGGGTAACATCAAACCATGCTTAACCTGGTAGCTAGCCCTACTAGGTTGGGAGAGGGCTCTCTCCTTGTCAATCTCAATTAGGATATTTAAAATTATGGCTTCAGATGACTGAATTTAATGTAGATTTTAGGCTAGGTATAGTAGCTCAGAGGCTTTTATTGCATTTTTTTTGGGTCGAAACAGCAAGAGAAAGGATGATTTGGACTATGGAATCAATGTCAGTTTCTGCCGGCAAACCTAGGGCAAATTAAGTGCCATGTTCAGCCAAGTGAAGATTGTAAATGTGAGAAGTATAGGGGAGAAATCCCACTGCCTTGCAGGCATCAACCAAAGGATTGATCTACAGCAGCAACTTTAGATGAAAGAGAATAACGAGGTTGCTCAACAGAGCATCTAACAACGGATGAATTCTTCTAAAACTACCATTACAACTAACAACAAAATCATCATGAAAGGAGCATCATTATGGATGAATTCCTAACATATCACTTAGATAATTTTGAAACAAAGGAGAAAAACATAATGTGTAAATGAATTACAGGAGAAAAGACATACCGAACATTTAAGCATCGTGATGAATCCCAAGCCTAAAGGGCAAAAACTGCTTTATTATGATATTCAATAAAACTTTACATATTCCAAATGCTTCTTTGCTGCCAAAATCCAACCTCTACACTATGAAATTCATAAAATATATACATTTTCTCATCCTTGTACTAAGGGAATTGAGCTCAACCATTTTCTTCAAAATAGAATCAGTTACATTATACTTGGACCGAATTTCTGAAAGTAGGTGTTGAAGATGAACATGTATCTCCTAAACCACAGTACCTGTTACAAAAGGAAAAGAGGTTTTTGTAGATAAGGTCATGTTGGAGAAAAACCTCTCTCAAATTTTGGAAATTAGTTTTTAGTTGCTTGTAATCTATGCCACAAAATCATCTCTAAAACAGAAAATCATTAAAAATTTAAATCCGTGATAATGAGCTATAACGATCTAGTCACATATCCAAATTCACGACACCTATGAATAACATGAAAGAGGTTACTGTTATATGGCTCATGGTTAACAAAAATATCCTTGGGTTTTTCAAAATTACTTTCCATCTGTTGTAAAATGGCACCGCACTAAAATGCGTAAAACAGTAAAAAAATATGAAAAATTTGCTTTGTTTTAATGTATGCTCCAAATATCACTGCATATCTCCCACATAGTAGCACCTATGCATAAACTGAAGGAGGATTTTGTTATTTGGTATGGGATGGAAAAAAACATCTTTCACTTTTGTAAAATTCTTGTCCAAAGTGATTTTGTAGTAAACTTGTCCCTGTGTGTAGCAACTGACCTCAAAACATGCATCACAAAGGATCAATCATTCATTTTGATCATATCTTCTGATCTGGGAGCCGGTTTTTGGAGTGTAATATACCATTGAAAAACTATTTCCAAGTTGCTCGTGATGAACAGACTTATGACATGTTTTGTGCTAAATAGCATGTGCAAAAAATCTGACAAAACCAGACATATTAAGAGCTCATGTTGATCCCTGGTGACAGGCTGCGAAGACTGAAACTGACATCGGCTCCATTAGGGATGGCAGCTCCTTGGAGGTGTCAATAACACCATAGACCAAGTGCCTCATCCATTGGGCAATACGGTCAAACAACTGCAAACCCGAAACAACTCATACCAATCCAAAGACATATACATACTGCAACCTATACATAAACAAATACTGAAAACTGAAATGCTGCCTCAGGCAGCTTATTTATGTACAAATCTAACCTACTTTGATGCAAAATCAAAAGATCAAGTAATGCTATAATGAGACCAACTATTCAAGCAACTGTGACAATGATGTTGTTGTTTGATAGTGTTTGAACCAGAACATAGTTGGAAATCCTACCAACAATATATACCCATAGTACCTCTGGCTCTGTAAAAGGCAACCTGTTTTTTCTTTTAACTTAAAAGTATATTCCATATATGCTGCTATGGGATCATAGAAACCATATTCTATCTGCTGCCCCAACTCATTAACATATGCTCTTGGTTGGAGATTGTCACATCGTCGTTGTAAATCATAACATCCTTCAATCCAACCATCCAAGGGCAGCCTTATCTTTTATTCGTTGGGAGGAGGGAGAGTTTTCAAGAACTGTTTAGGGTCTTGGAATTCATGTGTTTTAATTTTAACATCCAATAATTCACTTTCATTTTCCAATCTTTCAACCACTAAGCCAAGAAAACAATATTTATTCTCAGGTGTGAGTTGGCTGGATTTCAAGCTAAGAAACAATGATGTTAAAAAACTCTGATCAATATGAAATTTTGCTATCTCATCCCTTAAAATCAATAATATTTCACTAGATAACGGATTTGCCACATACCTCATCATCGGTGATTACCATCAACATTTTGAAAACTAGATTCTTTGGCAGTGAAGTCGAAGTTCAGGATCTTGAACATTGGAGTCATCAGGTAGATGATTTCAGCCTTCATATGTGTTTGACTGCTGTCCACCATCACCAATCAGATCTGCAACTTGAATGATATTTCCTGGAGAAGATCTGTCACCTCTTCCCCAGTGGAGTCACCACTATGTTAGGGCCTGGATCTACCTCAGGCTGAAGGAAGGCAGGTCTAGGGTAACATCAAACCACGCTTAACCTGGTAGCTAGCCCTACTAAGTCGGGAGAGGGCTCTCTCCTTGTCAATATCAATTAGGATATTGGAAATTAGGGCTTGAGATGACTGAATTTAATGTATATTTTAGGATAGGTATAGTAGCTCAGAGGATTTGATTGGGTTTGTTTTGGGTCAAAACAACAAGAGAAAGGATGATTTGGACTATGGAATCAATGTCAGTTTCTGCCAGCAAACCTAGGGCAAATTAAGTGCCATGTTTAGCCAAGTGAAGATTTTAAATGTGAGAATTATAGGGGAGAAAGCCCGCTGCCCTGCAGGCATCACACAAAGGATGGATCTGCAGCAACAACTTTAGATAAAAGAGAATAACGAGGTTTCTCAACAGAGCATCTAACAACGGATGAATTCTGCTAAAGCTACCATTACAACTAACATCAAAATCATCATGAAAGGAGCATCATTATGAATGAATTCCTAACATATCACTTAGATAATGCTGAAACAAAGGAGAAAAACATAATGTGTAAATGAATTACAGGAGAAAAAACATATTGAACATTTAAGCACCGCGATGAATCCCAGGATTAGGATATTCAATAAAACTTTATGCAGTCCAAATGCTTCTTTGCTGCCAAAATTGAACCTCTACACTATGAAATTCACAAAATATATACATTTTCTCATCCTTGTACTAAGGGAATTGAGCTCCACCATTTTTTTCAAAATAGAATCAGTTACATTAAACTTGGACCGAATTTATGGAAATAGGTGTTGAAGATGAATATGTATCTCCTAAACCATAGCATCGGTTACAAAACTGAACAATGCTTTTGTAGATAAGGTCATGTTGGAGAAACGCCTCTCTCAAATTTTGGAAATTCATTATCAGGTGCTCATAATTGGTGCCACAAAATCATCTCTAAAACAGAAAATCATTAAAAATTTAAATCTGTGAAAATGAGCTGTAACGATCTAGTCACATATCCAAATTCACGACACCTGTGAATAAAATGAAAGAGGTTTTTGTTATATGGATCGTGGTTAACAAAAACCTCCTTGAGTTTTTCAAAATCACTTTCCATCTGTTGTAAAGTGGCACTGCAGTAAAGTGCGTAAAACAGTAAAAAATATGAAAAATTTTCTTTGTTTTAATGTAGGCTCCAAATATCACTGCATATCTCCCACATAGTATCACCTGTGCATAAACTGAAGGAGGTTTTTGTTATCTAGTATGTGATGGACAAAAACCTCTTTCACTTTTGTAAAATTCCTATCCAAAGTTATTTTGTAGTAAACTTGTCCCTGTGCGCAGCAACTGACCTCAAAACATGCATAACCAAGAAGCAATCATTCATTTCGATCATATCTTGAGCTGGATTTTGGAGGGTAATATATCGTTGGAAAGATCTTTCCAAGCTGCTCTTGATGAACATACTTATGACATGTTTTGTGCTGAATTGCATGTGCAAAACATTTGACAAAACCAGACATAGTAAGAGCTCATGTTGATCCCTGGTGACAAGCTGCGAAGACTGAAACTAACACTGGCCACTAGGGAAAATTTTAAGAACCCCCCCTAAATTTATAAATATAATAAATGGGCGAATCTCCATGGTATATAGGAAAAATGGAAGGCGATTTTATCAATAATATAATATGTATATATAATTTTTTGGCGAATCTCTCACCAGGCATGGCGAATATTACTCAATTATAAAATCTTGTAAGATCTTGGCGAGTCTTTCACTAAATAATAAAACTTTGTAATGTACTAGTGAATCTTAGCATAGGCTACATGATGGTTTAATTCCCCCATTTAAATAGGCTACATTCCAGGTGAATACCATGGGTCAATACCATGTGCCATTTTGGTGAATACCTTGGGTCAATACCATGTGCCATTTTTATTTTTATTAATTTTAATATTAGGGTTAATAATGGTTTTTTGCATGGCATTAATAACAATCTAGTCCATGGTATTTGTCCCATAGTATTTTGGCCATAGGTTTCACCTAAATATAACCCATTTTTTGAATGTTCGTAAATATAAGGTGACTTATGGAGTAAATATAAAAAAATGTTTTATTTGTTTACCATACCTCTTGTTTATTTATATTTTTATTAATTTACCATACCTATTTTACAAATATGGTATTTGGCCCATAGGATTCACTTAAATAAAACCTCTTTCTTGAGCCTTCATAAATAGAACGAGGGTTATGGACTAAATATAAAAAGAGGTTTTATTTATTTACGATATGTCTAGTTTATTTATATTTTTATTTATTTAACATACCGTTTGAGTAAGTATAAAAAGACGTTTTATTTATTTACCATACCTCCACTTTACTTATATTTTTATTTGTTTACACCGTTACATGTATATAAGGTGACTTATGGAGTAAATATAAAAAATGTTTTATTTATTTACCATACCTCTCATTTATTTATATTTTTATTAATTTACCATACCTCTTTTATAAATATGGTATTTGGCCCATAGGATTCACTTAAATAAAACCTATTCTTGAAAATGGGCGAACGGATTCACTTAAATAAAACTTATTCTTGAAAATGGGTGAATGGAAGGTTGGAAGTCCTAATTTCAAGGGCTAAATTTACCTTTTTTACCCTCTCCCTTAAAATAAGGTTGGCTATTTGAGGTGATTTGTAAAAATGTACTATGATACAAAATATTCGCCCACTAAAAATCTAAAACCCCTTAATTTCGCCAAAGGGCGAACATTCGCCCCTAAAATTATCCTTGCTGGCCACCTACATTGTCCAACACTTCATCAGCGAACGAAGTCAGGAAAGGATCATGTACGCAAGTTTCATTGAACTTTTTAAGATCCAAGCATATCCTTATTTCATCCTTCTACTTCTTCTCCTGTACCACCATTGGGCTTACCTAGTCAAATTCTTCCACAGGGTCAATGATGCCTGCCGCAAGCATCTTGTCTAGCTCTCAGCGGACCTTCTCCTTATACTTTGGATTGAGATGGTAAGGTTTTTGCTTAACCGGCTTGGCGTCGGGCTTCAATGTGATCTTCATAACACCCTGGTCCCCGATTATCCCCTTCAGATCCGTAAAATTTGTAGGGAATAGATCCTGGTATTCACGTAGCAATTCAGCAACCTTATCCACCGTCATGTCGTCCCAGTAATCTCCAATCTTCGTGAATTTTGGTTCTGCCTTCGTACCAATGTTTAGATGTTTTGTTTTCAACGGTGCGGTTATATCAGGATTCTCAATCTGTGGTCCTTCAACCTCACAGTGACCTTATGTTTGCAGAATGTTAATCTTTCGTGGATCCTCATCTTCTTCTTCAGCAATCATGTTATAACATTTCCAGCACATTACTTAGCTGAGTAGCCCACTCAGGCTAAATCAGGTCCAAATTATCCTGTGGTATCCTAAAGATTGTTGCTTTCACTTCTTGTAGCGCCTCATAAATACTGTGAAACCCATCTTCAAAACCGAATGTCATTATGAATGCCTCACACAGAATATCCCATTCACCTGTACCATGGCGAAGCTCCGTTTCTATGTACCAGTTCATTGGGACAACGTCTAGGGTGTGACAGAACAAGTGCACCCATTCATGTTGGGTCCTCTCTCAATAAGCCTGAGCCCATTTGGCCAAATGTGCACGTGGATCATCTTGTCCATCATACTTTTCTGTCATTCATGCCTTCAGCTTCCCAAATCATGTTCTCATCATCCTCCTACATTCGCGCCAATAATCAAAGCTTCCCTTATGCGTACCCCATCATTTTCCAGGCGTAGCATGCAGTGCCTAGTCCAATGCCTGGAAGCACTACTTTTCTAGTACGTCCCACTCAAATGCATCCAAAAAGATATATGCATCATTCAAGCCATCATAAGTAGGCAATTTTCTTACCTCTGACGACACACAGCGCATTAACCGGACCATCATGTTGCAGCTCAGTGTAGTCACCTCATGTAAACAATTTTGCCACACTCTTCATTCGATTTCGAGGTGCAGGAACTCTTGCGATCCCATGTAACGCATCCATCTGCTGTTGGGTTCACTCAATCTTGGTCTTGTGCTGTTATCTTATAGATACAGTCTAGATCGTGATCGCTCTCATAATCACGGACTGGTTCAGTATAGCGCGATCCTTCAACAGGATCTAGGGGTACTATTATGCGGAGCAATTTCTTCTCAAATATCATCTTTCATTTTTTTAGGTTGATTACCCTGTTCATATCAGTAGCCCAATCAATTCCCAAAAGCATAGGATAGGGGTTGTTGTCATCCACAATTTCTATTTCTTCAAAGTCAGCGAGTGCCCTCGTACCATCAATATCTACGATCACCTCCTGCAGCCACCCCAAGGGGAAGATCTTTTGTTGGTTCGCCATTCTTAGCTGAATCAGAGACCATTGCAGTGTGGGTCTCCCCATTCGTTCCCAAGTCTGCTTTGGTAGGACGTTCGCATCTAACCCCAGGTCCAAAATAACCTGATCCATTTCATATTCTCCTATCTGTGCGATCAGCCTCATCTCCCATCCTGTCTTTGTTTTATGCTTGCCAATCTTTCGCACTACACGCGACTCACTCGGAGCATTTCTGGCACATCTATTTATGAGCTCTTGTAATCCCTTCACAACCTTACTATCGCACAGTAACTTCATATAGGTCTCCAGGAAAGTTGTAAGCATAGAAGGGTCCATCTCCTAATCACGCTTATCCTTAATTCCCGAGGTGGAAGCCTTAGTGAAGCTTTTCTTAGCTTCCATGAATGTTTCCCATGCGCATTCCAAATCGAACTCCACCTCCTTTGTCAGAGCTTTGCGAACCCATGTACTATCTTTGAGTTGTTTCCCCTTGTCATCTCCAGTTGTGATTCCACTTCGGAGCACTATATTCACGTTCGGATCCTCTTTGCATGGCTCAGACCTCATCATCTGCAGGTTCTGAGTCGATTGCAATGGTAGCGCCCCTTTTTCACGTATCCTTGTTATCAACGTAGGACAGTCTTCCATTTCATGATCAAACAACGTGTAATACTTGCACGATGGATGTGTTGGGTTAGTGTAATCGCAGGCATAATGTCCTGGTCCTCTGCATATGTAGCAGATTAGTTGCCATCCTGTCCGTGCCATCCCCGCACCCTGGTCAAGGGGCCACGTTTCTTCCTGAACCCTATAGGTGGGATTTCTATCCATCATCAAATCATAACTCCTACAATTATGCTCATCATGCCTTACCGACCTACAAAAGTTACAGAAAAACTGTTGTGGTGTCTATACAAATTTCTGCAGCAAATGACAGTTGTCCATGGCATGTTTTCCTACTACCTGACATATGGCTCACCACAAAGCAGGCCCTGCACTTGGTCCTACTTGAGCTTCCGGTCTCAAAGGCATCGTTCCTCCTCCTGCAATGTAGTTCGCAAAGACCAGGTAATGGTCTTTGTCATGCCCCTGACCCTTGCATTTCAGGCACCATACCTCTTCGCGCACCTCTAGTCGAACTGTTCTATCCTGCTTCAAACTTTGCATCTCGAGGCAGAGATTTTTCAACTGCGCATGTATCTGCTGAACCCCAGATTTGGATCTTGCATTGGTGTTTCATGCAGACTCATGGAAATCTCCAAGGCCTCTGCCTAAGTTGTTATCTTTTGTTACGACAGCACAACCCTTAAGTGTGGCAGGAGTGAAGCCACAAACCATTCATGATGTTGTTCGTCTGTTAAGTTCACGGTAGCTTCACAGATTTTACACTTCAACCTCTGATCTAATTCCCAAGGGGTCTCACCTGGCTGCATCGCGATCTCCTTGAACCCCACAATTGACTATGCCTCAGATTTAGGCTTATTGAGTTCTCTATTCAGTGTTGTTTAGATGTCTACCACTACAACATTCGGGTTATCATTAGAGTACTTGATATACCAGGTTAGCGCGCGATCCTGCAGAGAACTAACCAATGTCACCTTCTTCATGTGATCATCTGTAATGCCCTGAGCTTCCCATACGGCTTTCACCACGAACTAGAATTGGTCCAGGTCCTCATTCCCCAAGCCTTTGAACAAAGGAAGCCTCACTGAATTTTCCATACTGAACTTTGGTGGAGGTGGAGGTGGTATGGGTGAAGTTGCAGGTGATGGTGGTGAAGTTGGAGGTGGAAGTCATGGGAATCCTCGTCTTATTAACTGAATAACACTTCGTGGAGAAGCCTGTGCTACTCCCTCTTTGTCATCTCGCGGAGATGAAATCAATGGACTATATTCAGGACCCTTTTTTCCTTTGTTCCTATAAGTGTTTCCGCTTCTCGTAGCTCCAAACATCAAGGTAGCTGCATAACCCACATTTTTCACAATAACATTTTAATCCAGGTATTCAAATATTTCAAGTACTTACCTCACGGTCCTTTAAAAAAATCACCGCTACGGCTCGTTGTAGCTGACTGGGGTGTCAACTGCGAATTCAGTCACAAATCCTCCTATGAAGCGATCGAGCCAATGATCGATAGCGCAGGAAATCTTGTCCTCAGATGCTTCCAATTTCTGTACTAGCTTCGGGGTTCAAACAATAGGACTGTCAAGTCTCCACCTTCCTTGGCTATCTGCTAGCTTTGTGATCCACTCGTATAGCTCAACCAGAAATGAGCAGAAAAAGATTTCGTGGATCTCTGTATATAGGTACCTGTCGAACCACTGTTCCTTTGTTAGTCGCGGGTTTTTGTTCTCCTGCACCGCGAATTTGTAGATCTTCCTATCCAACCAGTCCTCGATCTCTTTCTTATTTGGATTCCAGTGATACGACATCACACATCTCTTATGAAAATTCCGGTCCCGGCAACGGAACCATTTGTTGGCTTGTTGGGGCCTGACCTAGGTTTAGCATTAGTTATCCAAACAAATCCCTACACTACTGGCCCTTTCAACATCAGCCCAAGAAGCGCAGATCGAAGTCTCACCCGAGGTAGTATGGGGGGATGTTGGAACCAAGTTTTTGCACCCTGAGATGGTTGCGATTTCAGTTAATTCCCTCTATCCTTGCCTTCGCGCAAGTCACTTAGCTCTAAGTCTTGCCGGACTAGCCCTTTATTCCGCCCTTCAATACCTCCATGAAAGGGTATGGTCGACCTTCCCGCAGCCCTAACCTGTGGCTTAGGTACTTTCGCGCTATTATGGTAGAGTACCCTACAGATTCCCAAATTAGTCTAAGTGACTTGCTTATCTTATTAAAAAATTATAGTTAGCACTGCGTAAACAGATGTTCTTACTTGCGTTCACTTGACCAACGTAATTACATACATTCGTGCATCATATAAGCATTATAAATGAAATTCATACATAACAGGTCAAGATGCATTAACAGAACAAAGACACAAAAATTGCAGAATATTTCTCTTTATTAATATCTTCCAAGTGATTACAGACTCTATCCACCCTACGCACACAGCTGCAGGGGTTTGCGCACTCAACTGCGATCTTCTACCCTAGGCCTTTACGCAATTAGCTACAGAGTCTCTACCTACGCTATGACCTTAAACTTAGAATTCTTACTTCAGAGCTATCACTCTCTAAGACTTATCTTCCTTGTGTGTCTCCCAAACTACTTAGATCTTAGCTCTTTTTATAAAATCCCATGGTCCGCGGACCATGGGTAGATCTTTTACAGCCGACTTTACTTTACAAAACTAAGGGCGGACAACCCTTTATGACTCATGACACCTTCACGCTCCACGACCACAAAAGGCAGAGTATTTACAAGTTTATTACAAAATTTGACCAAAACATGGGCTTTTAGCCCCAAAACTGTCCTTGGGGGATCTCATTCCCAACAACATGATAGAGTACTTGCATCTCCAATCCACTCATGAGAAGACAATATCAGTTTCTAATATAAGATGGTGCATATTGATATTGAATGAGTTGGAATTGGGTAATGGGATGGGAAAGAGGCTCAATAAATGCACAATTGCACAACTCAAATAGTCAGGGGAGAAACTTGAGCCTTGAGACTACATAATGCATAGTTTAGGTTGAACTGGGGAAGAATATTGCGTAGTTTTGGAGCTCAGTGAGCTAGACTAAGGGGTTGGGCACTGTTTCATTCAACTGCGCAGTTCTAGGAAGCAAAGCAGATATGGTGATTGCGCAGATGCACAGCTTAATAACTCAAGGGTTGGAATTGAGGTCTGAGACTGCGTAATGCACAGTTAAGACCTGACTGGAGGGAATGATTCGAGGCCACCCGCCTATTCCACATGGACCCCCACCATTGTTTCTTTCAGTTTTTTAGTTTCATTATTTGTCGCACAATTTACTATTTTTGGCAGTTGTTCGGAACCTAAACTTCCGGAGCCGTTTTGAGGCCCTAAATGGCGTTCTTTTGGGAAAACTTGGACCAACATGGTTTATATATTGATGTTGACCATTCGAAAGTTGTAGTCCTTGGATAGATCTTTCTAACAAGGTATTGTGTGTGTCAAACGAAGATTGTATGCCAAAGCTACGACCCCGGGAAATTGATGTACCAATTTACCCAAATGGGGACCATGGTTTGGCGCTTCATCTCCTAGGGTTAGGTTTTTGGATGTTTAGGGTTTTTAATTGTTTCTCAATAATAAATAGCCCTTTTAGCCTCATTGTAACATAGTTCAGAGGCATGTATCTTCCACTTCTCTTCTCAGAGATTGTTACACTAAAAAATGTCACCATGACTATTTACAGTTAGGACGACTCTATCAACAGTCATGCTACCCTCTTAGGCAAGTCTTATGCCTCTGCTCTCCATGTCAAACTCCAAAAAAGAGAGAAAGTCTTTCTAAATTTATTTATCTTGGGGACGCAGGTTCTCTCAACCTTACCTGCGCGGGACGCACCCAATGTTCACAAAAGATGCGTCTTTGGACGCTCTGTATGTAAAGGTGCAGGTGCGTCCCCCTGAAAAGGTTAAAATGCGCAAGTTTCATCTTTAAAAAGTCACTTGTGGTCATTTCTAGAGCATTCTAGAAGGTTGTTCGACGTGTATTGAGCGCCTCCAGATGGTTCATGCACTCCTACCAAAGAGGAACTTATCCCATCAATAGGGAGCTATCCCATCCAAAGAGGGGATTATCCCATTGATGGTGGACCTGATTAACTTCCTCTTGAGCACTATAAATACAGGCATTGGGCCAGAAGGAGAGGAGGTTGAAAGCTATACATTTCTAAGGGTAAATGCTGCAGGAATTAGGACTCCCATTTAGAAGCTTGTGAGGAGAGATTGCCATCTTTGCTTGTTCTATTTGGAAGTGGGTGAGCTTTGTCAAAGTAAAGGAGAACTCTTGATGGACCCTGGGAGGGACTTGCACAACACCAAGGCTCAGGTTGTATTTGTTCCTTTTGTTACCTATTAATGCAAATGAGTCCATTCTTCTCAATAACTTGTTATTTATGAGTTGTTTCATGTACTCCTTGGTCTATGTGTTAAATATGTTTTATTCTATGAGATTATCAAGTGCTATTTAATCGTTTGATTGTTAGTGTATGCAGGTTTCAAAGTGAAGGAGGAGCTCATCCGGATCAGCGGAGCTGGACTGCTACAACAGCGTTGGATTACAGGTAGGATCTAAACACTTGATTTCCCGTATAGTAAATGCATGTTTAGAGAAGGATTGCTCTTGTTTGTCTTGTTTGTCACTAGAGAGTCTTAGGCTCCTAGGGAGGTTGGTTGTGTCCGCACAATCGACTCTTTCCGCCTGACAAATTGGCGACTCCGCTGGGGATTCCATTGATGTGAAAAGTCTTTTCCTTTGTGTGAACTTTGCTCTGAGAAAATTGGTTTATTTTTCTGGTTTTGGCTCTGTGACTTTGTCTTTGGGTGGGTTAGCTTAGGATTAGATTCATTTTGGTTTTTCTTGAGTTTTTCAGTAGGACGCACCCTCTGAGTGTTGCACAGTGCGTCCCTGGACGCACTGTCGCTGTGTGCACAGAGCGGGCCCGCACCTGTGCTAACGGGTCGCCTGCGTCCCCTGCTAAAATTTGAGAAAATTCCATTTTTTGCATTTTTTCTCTTAGATTTTGTTTTTTCTTAGTTTTTACTGCCCAGATTCATTAGTCCCTTGTCAAAGATCTTCACCTGAACTTGTTTCGATAGCATTGAGTGTTTTAGTGGATTTCATCGAAGTTTAAGCCCTAGGGTTTGATTTTTGAGTAGGTCTTGTAGTGACTTTGGCGGTAGAAGTTGTCAAGCCTTAGATCTCTCTGGTTTTGTCAGCATTCTAAGAAGTCAGACCTGTCATAAAGTCTACCTGTGAGAGCAACTTACCATTGAGTTGTCTCTTTGGGCAAATTTCGAAGTGCTTGTTGATTAAGTCTTGAATTCCATTTTACAAAAAGAACAAAAAGATTTGAGTTTTGTTTTGACTAGTCTTTTGATTCTGCATTAGCTGGTCCTTGATTTGATTTTGGTCAAGTAAAACAACCTAGAATCATCTTTGTGAGCTTTTGCCTTGTTAGGTTTGCTTAGAGTAATTTCCTTTTGATTTGCTTGTGAGTCAAGTTTTCATAGATTTTATAGCTTTTGAGATTGATTTTTGTTAAGATAGGTTTATATGCTTTATTAAAAAGAGAAAATACAAAAACATCTCCTTTGAAAAGTTTTGTTTCAAGTAGCTTTGAAAAGTTTTGAAAGAAAAAGAGTTTTTCGTGCACGTAAGGAGTGGTCATGTTTGTATGCTTGAAAAGATAAAGAGAATTGTTTCTTTGATTGTCTTTTCTAAGGAAGTGGTTTTCTATAAAATTTGCATCTCTCAACTCTCTTAGTTAAGAATTTCATTGAAAAAGGAAAGTAGCGTAAATCATCTTAGGTGCATCTTTGTAGTGGTTTGAGTCGAGTCTACACACCATTGGTTTCACTTCCGCTACCTTTTGTCTTTAAGAAAAACCATAAAATTAACGCTTAAAGTAAAATCGACGTAGTAACTTTTATTTACTAGGGCTCTGAAACACCAATTTAGATCAGGCTAGTGTCTTGGAGTAGGTGAGTAATTAACTCTCCAAGACAACAAAACCAAACAAGTAGCTTATCTTGTGATAGAATAAATCCAATTGTCTCATTTGTACTCTGGGAAAGCTCCTCTTAAAGGAGAAGCACGAGCTCGTGTCCGAACCAGTGAGGGGATCAATCCCCCCTCGTTGGGAACGACGCCAGACACGCACGTATTACAAACGGTAAACCTCGGATTAACCATTGTCGAGGAGCCAGGGGTCACTTGTCGGTAAACCTTGGATTATTGTCAAGGAGCCGGCAAGGGGATTGAGCTTGCTACTCTGCCCTTGCGTGCTGTCGGAGTTTAGACTGTTCCCCCAGGTGCATTTGTTGCGGTTGGTAACCTTAGTGACCATTATCTTTAGGATTCTACCGAGGTGACGGTGGAGGGAAGATCCCACTGTACCTGGAGCAGACGTCGGCTAGACTCACTTGGATTTTCTGGGGGGTTCACTTCACTCGAGACGGTTAAAGTGGAGGAACTTGGTCCAGTCTATTCATTAAGCAGGTTGCCGGGGTAACTGTTCCACCCGCCACTTCTGTACTGAATCCAGCGATGTTGGGCTTCATCACCAACTAGCGCTTTCGGTCTGGAAGGCTACTGTTTGTGCTTGGTTTGACGCCCTAGATTCTTTAGGCGTGTGATTCAAATTTGTTTGGTTCTTTAGAGACTTTAGGTGGTTTGATTTGAAATTTTATTTTGTTTTCGTGTGTAGTAGTTAAAAGTTTTTAGCTGTGGCGGAATTACCGAGACAGTCCCGTAGACTTCGGGGCCAGTCTCCTGAAGTTGTTTCTGTGGCCGAATTGTTGAGAAGATCCCGTAGACTTAGGGGATCACCTCCTCGAGACGACCCAGGTAATCTAGAAGGTTTAAAGGTCCTTGTAACTCCTCCTAGTGGCAGTAGAGTAGGTTCACCTGAAGAAGGAGAATCTTCCTTGGTAGTCCATTCAGATTACCAAGGCTTAGAGACAGGTTATAATCCCGAAGCTGTTACAGTTTCTGAGCTTGTTGGTAGTTTTTCGTCTGCTAGTGATACAGGCGAAGAACCAGAAATATCTGAACCTGTTACTCCGACTTCTAGTGTTCCTGATTCACCGAGAATAGAAAGAATTATCACCGAAAATCTTCCTACTGGTTTGATTGCTATCGAAGAACTTGCTCCAGAGGAAGAAATAGGCGTCTCTAACCTTGAAGATCAACTTACTATTGATCTAAGGGAGCGTGAATCTATCTTTTACAGTCCTCCTAGAAGTACTACTTGGTACCTTTCGTTAACCAATTATTTAGACAACTTTGGGCTAGGTTTTTCTACACCTCGTACTCCTTTTCCACCTGGAGGTATTCATACTCCTGTAAATATGTCTGGTCAGTCGTCCGTGTTTACTCAAAGTCCTGAATCTTTTTTACATGGCGGTCCTTCTGTTCCCACTGGGTATCAATCTCTTTCTGGTACCTTTGCGGGGGCATCTCCTCAACCCGTTGATCATGGGTTATTAGTTGGAAACAGTGGTAATATACCATTGGGTGTAGGAGACATTTACATGATGTCAGGTTCAGTTCCCGTTTCCCAACCTCAAGGTGGCCAATTACCGCCTGGGGGGCAGCCTCAGTTAATGCCTGGGGGGCAACCTCAAGGTACATCATTTGTGTCTGGGGGGCAACCTCAAGGTCAGTACGCGCCTATGGGGCAATACATACCTCAAGGTCAACCCCAGCCTCAATATGTACCCCAAGGGTATCAACCTCAAGGGTACCAACCTCAAGGTCAAGGTCAACCCCAGTATCCGTATTTACCTCAAGGTTATCAACCTCAAGGTCAATACTCAGCTCAAGGTTATCAACCACCTCAAGGTCAATCATATGGTCAAGGTATGGGAACTGCACCTTACAATTATCAATCCTATCCTCAATCCGGCTATGGATCTCAGTATCCTCAACCTGTTACGGGTCAATACCCTGGAATGTTAGTGTGGGATCCATCACAGGGTCAACAGGTGTTGCAGCCAAGTATACAGTTGGTACCTCAAGCTGGACAACCCGTAGTTTCTGGTCCACCCCAGCAACCGCAACCTGTCCAGTCAAATGTTCAAACTTCTGTAACTTCGGTAGTTACTCAGCCGCCAATTGCACCTAGTACTCCATCTCAAACGGCTGCTGCAACTACCGCCACATCTACCATACTTACTTCTGGAGTATCGACGGCTCCGGTTTCTACTGTCTCTGTAACCACTCCTCAGACATCTTTACCGTTGTCTGGATCTACGATTCAAACCACGGTCCAGATGCCTGTAGGTCAGCCTGGTATAAGTACGGTTGTCACTACTCAACCTCAATTTGTTCACCAACCGTACCAGGGACAGTACCAACCTGGGCAAGCTGTCCAACAACCGGTTTACCAGTATCAACCGTATCCTGGGTACACTTATCAACAACCTCAACAACCCCAGTACGGTCCGGTTAATCCTGGTTTTCCAGGAGGATATAATATCCCAAATGCGACTCCTGTTCCTAGTTATCCTGGATATCCTCCTCCTGGGGCTGGTATTGTGACCCAGAGTTTTAGAGATCCTAACCGGCAGTTACCGTTTATCGCAACTTTGGATTTACCAGACTTGACGCGCCTAACGAACGATCCAATTCAATATCTTCCGTTCTGGCCGCCAATGCCAAATAAGTTGCCCAGCGATATACCCAAGTTCGAAGGTAAGTCTGGAGAGGATCCGTCCAATCACGTGATGACTTACCACCTCTGGTGTGCTTCAAATTCTATCTCGGATGATTCGATCCGCTTACGTCTTTTCCAGCGTACACTCATTGGTCTCGCGGCCAAGTGGTACATTGAGTTACCACGGGCCTCTTTTTACAATTTTAGCCAGTTAGCTACCTCGTTCTTAACTCACTTTCAGTTGCCGGTCAGATACGATAACGGCACGGAGTTATTAACTTCACTAAAACAATCAACGTCCACGTATATTTCTGATCACATTCATGAGTGGAGACGTCGAAGAAGGCTAGTGAAAGTTTTTATCCCGGACCAAATCTTAGCTGAATGGTTTGTTAAATCATTATTACCGAAGATTACTGAAGATGTAGCTAAGGCCGGAGTAGTTACTGAGGAGCAAGTCATTGCTCAGGCGCAATACCTTGACTTAGTTTACACTCAGTCGGGTACGTTACACGAGAAGATTCCGGATCTTCCAAAGTCGAATCAAATCGCTGCTGCTCCTTCGGGATCTCATGCCGCTGATGGTATGATTGGTATCGTGAATACAAAGAGCAAGAAGAAGTCTTCCAAGGCTTCAACTACTCCTATTATCACTTTGCCTGATTCCCCGACAGGAGAGTCTTCTCCTGAACTTACCGCCGATATTCACGCTGTAGAGTCATCTACGGCCAAATCAAAAAACGGTGGAAAGAAGAAAGGAAAGAAGAAGGCTAAAGCAGACAAGGCTCCGAAGGAGAAAACGGAAAAGTCGGAAACCAATGACGAAAAGCGCAAACCTCGATATCCTTGTCTTATTTGTGAAGAGGATCATTTTACGAGAGATTGCCCTCATCGGGCCGAGGTTGTGAAAATAGTCAAAGGTTCTCCCACTCCTGCTGTGTTAAAAAATCCATTTCCGGAGCAGGAGAATAAGATGATAGGTTCTTCCTCGAATGCCAGTGAAGAACCCATTTTGATGATGTCTCATGTGAGGATTGCGACTCGATCGCAAGATTATGGTAGTAAGAATCCTGTTGATGGTAAGGAAGCAGAATCTTCTCACTCTAACCCATCAACCTCAGCTCCTGGTTCCGATCCACTACAGATCGAGAAACCTAACCCGGACTTAGTAATTAAACCGCCCGCCAAGGGTGTACTTCGAAGGTCTGCTTTCAATCCACATGCGAGAGCAGCCCAGAATTACAACATTGTTGAGGACTTAGCTGTTTCACCCTCAGCAATGTCGGCGTTAGAAGTGCTGCAATCATGCCCAGCACAACGAAAATTACTTTTGTCGGCTATCGGAGCTGTTGATGTTCAGGACCCGAATCTAATAATCTTCGATCTAGAAAATAGTACACCGCGTCTCCCCCATCAAATGGCTTTCCAAATTCCAGTGATAGTCAAAAACAGGCCTATTCATCGGACTGTGATTGATGAGGGAGCTTCTACGTGTATTATGTCGATTCAATGTTGGAGATCCCTTGGTTCTCCTTCGTTGAACCAATCCCCCACCATCCTTAAGGCCTTTGATGGCCGTGGGTTCCGTCCGTTTGGTATTCTACAGGAATTGCCTATAGGGGTAGAAGGTAAAACCGTTAGTCTGGATGTGGAAGTGGTTGATGCCCCTCTAGACTACAACCTTCTTTTGGGTCGAAGTTGGTCATATGCTATGACAGCGGTCGTTTCATCGGTCTTCAGAGTAATTAAGTTTCCACATAACGGTAAGATCGTGACTATTGATCAGCTGACATACTTTTCATCCGACCCAGCCTCTTCAGAGAGTATCCAGCATGTCGGTAAGACGACAATCCCTTATAGGGACGTTGGTGTAGGTTTAGTTAAGGATTCCGGTTTACTGGGAACTTTTCCTCTCCCTCCACTCAGCGTAGAACCTTCATTTGCAACAATTCATATGATTACATCAGAAAACATTATTTATGATGATCCTTGGATTGTCCCATCTGACTCTGAGATAGACTCATTCGGTGATGCTATGCCTTTGAGTCCATATGAAATTGCTTATGAAGCTGTCATGTCTTTTACCGACTCGCATTCAACCGAAATCGACCAAATGAATGTGGTCAGTGAAGAATCACTTTTCACCTCAACCTTAGAACGGATAGCGTTTCCCGAAGTCGTGTCATCTGACGAACAACTTCGCGAAATCCTAAGTGTAGACGATCTACCATGGGAAGATCTCCATCACAGATCTTCGTTTTTACCTAAGGATGATGCATTTGAAAATGATTTTTCATCTATCTTTACCGCTGAATATGTCAAAGACGCTCAGGATCCAACGAAACATTCTGATTCAGAGTTGAATTTAGGGAATATTTCTCGTACTATTCCCATTGATATTTCAGTGAAGCCCGGAATTGAGGAGAACATTCATATAGGTGCCGCATGTACAGAAGATGAAATCCAAACTTACAAGGCCCTATTCCAAGAATTCCGCGATGTGTTTGCCTGGTCTTACGAGGAAATGCCGGGAATCGATCCTGCCATTGTTGTTCATGAAATAAAGACCTACCCGGATGCTAAACCCGTCCGGCAACGGTTGCGTCAGATTCACCCTCGAAAAGCGGCTGCGATTAAAGCAGAAGTCGAAAAGCTGTTGAAAGCAGGTTTCATTTATCCGATCCCGTTAACGGATTGGGTATCGAATATTGTTCCGGTCAACAAGAAACAAGGAACAATAAGAATCTGTATCGACTATAGGGATATAAATCGAGCTTGTCCAAAAGACAACTATCCTACGCCTTATATCGATCAAATTATTGATGATTGTGCCGGAAGTGAAATGTTTTCCTTCATGGATGGTTTTTCGGGCTATAATCAAATCAATATTCTACCTGCCGACCAACCAAAAACGGCATTCATTTGTCCATGGGGGACATTTGCTTATTGCAAATTACCTTTTGGGCTTAAGAATGCCGGGGCCACTTTTCAACGGGCGATGTCTTACGCATTTCATGACATCAAGCACATTGTGCAACCGTATCTCGATGATTTGCCTGCTCATTCTTTACATCGAGCTGATCACCTTGTCCACTTACGAGCAATCTTTATGAGGTGTAGGCATTATCGAATTCGGTTGAATCCCCACAAGTGTGTTTTCTGTATAGAAACAGGTCGATTGCTGGGATTTGTTGTTTCAAAAGCCGGCATTCGCGTCGATCCCTCGAAAGTCGAAGCTATCATCAAATTGCCTCCTCCTTCGAGTTTGCGCCAACTCCAAAGTTTGCAAGGGAAAGCGAACTTTTTACGCCGATTCATCCCAAACTACGCCGAGGTCACTAAAGGTTTTACACGGTTGTTGAAACAGAACGCTCAATTCTTTTGGGACGAGATTGCCCAACAATCTTTTGATGCACTTAAACACGCGTTGACCCATGCACCGTTGTTGCATCCTCCCAACTACAACCAGGACTACTTCTTATACCTCGCAGCTTCGCATTCCACCATTGGAATGGTGTTAGTTCAAGAAGATGAATTCGGAGCGGAACATGTGATATATTATCTTAGTAGGACCTTAAATCCCACTGAGCTAAAATATTCGCATGTGGAGAAATTGGCCCTGGCAGCCGTTCAAGCTGTCCAGCGTTTTCGTCACTACATTCTTCTCCGTAAAACTACAGTTATTTCGGATTGCAACCCTATGATTTATATTTTGACAAAACAACTGCTAGGGGGCAAGTACTCTAAATGGATCGTTATCCTGCAAGAGTTCGACTTGGAGTTCGAGAAGTCCAAGTCTAAGAAATCCTTAGTTTTTGCGGAATTGATGTGTGATTTCCCGCGTGCTGACACAGAGACTGTGGCAGAGGAGTCCATTGCGGACGAATCTTTGTTTCTTATCAGTACTTTAGATCCGTGGTACGGGGATATAATCATCTATCTCCAAACCCAAACCTTTCGGCCTGAAGCTTCAAAAGCGGAACGTCGAAAAATTCGGTTTCAATCCCAGCAATACAAAATTATTGGAGATACACTTTATCGCCGGGGGGCAGACTTAGTTTTTCGACGTTGTTTAACTCACGAAGAGGCTGAGAGGGTTTTGAATGATTGTCACTCTGGAGCATGTGGCGGTCATATGTCTGGGTATGCCACAGCTCAGAAGGTGTTGCGCGCTGGCTATTTCTGGCCATCTATGTTTAAAGATTGTATCATTGCAGTCCGGAAGTGCCACAACTGTCAAGTGTTTGATCGAAAGATGCGCGCACCACCTGCTCCTCTCCACCCTATAATTGCCGTTGGTCCATTCGCCAAATGGGGTATCGACTTTATTACTTGTAACCCTCACTCGGCCGGGGGGCATGCGTATATCATCCTCGCGGTTGATTATTTTACTAAATGGGCCGAGGCGATGCCTACATTCGACGCAAGCGGCAAAACAGCTGCAGTTTTCGTATTCAATCATATTATAACTAGGTTTGGTGTCCCACAAGCAATCATTACTGACCATGGGAGCCATTTTCGAAACATCATGATGACTGAGCTTACAAGCCAGCTTGGTTTGCGCCACGATAGCTCTACTCCTTATTATCCGCAAGCCAACGGTTTGGTTGAGTCTATCAACAAAGTTCTGGTTATCATGATCCGACGAACCATTGGTATTCATCGGTCGAATTGGCACAACATGTTATTTTCAGCGCTATGGGCATACCGAACCTCAGTGAAAACTTCAACAGGGTTCACTCCTTTCCAGCTAGTTTATGGCTTGGAAGCTGTGTTACCCATTGAATGCGAAATCCCATCACTTCAAATGGCTGTCGAATTACTTCCAGCTACTTCCGAAGAGGAGAAACGTTTATTGTACTTAGCTAAATTAGATGAGACTCGACGTGACGCTGCATTGGCAATCGAGACTCACGCGAAGCGAATGAAAGCTCAGTATGATAGAAATGTGACCCCTCGAAGTTTTTCGGAGGGAGACCTAGTGCTATTATATGATCAAGCTAACGATAAGCTAGGTGCTGGAAAATTCGTTCCTATGTGGCATGGACCCTACATTGTAAAGCGAAAGCTAGCAAAAGGGGCTTATGAGCTGGTAGATTTTGATGGGGACTCTTTGGGTAAACCCAGAAATGGACTTTACCTAAAGAGGTATTATGCTTAAATGGTGGGTATGGAGAATTTTTAGTTAGGTTAGGTTTTCTTTCTAGCTAGTATGTTTGTTAGTTAGTCAGTGTGCTTAGCTTAGAGAGTGTGTTTTTCGTCGTTATTCTGGCTTATCTTGGTTTTACTCTTGATATTGCAGATGTCGACGCCTCTCCAAACATACATTGGATTTGCTGATGGTGCTTGTCGTAGTACACGGAATATCTCTTCCGCAGCTTGGGTTATCTATTCGCCCTCTGACGAGTTAGTTTCTATGCATGGGGTAAGCCTCGGTCAAACAACGAACAACATTGCAGAATACAGTGCAGTGGTTGAATTATTATCCGAATCTATTTCATTTGGAATTCGACGTTTGATAGTGAGGTTAGATTCTGAACTTGTTGTATTACAGCTTAATAGAGTTTATGCCATTAGAAATCCTGTGTTATTAAGGTTGTTTTTGAGAGTGCGTCTCTTGGAACGTGAATTTGATTACATTGAATATCAGCATATTCCAAGGTCTTTAAATACATTAGCAGATGCAATTGCTTCTCGAATGTTGGACAGACATTTACGATAATCATGCAAGTAAATTTAAAAACATTTCATCACATATGTTAAACAAGATAAGCCGGTAATAGTGATATATATATAGATAGGAGTGTGTCAAAAAATATACATCGTCTTCGATCATAGGTTGAAAAACACCTTATGATCGGCAAAAATGATAAGTACAAAAAGTCAAAAATGTCACATGTGTCTACAAAGTGACTAGCCAATCACTGGTGGTGCTCCCTATACGACACCACTGCACGGGCTACCTTACGCAAAAATCTCCTAAACGGTCCAGGGACTGCGACTACATAGCGCTGAAGCCTGATAGGAATATCATCCATAGTAGTCTCAGGTATATCCGCCGTCAGACGCTCTAGATCATGCTCCAACTCAGCTAGTACCTCTGCAGCCGCGTCCTGTGGGGCCGGTACCGGTGCAACTGGATGTCTCCTCTCAAAAGGCCGGAGGTTGGCTGGGCGCTGTGGACCAACATCTGCATTTTGAAAATTTTTACTGTCAGTTTTGAGACGATATATATAAAAAAAAAAAAAATACATAATTTGAAAACTTGTGAAAAATAAAGTACCTCTGTCATCCCATTGTTCTCCCTGTGGAAGAACCATGTCCGGATCACCTCGAAAATCTACTCCGGCATACGGAAAGTCCTGGATCGAAAAAACCTGGTCCTCTAACCAGTGAAAATAACTATCAGAGAATCGAACAACTGCCGCGCCCTCGTCAGGATGCCGGGCCATCACCGCAACCCATCGTACCAGCTTTGGCTCCCGAGGACCCAAGATATCAACAGTGAGTTGCTGAGGGATCAGCATCGGAACTCTCTCTAAGGCAAAGCTCACGACTAAAGGCCCATATCCAAAAGTTTTCAGTCGTCCGTTCTTTGCCTTAGTCAGTTGGCTCTTCATATTAGCCGACACAGCATCACACCAGTTGAAAATGGTGCCTTGGTAACAGTCAATTGCCATCCGCATTTGGGACCCGGAAGCAATGTGTAAAGCGGCTGCGCCGCAAATTCTGGTAACCGTGAAAGCTATAACTTTGAGTTCACGCAGAGAGATGTGTTTGATTTCCACGCCTTTCGAATGGTGTGCATTGGGTGTGCACCAATCTTCCCGGAGACTAACAAGGGATTGGCCACCCGGCCTAGTCCCGGCTAGATTGAGTTGCTCGCCTCTATTTGGCAAGCCAGTGAGAAAGTATACATCAGAGGGCTCTATCTCGAGCTGGTGCCCTCCTATGTAAAAGCATTGCTCTTGAACGTTCCATCTCTCAACCAGCCATTCTAAGAATCTCACCTGAGCCCTCATGCCAGGTATGGCCCAGTATTTATATAGCCCGCATGCTTTTAGGGCATCAATGGAAGGTTGATGTTCAATTGCAGCTAAATCAACGTCCTCGTGCTCTCTTTCTCTCCAATCCAACATGGTGAGTGCCCTACACACCAAGAAACAATGATTAGAATTAATTTGGGGAAATTTGAATGGTTATTTGTGGAGATTGGGGTTTCAAATCCGCCTTTCACGGAGGACGCACCCCGCGTTTAGAACACAGGGCGTCCGGACGCAGCTGGCCTGAAGGTGGGCTGCGTCCCCCGACCATTTTCCTGTATAGGAAAAAGTCGGGGGACGCAGGTCACCCGAAGGGCACCTGCGTCCACCGAGGAGCGCATTTTGAAACCTAAACCCCCCCAAAAAACAAAACTAAAACCTAAAATACAATTTTAATCGGATGAAATTGAAGAGTAGGATGTTGTAAAATACCTGGAAGAGACGGCGTTCGATTCTGACGGTCGGATTTTCCGCAGCGACCACGGGAAGTTTCTTGCCAAAAGCCCTTTTTTCAACCTCAACAGTAAAATGGTAAAAATGACATGGTAAAAAGTCTTTTTATAGGTTTTTTGGATGAATTTGTTCATTTTTCACCATGGAAGGATGTTTTTCGATGTATTTTTGCCTATCTTAAACAGGTATGAGTAATGTGTTGTTTTTGTGCAGGACAAAGGGACTTAGAGGGAAAATTGTCATTTTTCACGAACCAAAATATCAGAGTCATCTTTTAAGCCCTTTTCTGACTCCTAAAAAATGAAAAGATTGCCGAGCGTTTCTTTTACACTCGTTAAAACGGAATTAAAAGACGGTCCCCTTATAGCTCTTTTCTGACCGTAAAATCAGGAAAAGATTGCCGGGTTTTTGTCGTTTCAAACTCGATACGGAAATAAAACGACGTGTCCTTGATCGCTTTTTACTTTTCAGGTCAGTGACACTAATTATGAAAGTACTCCTTGGTCGCAAGATCAAGCGGTTCCCCCAGGTATTATTTTATACTTTTTCGGGCTTGAGGGACACAAATCTACGAAAAAGTTCAACTTGGAGTCTTCTTAAGTTTTTCAGACTCTCTAAAATTGAAAAACGCCGAGTTTCTCCTATACTGGGCTCGTTAAACATTTCACAGTAAAGGACCTGTTCAATTACAAACAGGAACGAACCACTCCTTCCTAGGGTTCGAATCAAAACTAGGTTGGACTCATCCGAAGGATGAGCTTATAATCAAGCATATGTTATCCTCCTCAAGCTTGTTAAAAATAAAGAGGTACTTGCCAGAAATGGTGGGGGAAAAGAGAGAAGAATGAGCCTATTTGTTACCTTTTGTCTCAGAAGAAACTTTATTACCACTCTTGAACACGACACTTTTCATTCACCTGGGTTGGGAAATCCTTTACCTCACAGTTGATCAAACCACTTTGAAAGTCTTCAGCCGGGTTCCGGGGATTAACTTTGAGTTATTCATCACCAAGCCATCTGTCGTGTCGTTATGTGTTCAAGAGGTCTGCAAGCAAAACTTTCATCTGCAAAATACTTGTCATCCATTTGACCATCCCTGAGTCAGTCCTTACAGCAACATTTCTTCAACTTGAACAATGATTTCGTGTTGCGGGCTTGCCTGCAACGGGTCGCTTTCTATCGACATCAGCACATTATCTAGAGAGATGACTTAGAAATCGTCAGTACCTTGAAGTCTGCATGCATCAATGGCAGGTTTCTCGCCTTTGACGTCAGTTTACATCATTGACTTTCGATCGAAGGATTCCGTGAAATGTTCGACATCAACTCATTCATTCACATCTCATGGATTGTACTGGGTACTTTGAGAACCATTGACATTACTGGTGGTCTCTCTCACGCTTGTTAACAGTTTACATCATCGACTGGTAATCAAGTGGTTTCTACCATGTTCGACATCAACTCATTTATTCGCATGGCTAGAATCGTACCAATTCGGGAAGTAGAAATGAAGACCCTGGATCTAGTTTCCACCATCCAGGCTGCGAGGAGTTTTGTATTCATTATCTAAGTAGACTAATCATAAACAGATGGCTGCGCCCATACTGTGTCTACAAAAGTCTATGATTATGATGTACTGCAAGATCATTCCTGTATCAGAGTAGTTAGTCTGTTAGTTAAAGTTTTAATCTGAGTATGGGAATGCCTACCTCAGTGATGATATAATCTTATACATGTATTTTGTGTTGAAAATTGCAGGTTCTGACCAGGCTCTCCACGAGATAATCCTTGAAATGATAAAGCGCTTCACCCTTCCTAGATAATACAAAACCCTAATCTATTTCAGGCTTCGCACTTTAGGGGGCAATCTGTTACACTAAAAAATGTCACCATGACTATTTACAGTTAGTATGGCTCTATCAACAGTCATGCTACCCTCTTAGGCAAGTCTTATGCCTCTGCTCTCCATGTCAAACTCCAAAAAAGAGAGAAAGTCTTTATAAATGTATTTATCTCTGGGGACGCAGGTTCTCTCAACCTTACCTGCGGGGACGCACCCAATGTTCACAAAAGCTGCGTCTTTGGACGCTCTGTATGTAAAGGGGCAGGTGCGTCCCCCTGTAAAGGTTAAAATGCGCAAGTTTCATCTTTAAAAAGTTACTTGTGGTCATTTCTAGAGCATTCTAGAAGGTTGTTCGACGTGTATTGAGCGCCTCCAGATGGTTCATGCACTCCTACCAAAGAGGAACTTATCCCATCAATAAGGGAGCTATCCCATCCAAAGAGGGGATTATCCCATTGATGGTGGACCTGATTAACTTCCTCTTGAGCACTATAAATACAGGCATTGGGCCAGAAGGAGAGGAGGTTGAAAGCTATACATTTCTAAGGGTAAATGCTGCAGGAATTAGGACTCCCATTTAGAAGCTTGTGAGGAGAGATTGCCATCTTTGCTTGTTCTATTTGGAAGTGGGTGAGCTTTGTCAAAGTAAAGGAGAACTCTTGATGGACCCTGGGAGGGACTTGCACAACACCAAGGCTCAGGTTGTATTTGTTCCTTTTGTTACCTATTAATGCAAATGAGTCCATTCTTCTCAATAACTTGTTATTTATGAGTTGTTTCATGTACTCCTTGGTCTATGTGTTAAATATGTTTTATTCTATGAGATTATCAAGTGCTATTTAATCGTTTGATTGTTAGTGTATGCAGGTTTCAAAGTGAAGGAGGAGCTCATCCGGATCAGCGGAGCTGGACTGCTACAACAGCGTTGGATTACAGGTAGGATCTAAACACTTGATTTCCCATATAGTAAATGCATGTTTAGAGAAGGATTGCTCTTGTTTGTCTTGTTTGTCACTAGAGAGTCTTAGGCTCCTAGGGAGGTTGGTTGTGTCCGCACAATCGACTCTTTCCGCCTGACAGAGATAAGATACCATCACCCGAGCTAGTCTATTTCCATTATGTTTGTAAGCATATTTCAATATTTGATATTAATGAAATGATGTGTTATTTCTACTGCATCTTTGAATTTATGGTTATATCTATAATTTGTTGCATTCCTGTATAAATCCAGATCCGTGGTATCAGAGCGGTCTGGTCTTTCTTTGTTTTTCTTTGCATGTCCCCAACGAGGTCAGGATATAAGGAGTTAGGGCTCTATCTGGTTGAAACTTTGCAAGATCAGCCTCGCAAACCTCGATGACTACCCATGGGAGAATAAAAGAAAGATGAGGGGGCAGGAGATCCTATCAAAATATTGCTCGAGGAGGCCCTTAAGAAACAAAGGAACGTGATGATGGATAACTTTACCCAGATCCTTCAACGGTTGACCACCGGTGGTGCATTCACATCCAGAAGCCACTCTGGAGGCTCCACTCCTTTTAAGGTCCAAGTAAACTTTGACATTACCATATTTGAGGGCCAAATAGATGTAGATGTCATAGATAAATGGTTAAATATGTTAGAAGGATATTTTTTTGTTCATGATTTTTCCAGTCGAGAAAAGATTACTTTTTCTCTTCTCAAAGCTGCCCCCCACGTCAAGGATTGGTGGGAAACCTAATGTGAGTAGAAGGATGGAAGTACAACCTCACTATTTTCAGCCACACCCACTTGGAACTCATTCCGTGATGCCATCATGGAGTAGTACTAGGCTGTCAGGAGCTAAAGTGGACAATGTTGTTGTAGGGAAGGGACTAATATGTGCCAGACTTTACCAATGTTTTTCATACCCTTGGCATGAAGTTGGGTATCAAGGATTCTGAAAAAAATTTGGTACTCAAGTACCATGATTTCTTACACAGGTACATCTAGGATGAGATGGAGTTCATGGACATCTCCTCATTTAGCACGACATACCAATACGTTGTCAAGATCGAGCATAAGTTTAAACAGAAGAGGAGAGACTTTGGATCTGAGAATATCAAGCGAGGGAAAGGTACCCTGAAGCCGCAGAAAAAAGGATGAAGCCAAGGTGGGGCAACCTAGGACATCTTGCCAAAGCTGCAACTACACTGCGACGCTGAAGAAGGACACAGGAAAGTGGTGTGAGTTCCATAAGAGCTCCACTCACAACACAAGTGAGTTTCGGGCCAAGCAGTCACTGGTGGCCAAGCTGAATTCTTCGGAATCAGATGCATGTTTCGACTCTTAGCTAGAACTTGACAAGGGAAATGACAAAGGGAAGTAGATTATCGATGCCGAGTCCAACGCTACTGTTGCCACCACGAAGATCCAGAGTAGGATGAGCACTTCTTCCACTCCCAGATGTGGGTAAAGGGTTCCCTGCTATAGTTCGTTGTCGACAACAGGAGCCAAAAGAACCTCATTTCGACAGAGGTCGTGAAGTGGCTAGGCTTATCGATCACATTACACCCACAACCGTACACCATCAGGTGGCTTCACTAAGGATGAGATATTCATGTGATACAACAATGTCACCTTCCATACAACATCAAGACCTTCATGGATGAGGTATTATGTGACGGTGCCGCCCTTGATTTTTTGTGATGTATTATTAGGCCAACCATACTAGTGGAAGCAACATGCTATGTATGAGTCAAGGACTCATGTTGTTATTGTTACTTTGGGAAATAAGTTGTATAGGATACCAGAGGTAGCACTGCCTACCGCCATCTCTTTGGTTACTGCAAAACAATGTAGTAAGCTCATTTCCAAAACCCCGGAATTTGTTTTCCTGATTATATGCCCTTAGGAAAAGAAGAAGATGGTGGCCACGAACTTGAGACAAGCCCCTCTGCACGACAACAATAGATGGACAAGGCTGTGGAGGATTACGAGGACATCTTCACCTCCCCTGCAGGGTTTCCTCTGCACTATTAGGTCAGGCACTCCATCGATCTGACCCTAGGTGCGTCATTGCCCAATGGACTAATCTATCGGTGCTCTGTTCTGGAGAATGACGAAATCAAGAGGTAGATTCAGGAGTTTCTACAGAAAGGTCACATCTGGATGATTTCATCACCCTGTGGGAGCTTGATCATGCTAGTATAGAAGAAGGATGGGACTTGGAGACTCTGTATTGACTATCGAGCACTGAACAAGATCACTGTCCAGTATAGGTACACGATCCCATGGATTGATGACCTTCTGTACCAAATTAAGGGGGAAAATATTTCAGCAAGATTGACTTGAAGTCTAGATATCACCAGATACCAATCGAACCCTCCGATGTGTGGAAGATTGCCTTCAAATCTAAGGAGGGCCTTTTTGAATGGTTGGTTATGATTTTCGGGTTAACGAATGCTCTTGCAACCTTAATGAGGCTGACATCGTGATCTTCAACAAAAGTTGGGAAGAGAACCTCCACCACATCCGACAAATTCTCTAAGCACTGCGGCAACACAAGTTGTGTGCCAACTTGGAGAAATGGACTTTTGAAATGACCTAGTTTTAGTATCTGGGATACATTATTGATGAACGAGGGGTGCATGTGGATCTAGTGAAGATCCAAGTGATTCAGGATTTGCTAGCACCAACCACTCTGACATAGCTTCGTAGCTTTCTGGTTCTTGCCAATTTCTACCGCAGGTTCGTGTTAGGATTCTCTCATATCACTTGGCCCTTGAGTCAAGTCACCAAGGGAGGGGCAAAAGAAAAATTATTTTGGTCTGAATCTCAACAGAAGGCATTCACAGAGTTGAAACATCATCTCTACTCTGCACCAATGCTCACATTACCAGAATTGCAACAACCATTTGAGATCGAGACAGATGTCTCTGATTCTGCTGTTAGGGCAGTCCTTACTCATCAGGGGAATCCAGCGGAATATCACAGTGATACACTTTCATACATAGTCCAGAAGTATTCCACTTATGACAAAGAGATGTATTCCATTGTGAAAGCCTGCCGACAATGGAAGCATTACATTTTAGAGAAGGAAATAGTAATGCACACAGACCACCGACCCCTGGAGTTCATACAGATGCAAGGGAAGTTGCATAATGATCACCATCAAACATGGTCCACATACCTGCAACAGTTCCATTTGAATATCAAGTATAAGAAGGTCATCACCAATAATGTTGCAGACTGCCTCAGCCAAAAACTGATCATGGCGTTAACCACCGTGCTCAACTCTTGTGGGCATGAGGATTTTGATTGGCCACTTCTCTATAAAAGCGACCCAAAATTCAGCCATACATACCAAACTCTCTTCGAGGGTCAATAAATTCCATATTTTCACCTCCAGGATGCCCTATTATGCCACCTAGGGCACCTTTGTGTTCCTTCAAGTGAGCGTGCAAAGATGATTTGGAAAGCGCACTACAATCAGACCATTGGGCATTTTGGGGTCGAGAAAATAGTGACATTACTGCAGAGGTATTATATTGGCCAAATGTTCGACAAGATGTCGAGAAGTACATCATATCCTGCACTGCCTGCGCCATTGCCAAACTGAACATTATGAAGTAAGGCCTCTATGATCTACTACGTACCCCTAGTCGACCTTGGGAATCCATCTCCATGGATTACATGTCAAGCCTTCCTTCTACTAATCCTGGCAATGACTGTGTTTTTTTGGTCGTCGACAGATTCTTGAATATGGCCATTATAGTGACCTGCAAGAAGAATATCACAATAGAAGTCACTGCTAAACTCTTCTTTGAACGAGTGTGGGTAAACTTTGGGATCCCACAGTCTATCATCTCAGATCGAGACAACAAGTTTGTCAGTACATTTTGGTCTAGTCTTTGGTCGATGCTAGACACCAAGCTCACTAATTCCACAACTTTCCATCACCAAACAGATGGCGAGATAGAGGTCAACAGGATGATTGTACACATTCTGCACATGTACAACTCAAAGCATCCATGCACATGGGATAAGAGCCTCCCCTATGTCCAACACAACTATAACCTGGCTCTCCACAACTCGACTGGCCACAACCCTTTTCATGTGGGCTTGGGATTCCAGCCGCTATGTCCCATTGATGTGACCATACCATTTGTAGCTACTCAGGCAGATTCGGCTCATGTCCAGTTCAAAGCCGAAAATACAAACAAATTCATTGAGCACATCCAACATATCCACCAGCAGGTCCATGAAATTATGGAGAAATCATGCTGAGTACAAGCAGCGACATGATCAACATCGAGTGCCACACAAGTTTCAGGTGGGTGACAAAGTCTAGTTGCATTTGTAGAAGGAACACCTTACCAGAGCCTATCGGAAACTCATACCACTCCGATATGGTCCTTACACCATTACCAAGGTTGTGGGAGACAATGCATTTGAGCTCATTATTCCCCATTCCTTGTACTGCACCTAGTGTTCAATGTGGATCGCCTTCGACCATACTTCCCACCATTGCTAGACAGATTAGACATTGTAGAAATACTCACACCTACATAGCTAAATCCAGATTACATGGAAAAAGACACAACTAATCAGATCATGGACATGTAGATAAATAACACCTGAAAACAAAGGATCCAACTATATCGAGTTGTCAAAGCAGGCCAACTCCTTCACTAGGGCAAGTGGCTCACCAGGGACCAAGTTTAGCAAAAGTTTCCTCATCTCATGGAGGAAATCAACGCAATGGGGACCATTGCTTCCTAAGGGGGGACGAATAATGCAGGTGGATATTTGTGGCCACCCTCCTATTCCACGTATACCTCCGCCATTTTTTCTTTTAGTTTTTCAATTTCCATATTTGTTGCACAATTTACTATTTTTGGCAGTTTTTTAGGTCCTGAACTTCTGGAGCCATTCTAAGGCCCTAAAAACTAGGGCCAACAAGGGATTTATATTAATGCTTGTCATTCAAAATTTTTAGTCCTCGAATATATCTTTCTAACGAGGTATTCTGCACATCAAACGAAGATCGTACGCCAAGGTTACGACCCTGGGAATTTGATGTACCAATTTACCCAAACGAGGCCCATAGTTTGGCGCTTCATCTCCTAGGGTTGGCTTTTTAGATGTTTATGGTTTTTCATTGTTTCTCAATAATAAATAGGCCTTTGAACCTCATTGTAAAATAGTTCAGAGGCATGTTCCGCCACATCTTTTCTCATAGATAAGCTACCATCGCCTAAACTAGTCTTATTCCCATTTTGTTTGTAAGCATATTTCAGTATTTGATATTAATGAAATGACGTGTTATTTCTATTGAATATTTGTACTTATGGTTATATTTATAATTTTTTATGTTCCTATTTAAATCTAGATTAGTGGTATCAGAGCAGTCTTCTCTTTCTCTGTTTTTCTTTGCATGTCCCCAACGAGGTTGGGATATAAGGGGTTAGGGCTCGATCTAGTTGAACCTTTGCAAGATCAGCCTCGCAAACCCTGACGACGGCCCATCGGGGAGGAAAAGAAAGACGAGGGAGCAGGATATGTTATCAAAATATTGCTCGAGGAGGCCCTCAAGAAACAAAGGAACGCGATGATGGATAACTTTGCCCAGATCCTTTAACAGTTGCCCACCATCGGTGCACCCACATCCAACAGCCACTTTGGAGGCTCCACTCCTTTTAAGGTACAAGTAAACTTTGACATTCCCATATTTGAGGGCCAAATAGATGCAAACACCATAGATAACTGGTTAAATCTGCTAGAAGGATATTTTTTTGTTCACGATTTTTCCAGCAGAAAAAAGATTACTTTGGCTCTTCTCACAGCCACCCCCCACATCAAGGACTGGTGGGAAACCTACTGTGAGCAGAAGGATGAAATTATGACCTCATTGTTTTCAGCCGCACCCACTTGGAACTCGTTCCGGGATGACATCAAGGAGAAATACTACCCTGTTGGGAGCTATGAGGATAAATACATAAAGTGGACAACGCTGTGGTAGGGAAGGGACCAAGATGTGCCAGAATTTAGCAATTCTTTTGATACCCTTAGCACGAAGTTAGGTATCAAGGATTATGAGAAACATTTGGTACTCAAGTACCACGACAGCCTACACAAGTACAATGTGGACAAGATGGAGCTACTAAACATCTTCTCGCTCAGCACAACATACCGATACACCGTCAAGATTGGGCATAAGTTTAAACAGAAGAAGAGAGACTTTGGGTCTGCGAATATAAAGCAAGGGAAAGGTGCCCCCAAACCATAGAACAAAGGACAAATCTAAGGCGGGGTGACCAAGGACATCCCGCCAAATTCGAAAGGAAAGAACAACACCGTAATCCAAAGAAGGACACGGGAAAGTGGTATGAGTTCCATAAGAGCTCCACTCAAAACACAAGTGAGTGTCAAGCCAAGAAGTCACTGGTGGCCAAGATGAAGGCTTCAGAATCAGATGGATGTTCCGACTCTGAGCCAGAACCTAAAAATGGGAATGAAAAAGGGAAGAAAATTATTGATGTGGAGCCCAATGCCACCGTTGTCACCACAAAGATCCAAAAGGAGGAACCTGAAGATCTAGAGGAGGAGGAGCGCCTCTTCCACTCCCAGATGTGGGTAAAGGTTTCCCCACTATAGTTCATTGTCAACAGTGGGAGCCAAAAGAACCTCATTTCGACAGAGGTCGTGAAGCGGCTGGGCTTACCGACCACACCACACCCACCATAATACACCATCGGGTGGCTTCACCAAGGACGTGATCTTCACGTGAGCGAGCAGTGCTACCTTCCATACAACATCAAGCCCTTCAAGGATGAGGTATTATGTGACATTGCTCCCCTTGATGTTTGTGATGCATTATTAGGTCAACCATACTTGTGGAAGCGACATGCTGTGTATGAGTCAAGGTCTCATGATATTATTTTTACTTTGGGAAATAAGTTGTATAGGATACCGGAGGTAGCACCCCCTACTGCCATCTCTTTAGTTACTGCAAAACAATGTAGTAAGCTCATTTCCAAAACCGAGAAATTTATTTTCTTGATGATATGCCCTCAGGAAAAGAAGAAGTTGATGGCCATGACCTCGAGACAGAGCCCCTCGACACGAAAATAACAGAAGGACAAGGTCGTGGAGGAGTACGAGTACATCTTCACCTCCCCCGCAGGGGTGCCTCTACACTGTCACGTCAAGCACTCCATCGATCTGACCCGAAGTACACCGTTGCCCAATGGACCAATCTATCAGTGCTTTGCTTTGGAGAATGACAAAATCAAGAGGCAGATTCAGGACTGGCTGTAGAAAGGTCACATCCGGTGGAGTTCATCACCTTGTGGGAGCCCGATCATGTTGGTATAGAAGAAGGATGGGACTTGGAGACTCTCTATTGACTATCGAGTGCTGAACAAGACCACTTTCTGGAATAGGTACCCAATCCCATAGATTGATGATTTTTTGGACCAACGCAAGGGGGAAAAATATTTCAGCAAGATTGACTTAATTTCTGAATATCACTAGGTACTAATTGAAGCCTCCAATGTCTGGAAGAATGCATTCAAAGCCAAGGAGGGCCTTTTCGAATGGTTGGTTATGCCTCTCGGGTTGAGGAATACTCCTGCAACCTTCATTAGGCTGACATTTTACATCTTGCGGCCATTCACCAACTCATTTGTAGTGGTATATTTGGATGAAATCCTGACCTTCAGCCAGAGTTGGGAAGAGCCCCTCCACCACACCCAACAGGTTCTCCAAACACTACGACAACACAAGCTGTGTGCCAATTTGGAGAAATGCACTTTTAGCATGACTCAAGTTCAGTGTCTGGGATAAATTATTGATGAATGGGGGTTGCATGTGGATCCAGTGAAGATCTAAGTCATTCGGGATTGGCTAGCCCCAACCACTCTGACAGAGCTCCACAACTTTCTGGGTCTTGCCAATTTCTACTGCAGGTTCATGTTGGGATTATCTCATATCACTTGGACCTTGATTCAAGTCACCAAGGGAGGGGTGAAAGAATTTTTTTTTTTGTCTCAATCTCAAGAGAAGGCATTTGCAGAGTTGAAACATCTCCTATGTTCTGCACCAATGCACATTATAAGACTTGAGATCGAGACATATGCCTCTGACTATGCTATTGGAGCAATCCTTAATCAATAGGGTCATCTAATGGCATATCAGAGTGAGACACTTTCAGATACTATCCGAAAATATCCCACTTATGACAAAGAGATGTATTCCATTGTGCAGGTATGCCAAAAATGGAAGCATTAAATTTTGAGGAAGGAAATGGTCATCCACATAGACCAACGACCTCTGCAGTTGATATAGATGCAAGAGGAGTTGAAGAATGATCGCCATCAAAAGTGGTCCACATACCTGAAACAGTTCCATTTGAATATCAAGTATAAGAAGGGAAACACAAATAATGTTGCGGACTGCCTCAGTTGACCACCGATCATGGTGTTAACCACCGTGCTCAACTCTTGTGGGCACAAGATTTATTATTGGCCACTCCTCTAGAAAAGAGACCAAAAATTCGGCCACAGATACCAGATGCTCTTGGAGGGTCAGCAAGTTCTAGATTTTCACTTCCAGGATGCCATGTTATTCCACTTGGGGCACCTTTGTGTTCCTTCAAGTGAGCACGCTAAGATGATTTGGGAAATGCACTGCAGTCAGGCTGTTGGGCATTTCGGGGTCGACAAAATGGTGGCAATACTACAAAGGTATTTCTATTGGCCAAATCTTCGATAGGATGTCGGGAAGTACATCAGATCCTGCACTGCTTGTACCATTACCAAACTGACCATCAAGAAGCAAGGCCTCTATACTATGCTTCCTACCCCTAGTCGACCTTGGGAATCCATCTCCATGGATTACATGTCGAGCCTTCCTTCTACTAAGCATGGCAATGACTGTGTTTTAGTGGTCGTCGACAGATTCTCGAAGATGGCCACTATGGCGGCCTGTAAGAAGAATATCACAATAGAAACCACTGCTAAACTCTTCTTTGAACGAGCATGGGTACACTTTGGGATCCCACAGTCTATCATCTCAGATTGGGACAATAGGTTCCTCAGTACATTTGGTCTAGTCCCTGGTCGATGTTGGACACCAAGCTCACTAAGTCCACAAATTTTCATTCCCAAACTGATGGCCAAACAGAGGTTTTCAACAGGATGATCGTACACATTCTGTGCATATACAACTCAAAGCATCCAAACACATGGGATGAGAGCCTCCCCTATGTCCAAAATATATAGCCAGGCTCTCCACAACTTGACTAGCCACAACCCTTTTCAGTTGGGCTGGAGATTCCAACCACTATGTCCCATTGATGTGGCCATACCATTTGCAGCTACTCAGGCAGATTCGGCTCATGTCTAGTTCAAAGCCCATAAGGCAAACAACTTCGTTGGGCACATCCAACATATCCGCTAGTAGGTCCATGAAATTTTGGAGAAATCAAATGCCTAGTACAAGTAGTGACATGGTCAACATCGAGTGCCACACAAGTTTCAGGTGGGTGACAAATTCTGGTTTCATTTGCAGAAGGAACACCTTACCGGAGCCTATCGGAAACTCAAACCACTCTGATATGGTCCTTACACTATTACCAAGGATGTGGGGGACAATGCATTTGAGCTCAAAATTGCTAGACACATCAGACATTGTAGAAGAGGTCACACCTACAGAGCTAAATCCATATTACATGGAACAAGCCAAAATTGATCGGATCATGGACACGCAAATCAAGAACACCTTACAACAAAGGATCCAACTATATCAAGTTGTCAAAGCAGGCCAACTCTTTCACCAGGGTAGGTGGCTCACTAAGGACCAAGTTCAGCAGAAGTTTCTTCATCTCATGGAGGAACTCAACGCAATGGGGACCATAGAAAATTTTAGGGGCGAATGTTCGCCCTTTGGCGAAATTAAGGGGTTTTAAATTTTTAGTGGGCGAATATTTTGTATCATAATACATTTTTAAAAATCACCTCAAATAACCCACCTTATTTTAAGGGAGAGGGTAAAAAAGGTAAATTTAGCCCTTTAAATTAGGAGTTACAACCTTCCATTCACCCATTTTCAAGAATAGGTTTTATTTAAGTGAATCCATTCGCCCATTTTCAAGAATAGGTTTTATTTAAGTGAACCCTATGGGCCAAAGGCCCAAATACCATATTTATAAAAGAGGTATGGTAAATTAATAAAAATATAAATAAATGAGAGGTATGGTAAATAAATAAAACATTTTTTATATTTACTCCATAAGTCACCTTATATACATGCAAGGGTGTAAACAAATAAAAATATAAGTAAAGTGGAGGTATGGTAAATAAATAAAACTTCTTTTTATACTTACTCAAAAGGTATGGTAAATAAATAAAAATACAAATAAACTAGACGCATGGTAAATAAATAAAACCTCTTTTTATATTTAGTCCATAACCCTCGTTCTATTTATGAAGGCTCAAGAAAAGGTTTTATTTAAGTGAATCCTATGGGCCAAATACCATATTTGTAAAAGAGGTATGGTAAATTAATAAAAATATAAATAAACGAGAGGTATGGTAAACAAATAAAGCATTTTTTTATATTTACTCCATAAGTCACCTTATATTTACGAACACTCAAAAAATGCGTTATATTTAGGTGAAACCTATGGGAAAAATACTATGGGACAAATACCATGGACTCGATTGTTATTAATACCATGCAAAAAAATATTATTAACCCTAATATTAGTATTAATAAAAATAAAAATGGCACATGGTATTGACCCATGGTATTCACCAAAATGGCACATGGTATTCACCTGGAATGTAGCCTATTTAAATGGGGGAATTAAACCAACATAGATCCATCTTTACTCTAGATCTACTAACCCCCGAGAGGTATCAAATATCGTGATATGCAAACTAGCATAGAGTGAAAAAATATTTGATCCGATCAAGAGTAAAAATGGATGTTGTAATTTAATGTATGTTAAACATTTTAGCTTGGTTAAAATAAAAAATAAAATAAAAATCAACTATTAATTTTATTAATTTTTATAAATTACTAATAGTAATTTCTAAGCTCTAGGTTTATGATAACCCATGGTATTGACCCATGGTAATACCATGGTATTCATGTGAGCATAGACTATTTAAAGGGGAAATTCTATCATCTTAGATCCATCTTAATTCTGGGTCTACCAAGTGCTCAGAGGGATAAATAGATTTCATCCCCCTAAGAGTGGTAGATGTGGAGTTAAGATGGATATAGGTTGGTTTTTATGATAATGAATATATTAAATAGACTTAGGAAATTATATTGTAAAAACATCTTAAGGTGAATGGTTAAAGCATAGACATTGGACAAGCATATTTGTATACTTCTGTTTTAAACTGAAACAAATCCAGGGCTAAAAGGAATGGATTGATTGCACTATTCATCCTTCTATAACTTTCTAACATATGCTGGAGTAAACAGATTGTAATTTGGATAATTCTTCTAATTGCAAACAGGAACATACTTGTGTATTGGGAGGGTGGTTACGAGGTCCCTAGAAGTGATGAATTTGAATTTTTCTTGGTTTTATATATAGTATTAGGTTTTTTCTCATGCTTGCTGTGAATGGCACGAGTGAATTTTATCCTACACCCACTAGGTTATCGATATGTAATTTCAGTAATTTTGATTTCAAAAGATATTTTAAAGAAATGCAATGATTTCATTTGTGTATTCAATAAACAAAAGATTTTATAATTGAGTAAAATATTCGCCATGCTTGGTGAGAGATTCGCAAAAAAATTATATATACATACCATATTATTGATAAAATCACCTTCCATTTTTCCTATATACCATGGAGATTCGCCCATTTATTATACATGTAAATTTAGGGGGGGTTCTTAAAATTTTCCCTGATGGGGACCATTGCTTCCTAAGGGGGGAGGAATGATCTAGGTTGATATTGGTGACCACCCACCTATTCCACGTGGACCCCCACCATTGTTTCTTTCAGTTTTTCAGTTTCATTATTTGTTGCACAATTTACGTTTTTTGGCAATTTCTTGGGTCCTGAACTTCTGGAACCATTTTGAGGCCCTAAACAACGTTTTATGGGAACAATTGGGTTAACATGGGCTAAAAAATGATGTTCTTCATTCAAAAGTTGTAGTCCTCGGATAGATCTTTCTAACGAGGTATTGTGCATGTCAAACAGAGATCGTATGCCAAAGTTACGACCCATAGTTTGGTGCTTCATCTCCTAGGATTAGGTTTTTGGATGTTTAGGGCTTTTCATTGTTTCTGAATAATAAATAGGCCTTTGAGCCTCAATGTAACACAATTCAGAGGCATGTAGCCGCCACATATTTTCTCAGAGATAAGGTACCATTGCTCCAACTAGTCTTATTTCCATTCTGTTTGTAAGCATATTTCAATATTTTATATTAATGAAATGAAGTGTTATTTCTACTGCATCTTTGTATTTATGGTTATATTTGTAATTTGTTGAGTTCATGTTTAAATCTGGATCAATGGTATTAGAGTGGTCTGCTCTTTCTCTATTTTTCTTTGCATGTCTCCAACGAGGTCGAGATATAAGGAGTTAGGGTTCAATCTGGTTGAACCTTTGCAAGATAAGCCTCGTAAACCCCGACAGCCGCCCATGTGGGAAGAAAATAAAGACGAGGGGGTAGGAGATCCTATCAAAATATTTCTCGAGGAGGCCCTCGAGAAACAAAGGAACACGATGATGGATAACTTTGCCTAGATCCTTAACAGTTGCCCACCGGTGGTGCATCCACATCCAACAGCCACACTGGAGGCTCCACTCCTTTTAAGGTACAAGTAAACTTTGACATTCCCATATTTGAGGGCCAAATAGATGTAGACGTTGTAGATAAATGGTTAAATTTGCTAGAAGTATATTTTTTTGTTCATGATTTTTCCAGCAGAAAAAAGATTACTTTGGTTCTTCTCACAACCACCCCCCATGTCAAGGATCGGTGGGAAACCTACTGTGAGTAGAAGGATGAAAGTATGACCTCATTGTTTTCAGCCACACCCACTTGGAACTCATTCCAGGATGACATCAAGGAGCAATACTACCCTCTCAGGAACTATGAGGATAAATACATAAAGTGGACAACGTTGCAGTAGGGAAGGGACCAAGATGTGCCAGAATTTACCAATGTTTTTGATACCCTTCGCACAAAGTTAGGTATCAAGGATTCTGAGAAACATTTGGTACTAATGTACCACGACTGCCTACACAGGTACATCTAGGATGAGATGGAGTTCTTGGACATCTCCTCACTCGGCACGACATATTGATACACAGTCAAGATCAAGCAGAAGTTTAAACAGAAGAAGCGAGACTATGGATTTGCAAATATAAAGCAAGGGAAAGGTACCCCCAAACCATAGAACAAAGGAAAAAGCCAAGGCGGGGTGAATCACGACATATCACCAAAGCCACAAGAAAAGAAAAAAATCGCGAAGCTAGAGGACATGGAAAGCGGTGTGAGTTCCATAAGAGCTCCACTCACAACACAAGTGAGTGTCAAGCCAAGCAGTCATTGGTGGCCGAGCTGAGGGCTTTGGAATCAGATGCATGTTCTGACTCTGAGTCAGAACCTGACAAGGGGAATGAAAATGGAAGAAGATTATCGATGCAGAACCCACTGCCACTATTTCCACCATGAAGATCCAGAAGGAGGAACCTGAAGATCCAGAGGAGGAGGAGTGCCTCTTCCACTCCCATATGTGGGTAAAGGGTCCACGCTATAGTTCATTGTCAACGGTGGGAGCCAAAAGAACCTCATTTCATTAGAGGTCATGAAGTGGTTGGGCTTACTGACCACAACACACCCACAATCATACACCATCGGGTGGCTTCACCAAGGACGGGATCTTCGCGTAAGCCAATAGTTCCACCTTCCATACACCATCAAGCCCTTCACGGATGATGTATTATGGGACATTTCTCCCCTTGATGTTTGTGATGTATTATTAGGCCAACCCTACTTGTGGAAGAGACATGTCGTGTATGAGTCAAGGCCTCGTGCTGTTATTTTTACTTTGGGAAATAAGTGTTACAGGATACTGGAGGTAGCACCCCCTACCATCATCTATTTGGTTACTACAAAACAATGCAGTAAACTCATTTTCAAAACCGTGAAATTTGTTTTCCTGATCATATGCCCTCAGGAAAAGAAGAAGACGGTGGCCATGACCTTGAGACAGGGCCCCTCCATATAACAACAACAGATGGACAAGGTCATCGAGAGGTACGAGGACATCTTCACCTCCAACACAGGGGTGCCTCTACATTGTCAGGTCAGGCACTCCATCGATCTGACCCAGGTGTGTCGTTGCCCAATGGACCCATCTATCGACACTCCATTTTGGAGAACGACGAAATGAAGAGGTAGATTCACGAGTTGTTTCAGAAAGGTCACATTCGGCCAAGTTCATCACCTTGTGGGAGCCCGATCGTGTTGGTACAAAAGAAGAATGGGACTTAGAGACTCTGTATTGACTATCGGGCGCTGAACAAGATCACTGTCCAGAATAGGAACCTGATCCCACGAATTGATGACCTTTTCAACCAACTCAAGGGGGGAAAATATTTCAGCAAGATCGACTTGAAGTCTGGACATCACCAGGTACCAATCGAACCCTCTGATGTGTGGAAGACTACCTTCAAACCCAAGGAGGGCCTTTTCAAATGTTTGGTTATCCCTTTCGGGTTGACGAATGCTCCTGCGACCTTCATGAGGCTGATGGATGACATCTTGTAGCCATTCACCAACTCATTTGTAGTGGTATACTTGGATGGCATCCTGATCTTCAGTCAGATCTGGGAAAAGCACCTCCACCACATCCGATATGTTCTCCAAACATTGTGGCAACTCAAGTTGTGTGCCAGTTTAGATAAATGCACTTTTGGCATGACCAAGTTTCAGTATCTAGGATACATTATTGATGAATGGTGGGTGCATGTGGATCCAACAAAGATCCAAGTCATTCAGGATTGGCCAACCCCAGCCACTCTGACAGAGCTCCATAGCTTTGTGGGTCTTGCCAATTTCTATCGCAGGTTTGTGTTGGGATTCTCTCATATCACTTGGCCCTTGAGTCAAGTCACCAAGGGAGGGGCGAAAGAAAAATTCTTTTTCTCTGAATCTCAACAGAATACATTCATAAATTTGAAACATCGCCTCTGCTCTACACCAATGCTCACATTACCAGAATTTCAAGAACCATTTGATATCGAGACAAATGCCTCTGACTATCCTATTGGGACAATCCTTACTCAATAGGGGCATCCAGTGACATACCAGAGTGAGACACTTTCAGAAACAGTTTGGAAGTATCCCACTTATGACAAAGAGATGTATTCCATTGTGAAAGCCTACTGACAATGGAAGTATTACATTTTAGGGAAGGAAACGACCATCCACACAGACCACCAACCCCTGCAGTTCATACAAATGCAAGGGAAGTTGTAGAATGATTGCCATCAAAAGTGTTCCACATACAAAAAATAGTTCCATTTGAATATCAAGTATAAGAAGGACAACACCAATAATGTTGTGGATTGTCTCAATCGACCACCGATCATGGCGTTAACCACCATGCTCAACTCTTGTGGGCACAAGGCTTCTCATTGGCCACTTCTCTACAAGAGAGACCCATAATTCGGCCACACATACCAAGCACTCTTAGAGGGTTAGCAAGTTCTAGATTTTCACCTCCAGAATGAACTGTTATGCCACCTGGGGCACCTTTGTGTTGCTTCAAGCAAGCGTGCCAAGATGATTTTGGAAACGCATTGCAGTCGGGCCGCTAGGAATTTTGGGGTCGAGAAAACTATGGCAGTACTGCAGAGGTATTTCTATTGGCTAAATATTCGATAAGATGTCGGGAAGTACATCAGATCCTGCACTACCAGCGCCATTGCCAAACTGACCATCAAGAAGAAAGACCTCTATACTACACTGCCTACCGCTAGTCGACCTTGGGAATCGATCTCCATGGATTACATGTCGGGCCTTACTTCTACTAAGCATGGCAATGACTGTGTTTTTGTGGTCAACAACAAATTCTCGAAGATGGTCATTATGGTGGTCTGCAAGAAGAATATCATAGCAAAAGCCACTGCTAAACTCTTCTTTGAACAAGTGTGGGTACACTTTGAATCCCATACTCTATCATCTCAGATTGGGATAGCAGGTTCCTCAATACATTTTTGTCCAGTCTTTGGTCGATGTTGGACACTAAGCTCACTAAGTCCACAACTTTCCATCACCAAACTAATGACGAGATAAAGGTCATCAACAAGATTATCATACACATTCTGCGCATGTACAATTCAAAGCATCCACGCACATGGGATGAGATTCTCCCCTATGTCTAGCACAACTATAACCGGGATCTCCATAGCTCAACTGGACACAACCCTTTTCAGGTGGGCTTGGGATTCTAGCCACTATGTCCCATTGATGTGGCCATACCATTTGCAACTACTCAGGCAGATTCGGCTCATGTCCAGTCTAAAGCTGATAAGGAAAACAACTTCATTGAGCACATCCAACATATCAGCCAGCAGGTCCACGAAATTCTAGAGAAATAAATTTCCAAGTACGAGCAACAACATGATCAACATCAAGTGTCACACAAGTTTGAGGTGGGCGACAAAGTCTGGTTGCATTTGTAGAAGGAACGCCTTACCGGAGCCTATCGAAAATTCAGACCACTCTGATATGGTCCTTACACCATTACCAAGGTTGTGGGAGACAATGCATTTGAGGTCAGCATTCCCCCATTCCTTGGCTTGCACCCAATGTTCAATGTGCACCTCTTTCGACCATACTTCCAACCATTGCTAGACACATCAGACATTGCAAAACAACTCACACCTACAGAGCTAAATCCAGATTGCATGCAAAAATCCACAACTGATCGGATCATGGACATGTAGATCAAGAACACCCGACAACAAAGGATCCAACTATATCGAGTTGTCAAAGCAGGCCAACTTTTTGACCATGGAAAGTGGCTTACCAGGGACCAAGTTCAGAAGAAGTTTCCTCATATCATGGAGGAACTCAATGCAATGGGGACCATTTCTTCCTAAGGGGAGAGGAATGATCTAGGTGGATATTGGTGGCCACCCACCTATTCCATGTGGACCCCCACCATTGTTACTTTCAGTTTCCTTATTTGTCGTACAATTTACTATTTTTGGCAGTTTTGTGGATCATGAACTTCCAGAGCTGTTTTAAGGCCCTAAAAGACATTTTTTAGGGAACACTAGGACCAACATGGGGCTATAACCAATATTGGTCATTCAAAAGTTTTAGTCATCAGATAGATCTTTCTAACGAGGTATTGTGGTTCGTCAAACGAAGATCGTATGCAAACGTTATGACCCCGGGAAGTTGATGTACCAATTTACCCAAACGGGGCCTATAGTTTGGTGCTTCATCTCCTAGGGTTAGGTTTATGGATGTTTAGGGTTTTTCATTGTTTCTCAATAAGAAATACGCCTTTGGGCCTCATTGTAACATAGTTCAGAGGCATGTAGCCGTCACATCTCTTCTCAGAGATAAGCTACCATCACCTGAGCTAGTCTTATTTCCATTCTGTTTGTAAACATATTTAAATATTTGTTATTAATGAAATGAAGTGTTATTTCTACTGCATATTTGTATTTATGGTTATATTTGTAATTTTTTGCATCCCTGTTTAAATCTGGATCAATGGTATCAGAGCGGTCTGCTCTTTCTCTGATTTTCTTTGCATGTCCCCAACGAGGTTAGGATATAACGAGTTAGGGCTCGATCTGGATGAACCTTTGCAAGAACAGCCTCATAAACCACAACAACCGCCCATGGGGGAAGAAACGAAATACGATGTTACAGGAGATCCTATCAAAATATTGCTCGAGGAGGCCCTTAAGAAACAAGGTAATGCGATGATGATAACGCTTCCCAGATCCTTCAACGGTTGCCCATGTCGGTGCATGCACATCCAATATACACTCTGGAGGATCCACTCCTTTTAAGGTACAAGTAAGCTTTGGTATTCTGATATTTGAGGGCCAAATAGATGCAGACGCTATAGATAAATGGTTAAATCTGCTAGAAGGATATTTTTCTATTCATGATTTTTCCATTCGAGAAAAGATTATTTTTTCTCTTCTCAAAGCCGCCCCCCATGTCAACGATTGGTGGGAAACCTACTGTGAGGACAAGGATGAAAGTACGACTTCACTGTTTTCAGCCATAGCCACTTGGAACTCATTCTGGGATGCCATCAAGGAACAATATTGTCCCGTCACGAGCTATGAGCATAAATACATAAAGTGGACAACGTTGTGGTAAGGAAGGGACCAAGAAGTGCCAGAATTTACCAATGTTTTTCATACCCTTCACACGAATTTGGGTATCAAGGATTCTGAGAAACATTTGGTACTCAAGTACCTCAGTTTCCTACATAGGTACATCCATAATGAGATGGAGTTCCTGGGCATCTCCTCGCTCGGCATGACATACCGATACATCGTCAAAATCGAGCAGAAGTTTAAATAGAAGAAGCGAGACTTTGGATCTGTGAATATAAAGCAAGGTAAAGGTGCCCCCAAATCATAGAAAAAATAACAAAGCCAAGGCAGGGTGACCCAGGGCATCCCACCAAAGCTACAAGCAAAGACAAAAACTGCAAATCCGAAGAAGGACATAGGAAAGTGGTGTGAATTACATAAGAGCTCCACTGACGACAGAAGTGAGCGTCGAGCTAAGCAATCACTGGTGGCTAAGCTGAAGGTTTCGGAATTAAATGCATGTTTCGACTCTGAGTCAGAAACCGACAAGGGGAATGACAAAGGGAAGCATATTATCGATGCGGAGCCCAATGCCACTGTTTCCACCACAAAGATCCAGAAGGAGGAACCCAAAGATCTAGAGGAGGAGGAGCGCCTCTTCCACTCCCATATGTGGTAAAGGGTTCCCTGCTATAGTTCATTGTCGACAGTGGGAGCCAAGAGAACCTCATTTCGGCAGAGGTTTTGAAGCGGCTGGGCTTACTGACCATAGCCCACCCACAACCATACACCATCGGGTGGCTTCACAAAGGACAAGATCTTCGTGTGAGCCAGTAGTTTCGCCTTACATACAATGTCAAGCCGTTCACGGATGAATTATTATGTGACGTTGCTCCCCTTAATTTTTGTGATGTATTATTAGGCCAACCATACTTGTGGAAGGGACTTGCTATGTATGAGTCAAGGCCTTGTGCTTTTATTGTTACTTTGGGAAATAAGTCGTACATGATACCATCCGTAGCACTGCCTACCGCCATATCTTTGGTTACTGCAAAACAATGCAGTAAGCTCATTTCCAAAACCAGGAAATTTTTTTTCCTAATGATATGCCCTCAAGAAAAGAGGAAGATGGTGGCCAAGACCTTGAGACGGGGCCCCTTCACACGACAACAACAGATGGACAAGTTCGTGGAGGAGTACGAGGACATCTTCACCTCCCTCGGAGGGGTGCCTTTGCACTGTCAGGTCCAACACTCATCAATTTGACCCCAAGTGCGTCATTGCGTAATGGATCAATCTATTGCGCTCCGTTCTGGAGAACGACAAAATAAAGAGGCAGATTTAGGAGTTGTAGAAATGTCACATCCGGCCGAGTTCATCACCTTGTGGGAGCTTGATCATTTTGGTACAGAAGAAGGATGGGACTTGGAGACTCTATATTGACTATCGGGTGCTGAACAAGATCACTATCTGGAATAGGTACCTGATCCCATGGATTGATGACCTTATGGACCAACTCAAAGGGAAAAAATACTTCAGCAAGATTGAATTGAAGTCTGGATATCACAAGGTACCAATCGAAACCTCAGATGTGTGGAAAATTGCCTTCAAAGCCAAGGAGGGCCTTTTTGAATGGTTGGTTATGCCTTTCAGGTTGACGAATTCTCCTGCACTGTTCATGAGGCTGATGGATGACATCTTGCAGCCATTCACCAACTCATTTATAGTGGTATACTTGGATTACATCCTAATCTTCAGCCAGAGTTGGGAAGCACTTGCACCACATTGGACAGGTTCTCCAAACGCTGTGACAACACAAGATATGTGTCAATTTGGAGAAATGCAATTTTGGCATGACCCAGGTTCAATATCTGGGATACATTATTGATGAATGGGGGGTTCTTGTGGTCTAGCGAAGATCCAATTCATTTGGGATTAGCCAGCCCCAACCACTTTGACAAAGCTCCATAGCTTTTTGGGCCTTGCCAATTTATACCGCAACTTCGTGTTGGGATTCTCTCATATCACTTGGCCCTTGAGTCAAGTCACCAAGGGAGGGGAAAAAACAAAATTCATTTGGTCTGAATCTCAACATAAGGCATTCGCAGAGTTGAAACATCGTCTCTGCGTTGCACCAGTGCTCACATTACTAGACTTGCAACAACCATTTGATATCAAGATAGATGACTCTGACAATGCTATTGGGGCAGTCCTTACTCAAGAGGGGCATCCAGTGGCATATCATAGTGAGAAACTTTCAGACACAATCCTGAAGTATCCCACTTATGAAAAAGAGATGTATTCCATTGTGCAGCCTTGCTGACAATGGAAGAATTACATTTTGGGGAAGGAAACAGTCATCCACACAAACCACTAACCCCTGCAATTCATACAGATGCAAGGGAAGTTGCAGAGTGATCACCATCAAAAGCGGTCCACATACCTACAACAGTTCCATTTGAATATCAAGTATAAGAAGGCCAGCACCAATAATGTTGCAGACTGCCGCAGCTAACCATCAATCATGGCGTTAACCACCATGCTCAACTCTTGTGGTCACGATACTTCTGATTGGCCACTTCTCTACAAAAGTGACCCAAAATTTGTCCACACATACCAGATGCTCTTGGAGGGTCAGCAAGTTCCATATTTTCAGCTCCAGGATGTTCTATTATGCCACCTCGGGCACCTTTGTGTTCCTTCAAGCGAGCATTCCAAGATGATTTGGGAAGTGCACTACAGTGGGGCCGTTGGGCATTTCAGGGTCGAGAAAATGGAAGCAGTACTATAGAGGTATTTCTATTGGTTGAATCTTTGACAGGATGTTGTGAAGTACATCAGATCCTACATTGCCTGTGCCATTGCCAAACCGACCATCATGAATCAAGGATAAGTGCCCCATCAATTGTGGTTATTATTTTGCCTTTATTATCTTCTTTTATGAGATTCTAAATATTTATTGTTATTAATGAAATAATGTTTTTTTACTTATTTCTAATTTTTTAAAATACAAGGGGATCCACAATGTGATTAGTTAGACTCCCAACTATTAGGAGACAATTAGAGTCAGTTATGGTTGTTCGTATGAATTTTTTGGAAAAGTGTACCAAAATGCTTCATTGAAGCCACCAGTGATAAATAGCCCTAGCAATAGAAAATGATTGCTAATATGCTCTTTAGATCTGAAAAACAAACTTTAAAAATCCTACAACAAATAACATGCAAAAAAAAAGAGACATATAACAACATATATTATATCTAAAACCCAATGGAAAAATGATAAACTGAATTTTATTATTAAAAATGTTTACACCCGGTGAGGAGAAGATGCGGATTTTGATCTACAAATCCCCCTCCCTGGGATGGGTCCTTTAATACCCAGTGCTTTAGCTATATCTTCAATTCTCTCTCTCAAGAGGTAAGCAATGGGAAAAATAAGTGTTGATGGATTGAAATAAAAATGAGAGCTCAAATCTCACATGACGATAATGGGGATGATGAAAATGGTCATGGTGAAGAATGAGGAGAAAACCCCTCTATTTATAACAAAATATTAGGATAGATCTAGATTTAGGATAATAATAAAAAATGTTAGACTAAATCAAGGTATAGCCATTAGGAATATTTTATTGTATTTTAGAGAGGGAAAAATTATTTTAAATGATCAAATATCTTTATTTAGAAAGTGGTTAAAGTAATTAACAAATAAAAAAATATGTATTAATTACTTTATGGTGATAAAATTCAAATATGAATTAGAAATAATTACTAAACAAGGACTACATAGTAGCTAGTACCTCTCGCTTAGCTTAAATATAGCTTAATGAAACAAAAAAATAACAAAGACAAAGATTTCATCCAAAAAATAAAACAACTAATAAAATATTATATTGTTGAATGTTATCACCAAAAATTAAGAAATATGATTAACTAATATTGTTTATATTAAAATACATATATCTATGTGTGTGTGTTTTATTTTTATTAATATATATAATTGTCTATACTTATTTTATTAAAATATGTTTTTAATATAATAATAAGTCACCTTAAATTAAAAATATTGTGAAAAAATTATAATTCATGAAAATAGAAATAATAGGAAAAAGAAAGTTAAATAAAAGGAAATAAAACAAAAAACAAAAAATTAGTAACTAATAGGAATGGAAGTTACTAAACAACCCATAATAAGACCTCAACCAATCACTTTACAAATAAACAAATTTCAAAAAAAAAAAGATATGAATTCCTAATGTTAAACTATGGATAAGTGTAATAAAGTTTTGGTCAAAGACAAACTAATACTTGGTCAAAGATAAAATTGAGGGATAATTATGGAATAATAAAAAAATAATGATTTATTGAATTATTCTTGAGTGGTTGAGTAAAATATAGTTAGAAATAATCATTAAAGGTGCAGTCTAACTTAGAGATTGAATGGGTTTTTTCACAATATTTGTTTTGGTTAATTTTAACCAAAATCCAACAAAGATTTTTAAAAACTTGAGTTTAATTTGTTTAATCTATAGAATTTGAGTGCCATAGGGGTTTTTCAAGGTGTTAAATTCATTTATACATTCAAAAATGTATTTTAAACAATAAAAAATCACAATCTTGTTTGAAATTGTATCGTCGGATTCTAGTGAAACATGTTAATTTGTATATAAGTTAGACTACGTCATCATTAAATAAAGATTTAATAATTATTTCGAGAGAATACCAAATAAATAATTATTTATTTAATTATTGCGATGGGATTTTTTGGATTTTAATGAGAAATAATTTAGAAAAATGGTTCACTAAACATTGCCATGATTTAATAATTATTTCGAGAAAATAATAAATAAATAATGATTTATTTAATTATTCTCATGATATTTTTTGGATTTTAATGAGAAATAATTTAGAAAAATGGTTCACTAAATAACTTCCGAAGGTGAAAGTGGGTTTTAATGTGTAAAAACTCATCGTTCATGGTGTATTTCAATCAACCTACAAGGAAATGGCTAGGTTATAATTTTTTGGTGATAATGGATTGCCCCCCAATGTAAGAGTGTCAGGAGCACATCATATGACCGAAATACATTGTAGGTTTATTTTCACGAGAGACCGAAGGAGAGAGAGAGAGAGAGAGAGAGAGAGAGAGTAATGAACGTAAGGAGTAAAACTGGAAGGGGAAAGACCTACTTGTCATATAGAAGTCTCCTTTTATGATGAGTATAAGATCTCAATGAGGCAAGGGAAGCATACCCAATACCCACCAAGATAACTAAGTACAAATGATAGTGGTGTTCCCAACAATGTGGGTATGAGCAACATAGTACATGATACAAGATATGCCCACATCAATGTGCCAGAAAGTAACACAATGATATAATGATTCCTATATACATAAGTTTCCTGTAAGATAGAGGCCATCACTAATATAATGAAATCTATTGAATGGAGTACATAGGACATAATTCCCCCATTCTGATATGAGGGGGAGACACAACCAAAGAATCCCAGTTGAATAGGAAAGGGCCTCGAAGATTGAATGAACCATCTGAAAGAGAGGTGCATGTTGTGGGTTTTGTGATTGGAAGAAACCGACCTAGTCAAACCTACGGAACTTCACTTGAGGCTGGATCATGAACTGTTAACATCTGGACATGTGGGGGGATACCTAAAGGGCCACCCCTTCATGAGGTTTGGAAAATATTACACACACTTGGAGAATCCTGGGACAATTTTCTAGATCACTAGACCATCAAGTGTACGATCCTCGATTATGCGATAATGAGTTGGATTCAAGCACACGGGTAACAACCAAGTCAAAGGGAAATGATGATTCCCTTTGCTTCATCCAAGGCCTTGAAGAAGGATGAAGGATGGAAGAAAGGTGCACCACCCTCTAGACCACTCTCCTGGAATCGATGTGTTGTGTCAACAGAAGATGACTGGCTAAAGTTAAGGAATGAGGAGTCCTCAATAAAAGAACAAGGATCATAGTATTATAATTGATAGAGACTAACACCAGGGATGATGTGGGTGAAGGAACTAAGGGGATGGTGGACTTATGACTTCCCTTATCATAATATAA